>UESW01004937.1:211128-501128 GCA_900491605.1 Calamus simplicifolius | reverse complement strand
ATCTCTGCTCCAAGGATCTCCAGTTCATTTAGAAGGCTAATCATATTTAGAACATGATCCCTGACAGGAGTTCCTTCAGCCATATTAGTGTTCATTAGCTCTTTCATCGCAGTCTGCCTAGCTGCACGACTCTGATCCCCAAACATTTCTTTGAGGTTGAACATCATGTCATAGGCAGAGGGCATAGATTGATGCTGATGTTGCAGAACATTTGACATAGATGCCAATATGTAACACCGCGCCATCTCATCAGCCTTAACCCACTTATGGTAAGCTTGGGACTCCTCATCTGAAGCCCCTTCACCGGGCTCTGTGGGACAGACCTGAGTGAGCACATACTTGTACCCTTCTGCAGTTAACACTATATCCAGGTTTCTTTTCCAATCAATGTAATTAGGACCAGTCAATTTGTTTTCTTTGAGTATCACAGCAAGTGGATTGAAAGAAGACATTTTAATCCTGAGAATCATTCATACATCAAATGAGATATAATGAGCAATAAACTTTAAATTCAAAATTATAAGTAGGGCCCCTCAACCACTACATAATAAAAGATTTTTCTAGCAGCCTAGTACACTTTGAATAGTATGCCTCGATGGGAGGACGTCTACTACTCATCATTTATCTAGACAGATAAAACCTATTAATTTTACTATCTAGGTAAAAGGTAACATACCAAGTAAAATTAATTAGCTGGTGTTGGCCCAGATGACAACTCAAGAGGGGGGGGTGAATTGAGTTCTTTAAAAAATTAACCTTTTAAAATAGTTTGCTTAAGAAGAATGAAGGTAAAGGTAATGTAAATACAAAGTGCAGTGAATAAAACAGAGATAGAGAAAGAGTCAATGAAAGCACGGCAAACACAAATATTTTATAGTGGTTCGGTGTATCCCACACCTACGTCCACTCCCAAGATTCACTTGGGTCCACACTATAATCTTCCTTGATTACAGCAGAGTTGTTTTACAAGCTCACAACTCAAACTTGTTGTTTTTCCGGGATCACAACGAACCCAGCTAGTTTTCAAGGGCTCACCAGCGCAAAAACCCTAACACAAGCTTTGCCAAGCTTGTACCGAGGTAAGACTACCTCCACTAGTTCAATCCCCCAGATTGAACTAGACACAAATAATAGAAATATTGTTTTTCAATTACAAAGCTCCTTAATGAGCAGATAATCAAATATAAGAACAAAGTTTAGAAAAGCCTGATTTGCAGTTGGTTGGCTTTTGAGCTTTTCTTCTTTTCTTCTTTTCCTCAACTCATTTGAAGTGTAGAATCGGGCTCAGCTCGGATTCTTCACAGACTAAACTTTGGAGTTGATTTGAGCTTTTCTTTGAATGTAGAAAATCTCTTGAGATGCTCTTGAGTAGCTCTTGGATTTTCTTCTGAAGCTTCCTTGGAGTGTTGAGCTTGAGCACAGAAGGAGCTTCCTTTGATTTCACACTTTTTCTTTCACTCTATTTTGAATCACGGATTTTTTCAAGTGACGCTCTTTTTTTTTTCTTTTTCTGAAAGATTTCTCTCTTTTTATTTGAATGTCTATTTCTTTTCTTTGATTTGAAAACGGCTTCTCTATTTATAGATTCTGCAAAATATAGCCGTTAGAAACAAAGAAATATAGCCGTTAATTAAAAATCTTACCGTTGACGCTGAGTTGGCATTTGGAAAAATCTCGCCCAGATTTGTTGGAGTCGACTCCTGCTTTCCGCGAGTCGGCTCGAAGTCGTGATACCAAAAATAGAAATACTTAGAAAGTCAAAGGGTCGACTCATCAAAAATAAAGTGTCGACTCCTGACAGTCGGGGGTCGACTCATGAAAAGTTGGGGTCGACTCGCGAAGTGCTCAGAAAAACAACCTTCTGGTGTCTGAGCGGAGTCGACTCACACAGTCATGGAGTCGCTCGACAGAATCGGGGGTCGACTCATGAAATCACAGGGGTCGACTCGAGACAGACAGTCATTTCTGTATTCTGAGTGGAGTCGACTCTGAAACTCTAGAGTCGGCTCCGGAACGTATCAAAAATCAGAGAATTTTCTGATTGACTTGAAATTCGTTCCAGATTAATTTTAAATCAAAATTTTGACTTGAATATAATAAATTTGACATTAGGAATCAATTCAAGAAATGTTCCAAAAACTCATTGATTATAATATGAAGTATAAAATTTCTTTTTGAAAGCTTAAACATGGAGCTTGAAGGTACTTTCAAAATGATTAAAGTTATACTTTAACATTCTCATTGATTGTTCTAAATAAAATCATTGCTCATGTAAATAAACTCATTACATCTTTTAATATGCTCATGGCTTTTGGTAATCATCAAAATCAATAAGATTGGGGTAACAATTTTCTCAACAATCTCCCCCTTTTTGATGATGACAAAAACATTGAGTTTATGCATGATTGATTAGTGAATTTATTTTGTTTTCATAGTTAGGCTTAGGCTCCCCCTCAATGAGGTAGCTCCCCCTATGAAACTCAATTAAATATAATTCATTATTTATCCCAATCATTTTTATCATTAATCATATGCATATCATAAAACTATAAAACTCTCCCCCTTTTTTGTTATCAACAAAAAGGTAGAGAGCATCAAACATTCATTCATTTATTCATTCAAGATATGATTTAACAAAATCTGAGATTCATTGATAAAAGGAAGAAATACATTCAAACTGAGATTACATTGAGTATTCAAAATAGACTTTTCATTACATCAATGTATCAAAATATAAAACATAGAGTGAACTTCATTACATTGAAGGACTAAGATCTAACATTAAAAGTGAGTCCTTACAATCCTAGTTAAATGATCTATAATATTTTTTCCATCTGTTTGAATCTTCACATATCCTTCAGTCTTCATCTACAAAAGTGCAAGCAGTCAAAATTTTATCTTGGAGTTCAGCATTGCATTTTGCATATGTTCACCATCTCCGCAGACTCTTTAAGTTCTTCAAAGATATTCTTTAGGTCTCCACTTAAAGACTCAGATGAATTGCTAAGGGTTGATTCTATCTTGGTGATCGATCATCTAAAGAATAAAGAGTTTCTTTAGATTCATAAACTTGTTTTCAAACTCTGATTTTAATTTATCTGATTGATCATCAAGAAGACCTTTAAGTTGCCTTAACTGAAGTTCTGAGAAACCACAGAGAAGATGATGATGATCAAATGGAGCAGGGAGGGACAGGAGCAGAACAGGGAGCTCGGAGGTACAGGCGAAGAAGTGTCTGACTGACGGTCCGGTGCCTCAGTGTCCAGCTCTATCATCCATCAACCTTTCCTTTCCCATCTCCATTCTTTTTTAAAACCCATTCTATGAATAGTGGCCAAACTGTAGAAATCAGTATGTCTTAAGTTCTCATTGGCTCACTATCTGAAATGACAATCCCTTGGCTTTGAAATATTTTGAGTAAGATCATGCCATAGGGAAACTTGATTTTCTCTTACCTCCACAATCAGCAATGTACCATAAATCATGCTTGGAAGGTTAATGGGTTTGCCAGTTACAATTGCATCCATTACAAATATATCTCTTTCAGAAACATAGTCAAACCTCCCAATCTTGGGGAATAGGATTCTACTGCAGATGTTGTGGAGAATCTCAACTCTAAGGATAACTGATTAGCAAAAACTTCTTCAAAACCGACAATCTTCTGTTAATAATCTAGACAGGCTGGGCTTCTATCTTCAGAAGAAAATGTGGATGTTCCTGACACTGGAAGATCCAATATAGAAAGAAATCCACTGTCACTGAAATTCTATTTCCTCTCACATGCTTACAAGTCCATTGTCTCCTCTAGATAGATTCTTATAAAATTCTTTGACAAGAGCTGGGTAGGTAGGACAATCTAAAGAACAAATCTTTTCCCAACCCATCTCAATCAACTGCCTTCCCACAATAAATCCCTCAGCTTCAAACAATTCAAAATCACTTCCTTCCCGTAGTTATGACTCTATCGCAAGTCTATCTACCTGGATAGAGCCAGTAGAGGAGAAGCACTAGGAGTCGAAGAGATGAGTTGAATCCGTGCTCGGTGAAGGCTCACGAACGGGACGCCACGGTCTTTCTCACGCCCTCTTCCTCTTTACTCCGGCCGCACCAAGGTTAGATCCACGAGTTTTAGGGGCCATTTGATCTATTGGAAGGGATTAGGGATTTCTGAGGATTTGGAAGGTTTGGAAGATTTTGGAGAGAGTATTTTGATGATTGAGAGATAGAAATGAACGGCGAGTCGACTCTGCCCTAGATAAATCGACCTGGGACCACTTCGAGTCGGCTCCCGCAAAGCGAGGGTCGACTCCGGACAGTCACAGAAAACTATCCCGAAGTGGAGTCGACTCGCGCAGAGAAGGGGTCGACTCTAGAGTTTCAGTAGAAACCTGGAGTCGACTCCGATACTCACCGAGTCGGCTCCGAGACCATTTCAGAGCAAAAAACATAAAGTTTCAGATAATCTGAAATGTGTCCGGATAATGATCTTAAAAATTGATAAAATAATCATTGGATTTTAATAGATCAATTAGATATGAATTCTAGATAAGATTTCCTTAAAGATCAAGGATTTGAAAGAATTTTAGATAAATTTCCTTAGGGTTTCAAATTCATTCTAATGGATCACAAATCCCTAACTCTCCTCTAAGATAACAGAATCTTTCTTCACTTAAGGGTTTTGTAAATATGTCAGCTAATTGTTCTTCAGTATTAACATAATCAAGACATATTTCATTATTGCTACATGTTCTCTTATAAAATGATATCTAATTTCTATGTGTTTAGTTCTTGAATGTTGAATTGGATTTTTTGTTAGATTAATTGCACTTGTGTTATCACATTTTATAGGTGTTTTATCAAGTGTGATACCATAGTCTTCAAGTTGTCGCTTAATCCATAGGATTTGAGCACAGCAACTTCCAGCTGCTACATATTCAGCTTCAGTAGTTGATAATGCAACTGAATTTTGCTTTTTGCTAAACCATGAGATTAAGTTACTTCCTAAGAATTGGCATGCACCACTTGTGCTTTTTCTATCTAACTTACATCCAGCATAATCAGAATCAATATGCAATTAAGTTTAATGTGGAGTCTCTAGAATACCATAAACCTACATTTTTTGTTCCACTTAAGTATCTTAGTATTCTTTTAACAGCAATTAATGTGATTCTTTAGGTTCAGACTGAAATCTAGCACATAACATACAGCAAACATTATGTCTGGTCTACTTGCAGTTAATAAAGTAGGGATCCGATTATACCTCGATAATATTTTTGATCAACCTTCTTACCTTCTTCATCTTTGTCCAGCTTGCATGAAGGACTCATTGGTGTTCCGAGGGGTTTCATTGATTCCATACCAAACTTCTTTAGTATTTCTCTTGTGTATTTTGTTTGGTTGATAAAGATTCCCTCTTTGCTTTGTTTGATTTGGAGTCCAAGGAAGAAGTTGAGTTCTCCCATCATGCTCATTTCGAATTCTCCCTGCATCAACTTGCAAATTCTTGACATAGAGATTGTTAGTAGCACCAAAAATAATGTCATCAACGTATATTTGTACTACTAATAAATCTTTACCTTTTCTTTTCAAAAACAATGTTTTATCAACATTTCCTCTTATAAAATCATTTTCAATTAAGAATTTACTTAATCTATCATACCAAGCTCTAGGTGCTTGTTTCAAACCATATAAAGCTTTGTGCAATTTAAAAACGTGATTTGAAAATTCGTGATCTTCAAAACCTGGTGGTTGTTCTACATATACTTCTTCATTTATAAATCCATTTAAAAATGCGCTTTTTACATCCATTTGAAATAAGTTAAATTCATATGACATGCAAATGCAAGTAATAGTCTAATGGCTTCTAATCTAGCTACTGGTGCAAAGGTTTCATCAAAATCAATACCTTCTTCTTGATTATATCCTTTTGCAACTAATCTAGCTTTGTTTCTAATTACTATGCCATTTTCATCTAGTTTATTTCTAAATATCCATTTTGATCCTATAACAGAATGATTTTTAGGTCTTTCAACTAAAGTCCATACATTATTTCTAGTAAATTGATTTAATTCTTCTTGCATTGCTAACATCCAATTATTATCTTTTTCAGCTTCTTCAATAGTTTTAGGTTCAATTTGTGATACAAATGCAAGATGATTACTAATATTTCTCATGATGATCTAGTTCTTATTCCTTGAGATGGATCACCTATAATCAATTCCTTAGGATGACTATAAGCATATCTCCAATCTCTTGGAAGATCTACATCATTATGATTAGTATTACATCATCATCCTTATGTGAATCATTATCTTTAGCTTCTTGCTCATGATCTAGAAGATACTTCAATATTAAGTTTTTCAAGATCTTTTTCAATTATGTTTGTATCTTCTCATCATCAAATTTTTCAGAACGAGTTGCTAAAGATTCATCAAAAACTACATGAATGGATTCTTCAACTACTAAAGTTTTCTTGTTAAATACTCTATATGCTTTACTAGTTGTTGAATATCCTAAAATATTCCTTCATCAGATTTAGCATCAAATTTGCCTAAATTGTTTTTACCATTATTATGAATGAAACATTTACATCCAAATGCATGAAAGTATTTTAATGTTGGGTTTTCTTTCATTCCATAATTCATAAGGTGTTTTCTTTAAAATTGGTCTTATTAAGCTCTATTTAAGATGTAACATGCTGTGTTAATAGCTTCCGCCCAAAAGTACTTTGGTAAGTTTACTTTCACATAGCATGGTACGGGCCATGTCTTCTAAAGTCTATTTTTCTTTCAACTACACCATTTTGTTGTGGAGTTCTAGGGGCTGAAAAATTATGATTAATACCATTTTCAGTGCAAAAACTTTCAAATAAGTGATTTTCAAATTCAGTTCCATGATCACTTCTTAGAGATACTATGGTAGTGTTTTTCTCATTTGTGACTTTCTTGAAAAATTTCAGGAATATCGAGAAAGTCTCATCTTTGTGAGCTAAAAACATTACCCAAGTATATCTAGAGTAATCATCTACAATCACTAGACCATATTTCTTTCCTCCTAGACTTGTGGTTCTAGTTGGTCCAAAAAGGTCCATGTGAAGTAGCTCTAGTGGCCTAGAAGTTGAAACAATATTTTTAGATTTAAAAGAACTTCTAGTTTGTTTTCCAAACTGACATGCATCACATATTTTGTTATTTTTCAAAATCTATTTAGGTAAACTTTAACTAAATCCATTTTAATTAGTTTTGAAATAAGGTGTGTGCTTGCATGACCTAATCTACGATGCCACAACCAACTAATCTCATTCATATTAGCATTATCAGCAATTAAGCAATGATTATTTAGACAAATTGTCTAAGTCAATCAAGTATACATTGCCATTTCTATTTCCAATAAAAACAATGCTATTATCAATAGAATTAGTTACAGTGCATATAGAAGATTCAAATGAAACATTAAAACCTTTATCACATAATTGACTTATACTAATTAAGTTATGCTTCAAACCATCAACATAAAGTACATTTTCAATATGTGGATGGAGTTATTTGAATTTACCAAGGCCCAAGATTTGACCTTTACCATTGTCGCCAAATGTAACAACTCCTCCTTTCTTTTCTTCTAGGGTGATGAATTCTTCTTTGTCACCCGTCATATGTCTTGAGCAGCCACTATCAAGATACCACTTTTTTTTGATCTTTGGCTACAAGACATTCCTGCAATAATCAAACTTTATGTTTAGGTACCCAAGCTTTCTTGGGTCCTTCATGGTTAGTAGCAACAAAATTGTTCCTTTCGGAACCCATATTTTCTTCCTTTACATTTAAGTTTTTATTAGGTTTTAGAATTTTACATTCAAAGATTTATGTCCTTTTTGATTACATTTAAAGCATGTAAATTACTTTGGCCAGCTTTTACAAAAATATTTTTAGTGATTTTTGTTTTCTTAAAGTGTTATATCCTAATCCAGCTTTGTCAAAAACTGCTTTTTGACTATTTAATAACATGTTAATTTAGTTGAGCTTAATGTAAACTTATCAACTATGTTCTTATGTTTTTCAACCTCTTTCCTTAGATTATTTTTTCATTGGAATTAATTCTTTTCTTTTAAAAATTTCATTTCAGATTTAAGTTTCTTAACTTCATTATTAAGATCTTCCTTTTCTTTAATGAAAGTTAAATTTTCATTTTTCAAAATTTGTATTTCTTTTTCAAAACCTTGAAATCCCAACAAGTTCATTAAAAGCATCAAACATTTCATCAAATGCAAATTCATCGCAAGGGTTTCGGAACTTACCTCATCGTTGTCGTCCGCCATAAAACATATTTGCAACTTCCTTTTGTTCTTCTTCTTCGGAAGAAGATTCTTCGCTGTCAGTCCATGTTGCACATAAGCCTTCTTTTTTTTTTGTAGGCTTTCTTCAATTTAGGACATTCATTCCTAAAGTGCCCCGGTTTTACACTCATAACAAGTCAAGGGGTCTTTCTCTTTTCTTTGTCCTTGTCCTTTTCTTATCCTTTTCTCCTTCCCACTTGTTCCAAATTTCTTCTTGTGGAAGGGTTTCTTTCTCCTCATGAATCTTTTAAATTTCTTGGCAAGAGAGCAGTCTCTTCATCATTATCATCATCATCATCACTGCTGCTCTCTTCTTCTTTTGCAGCTTTGAGGGCAATCACTTTCTTCTTCTTTGTGTCCTCCTCAACATGCTGCCTCATTGTCAGCTCATGGGTCATAAGAGATCCTAGAAGCTCCTCTAAGGGTAGTGTTGAGGTCCTTTGCTTCTTGGATTGCTGTCACTTTTGCTTCCCATGATCTTGGTAATGACCTAAGAATTTTTCGAACAAGTTCAGAGTTAGTATATGTCTTACCAAGACTTTTCAAACCATTTACAATATATGTGAATCTAGTGAACATGCATGCAATGGTTTCAGATTGTTCCATGTAAACAATTCATATTTATGAACAAGAATATTAATTTTAGATTCTTTTACTTGGTTTGTTCCTTCATGGGTAACCTCCAACCTATCCCAAATCTCCTTTGCGGAATTACATGTGGAGATTCGGTTGAATTCATTGCATCTAAAAGCAATATAAAACATTCATGGCTTTAGCATTAAGCTGTGCCATCTCCTATCATTATCATTCCATCCCTTTCGGGCTTAGGAACAATAGTGCCATCATAACATGTGTGGGTGTACTAGGTCCATTAATTATAACACCCCAAATTCATAATCAGAAGCTTGAATGAATATCCTCATTCTAGCTTTCCAATAAGAATAGTTGAACCATTAAACAAAGGAGGTCTATTTAGAATGACCTTCAGCAAATGACCAACTTGTGTTGCCATTTGGATCTTTAGCTCTTGATCGTGAGATCAAATCTAATGAGCACTAGCTCTGATACCAATTGTTGGCCCAGATGACAACCCAAGAGGGGGGGGTGAATTGGGTTCTTTAAAAAATTAACCTTTTAAAATAGTTTGCTTAAGAAGAATGAAGGTAAGGTAATGTAAATACAAAGTGCAGTGAATAAAACAGAGATAGAGAAGAGTCAATAAAGCACGGCAAACACAAAGATTTTATAGTGGTTCGGTGTATCCAACACCTACGTCCACTCCCAAGATTCACTTGGGTCCACACTATAATCTTCCTTGATTACAGCCGAGTTGTTTTACAAGCTCACAACTCAAACTTGTTGTTTTCCCGGGATCACAACGAACCCAGCTGGTTTTCAAGGGCTCACCAGCGCAAAAACCCTAACACAAGCTTGCCAAGCTTGTACCGAGGTAAGACTACCTCCACTAGTTCAATCCCCCAGATTGAACTAGACACAAATAATAGAAATGTTGTTTTCAATTACATAGCTCCTTAATGAGCAGATAATCAAATATAAGAAAAAGTTTAGAAAAGCCTGATTTGTAGTTGGTTGGCTTTTGAGCTTTTCTTCTTTTCTTCTTTTCCTCAACTCCTTTGAAGTGTAGAATCGGCCTCAGCTCGGATTCTTCATGGACTAAACTTTGGAGTTGATTTGAGCTTTTCTTTGAATGTGAAAATCTCTTGAGATGCTCTTGATAGCTCTTGGATTTTCTTCTGAAGCTTCCTTGGAGTGTTGAGCTTGAGCACAGAAGGAGCTTCCTTTGATTTCACTTTTTCTTTCACTCTATTTTGAATCACGGATTTTTTCAATGACGCTCTGTTTTTCTTCTTTTTCTGAAAGATTTCTCTCTTTTTATTTGAATGTCTATTTCTTCTCTTTGATTTGAAAACAGCTTCTCTATTTATAGATTCTACAAAAATATAGCCGTTAGAAACAAAGAAAATAGCCGTTAATTAAAAATCTTACCGTTGGACGCTGAGTTGGTATTTGGAAAAATCTCGCCCAGATTTGTTGGAGTCGACTCCTGCTTTCCGCGAGTCGGCTCGAAGTCGTGATACCAAAAATAGAAATACTCAGAAAGTCAAAGGGTCGACTCATCAAAAATAAAGTGTCGACTCCTGACAGTCGGGGGTCGACTCATGAAAAGTTGGGGGTCGACTCGCGAAGTGCTCAGAAAAACAACCTTCTGGTGTCTGAGCGAAGTCAACTCACACAGTCATGGAGTCGGCTCGACAGAATCGGGAGTCGACTCATGAAATCACAGGGGTCAACTCGAGACAAACAGTCATTTCTGTATTCTAAGTAGAGTCGACTTTGAAACTCTAGAGTCGGCTCCGAAACGTATCAAAAATCAGAGAATTTTCTGATTGACTTGAAATTCGTTCCAGATTAATTTTAAATCAAAATTTTGACTTGAATATAATAAATTTGACATTAGGAATCAATTCAAGAAATGTTCCAAAAACTCATTGATTATAATATGAAGTGTAAAATTTCTTTTTGAAAGCTTAAACATGGAGCTTGAAGGTACTTTCAAAATAGATTAAAGTTATACTTTAACATTCTCATTGATTGTTCTAAATAAAATCATTGCTCATGTAAATAAACTCATTACATCTTTTAATATACTCATGGCTTTTGGTAATCATCAAAATCAATAAGATTGGGGTAACATTTTCTCAACAATCTCCCCAATAGCTGGCTAACTTTGGTCATATAAATATTTGTAGTGACTCCGATGGGGAGGATACCAATATTTATACCTAAGTGTATACCATCACTCAATGCTAGATCCATTGTCCCATGGTGGATCCCTCTGATGGAGAGGTAATCCAACATTAACAATTACTAGGGATTATTCTTGGTGAGCTGACAATCAATTTCATCCTATGGGGAAGAAAGCACTAATGCTAACACATGAAATTAACTACCTCACCAATAAATAAGTGATGGGACCATGGGATTTAAATGTGATTAATTCCCTCTCCCACTTAGTTATTTAAACAATATTTTGAGGGTTATAAAACTTGTGTTTGATCATCTTATAAATTCAAAACACAAACAGCAAGTGATTATCCAATTAACCATATTCTCCTAGTTATAGACATAAGAACAAAAGGATAAACAATCAAGAAAGTATGCAACATAACCAATATAAACAAGATAAATAAAATCCCTGTTATTATGGTCAAAATTTTTCATGCAGATGAAGATCTCTGTTGCACCATGATTGCTACTTTGCTCGACCATTTGCCGCTTCGCATACGGGGGTCTGGGGGCTGGCCCCCAGCGGGGATCGACCTTCGCGCTTTGGATTTTCCTTTAGAATCGTGATCTGCAACGGATTCTCCTTAGAATCCTATCTGCAACAGATTCTCCTTAGAATCCTATCATGCAAGGATTCTCCTTAGAATCCTATATGCAATGGATTCTCCTTAGAATCCTATCATGCAAGGATTCTCCTTAGAATCCTATCTGCTTTTTGATCATATCCTGCAACCTGCAGCAGGTCTTCTTCCTCCATAGAGCCGCACCAGATTACAAAAATCCTATGCCTCCATATAGGAGTTCACATGCAACGTATTTACAATCACAAAGCTCTCAAAAAACTGGAGCATACATGCTATGAAATATTACAATGATCCTACGCCTCCTTAAAACCGGAGTTCACAAAACAGATCTAAGCAATATTAAATCAGAACACATACATTCATGTGACCATAATAACAGGATAGAAACCTGTAAAACAACGTTAGCAGCAAGCACGATCCATCCCACGCATGCATATTCCGATTAATGGAGAACATGGCCGCATTATTCATATACAGTATTAGCCGTGGCTCTGATACCACTATTGGGGAGCACGGAATACCCCCAAGATCACGGCTATACCGTATATGAGTAATACAAAAATCTTTTACCGTTCTAATCTATGAGTATAAGATCATACCTTCAGACTTGAACGTTGGAACACTTTGATTTGATTGCTCGACCTCAACCTTTTAGCCTTCCGCCGTATTCCCGAAATACCTTTCTTCTCTCACAAGATGGTGGGATCTCTCGGCCGACCTAGGGTTTCTTGTTTTTCTTTTTTCTCAAAAATGTTAACCCTAGCAACCAACTGAGAGGGTATTTATAGGGCTACAACAGGGACCAATAGGCAAATATGAAAAGGACTTCCCACGTAATTAAATCTCCTAATCCTATCCCGGGTTAGAATTCAATTATGTAAATTACAATTCATTCCACTAAAGAATTATAATTGTACTCTTAATCACATTCGAATTTATATTTTTGAGCCTTAATATTAAATACTTATTATCTCCCCACGTTAAGATTACATATATCCATCAATTAAATTTAATTACTGACAATATAATTTAATTGGCTGTTATTATCCTTGAGACTTATCCACTTAACTTATTTGATGTATCGGAATCAAAATCCACTTGCAAGATTTGATACAATCAAAACTTATAAGCTTTCTCAAGGGGATATCATCAATCCAAATTAATAGGACATGGATTCCTTCAACTATTAATATTCACCATATATATAATGTTATTGCCCAACCCACTGAGTTAATTGACTCATATAGAATCTCACTCTATGTGTAATCAAAGCAATAATCACTACATACACGTGTCTAGAAATAGAATTCGAATTAAGAGCATAAGTAATCATAATATTCATGAGTTTTAAATTATTTTATAAAATCAGTATAAAATAATTAACTCAACTGGGTCCTGTTCAATACACACAAAGTGTACTAGCACAAATAGTTAGAATAAACCATTCCCCGTAGTCAAGACAGACCTACTAAAAATTTGTGCTACAGTTCTACTGATGGTGTGTCCAATTCCATCTAAAACTGTGAACAATAAACTTGTATTCCAAAGAACCGATGATCTAGTCTTCTGTGTGTAAGCCATACTCTACGTACTAGATCAAATACTCTTTGTAAATACTAGACACATGCACATATATAGTAAATGGCACACATTGCTCAAAATGAATTCTCATTAAAATATAAAGACATAACATAAAGCATATCTTTTAGTCTATATCTCTATCAGCAGGAAGCATATATGATCATGGACATGGTGGACGTTGCTGACGATTGTAGAATGAGTTGAATGCAAGTTAGCATAGCGGTTGAAATCGGCTAGTGCAACTATGGGAAAGAAGAAAGAGCTCATGTCTAGAATCTCAGAAACTCTCCTAACTTTAGTTTAGGAGTAAATACCACTGTAGCCATATCTGCTTTGTCCGTGTCTTTGTATGTATCTCATTTTAAATTATTTATCGGAAGTGAGAATCAAGCCAATCCATCGCTTAAGAGATGATGTCTAGTGTCGTTCTAAATAATTAAAAATTTATTAAACTTCTTAAAACAATTACATCTTGATACAAGCAAAATCTCAGATGCATGGAATAAAACCATTCAGCAAAACTTGAAAGTACATTTCTAGGATTTTTTTTTAGAACAAGAAATGAGCATTCACAGAAGTCTGAAAGGATGCGGCTAGCGAGCAGCCATGCCAAGCCAACCCAACATGATTATTGTTACAAGTCATGCTAGCACGATCTATAATACCTAGAGATTAACTTGGCACAATCTATAAGTTTGCAGCTTATTGCATCAAGGGAAATCTTTCTATATCAAGGTTCGGTACAGAAAGCGTGCATCATGCATGATCATTAATCGCGCACGTGTACAAGTGCGCATGTAATGTGCGCCGCGGTCCAATGGATCGTGACACATGCACTCGCATATGCGCACAATCAATGATCGCACACGATATCCAATTTTTGCACTGAACCCGTTGCAGAAAGACTTTTTCTTGCATCAAGTTATGTTGTGTCTAACCCACATGCCATACTTGTCACTGCACCTGAGCCAACCCATTGAGCCCGCTAATGTATCGATCCACATGCCGCCCAGCCACTATCATGACACCCATTAGCATAAGCTAGATATTTCTTATTTTTTTAAAAAAAGATATATTTTTAATACCAATCTTGCAAGGCAGTCCTGTTTTGATTTTTAAATTAATTTTATATAAATTAAATATATGTATAACTATACATGGATAGGTAGCTGATTTGCTGTCACTGTTATGCCATCCTCTCACTGTGTTACTTGATCCTTTTCTTCTAATATTGAGACAGATGACTGTAGCAGTACGTGAAAGAGCAAGAGATGCCAACTACATCAACATTATAGGAACTATAGATTTTTTGAAAAGATTAGAAAAACTTATAAAAAAATTAAAAATACTTATAATTAAGGAAATTATAAAAGCTTGTAGAGAGATTAAAAAAAGCTCAAATGAATTTGTAGGAAGCTTAAGAGAACTTAGAAGAGAGCTTAAAAAGGACTTAAGAGAGCTTAGAATATAAGATTTAGTGTGGGGTGAGAGAGAGAAGTTGAGGATATTTATAAAGATTGAAGAGCCTTAATTTAAAAATCCAAAATAACATTACAAACTAACTATTGTTGGTTATTAGAAAGCACAAATAAGCTTTTTTTTAGTTAATAAACAAAATATCTCATGAATGTCCAATCCATTTGACACCCCTACTAGTCCAAAATATGATTGAGGAGTCCTTCATGAGTGAAGGACACTAGTGGTCTTTCATATAAAAGATTTAATCTTGCTCACTTGATGTAACTTAGCCCCATTGACATGGCAATAATATTTTAGAAGTAGAGCTTTTTATAGTATTTTTTTAAGGTAAATATTAGAAAAAAATATTCTATTTAGTAACTATAAATATTTTTAAAGAGTTATGAGACTTTAACATTATTTTTGCAAATAAACTAAGAAAATGCTTTAAGAATAAAATTTTAAAAAATTATAGTACTTACAATTGTCTAACCATTTATGTTATTAAAACCATGATTATAAATTATTTTGAATTTATAATTATAATAACGACATTATAATAAATTATCATATTATAATAATATTATCATATTATAATAATATTAAAATATGTAATATTATATTATATTATAAACATAATAATATTATAATAATAATGATTATAATGTATAATATATATTATTGCACTATTATTCAATAATTATATCATAATTGTTCTTAAAAGTATAACAATTACTATCTAATAATATAATATCATAATATTATGATGTATTGTGATAATAATATTACAAAATTAAAGCATAATATAATATAATAATATATAGTATTTTTATAACATTATGTTATATACACTACATAATTTATTATAATTAAGATAATTTTGCAAATAACTATAATAATTATATTCTATTATAATATATTATAATAATATTTAATATATTAGATTACGTTGTATTATATTGTTATAATCATATTATGTTAATATTGATTTATAATATTAAATGTAGTTTTTTTTTAATTTGAATCTATGGCCTTCAAATTTAATGAAAGCAACTTTCTTATGTAAAGATTTTTGAAAAAGCATCAAATTTAAGAATCTTAAAATAAAATACTTAATAACTTTTGCATTGCCCAAAAGTATTTTTAAATTTTTTACCAAATATCTTAAAAATATTGAACGATACTTCTATGGGATGGCCATAGAACGGAGTAGGTATGGAGAGGAAGGTACCTTCATACCTTGTACTCATCTCTACTTGAAATTTATTCTGTATCCAGTCTCGCAGAGATTATATAATATATATACACATCTAATTATCCATACTTGTGCTCCAGACCTGTTACCTATTTTAAACTTTATTTCATTCATTTCATTTTTTTTTTCAAATTTTAGACTTAGACTGAGGCCTAAAGTAATTGTGGACCGCTTTTTTTTTTTTTAAGTTTCAAATTAATGGATTAGGCCTAAAAAAGCTATAAGTAAATTTATAACTATGTTGATCTATAAAAATAATTTATTAAATTTATAAATAAATGTAATAGAAATGAGATCGGGTGCGAATACTTTTACATTCATATTCATCTTGCTATTAGTTTACCCAAAAGCTCAACCAAACGGCTAGGGTTGAGTTTGTAATGGTCGGTATCTCCAAATGTTCCGCAATAAGTTACATGCCAGCCTTGTTGTTATAATCAAAAGTAACTTTCTTGCCCTTCCGAAGGATAAGATCAACATATGTTCTTTTTTAAGATGAGTAATTTCTTTTTTGTGGATACTAGCTTGCAAATTGGTTAACATTTTTTTTCATAGAACATATCTTGACAAATTTTAGAAGTGATTAGAAAAAAAAGGAAAAAGAAACTGAAGCTGAAACTTTCCATTTTTTATATTTTGCAGCTCTCAACTAAAAGATATAGCATAGCTATTAGGTAATTAATAAAATGAAAAAAAGAAAGAAAGAAAAAAAAATAAAACATTGTGAGAGGCTGAACCTTTTTTTTATTTGGAAGTAACAAAAAAATTACTAAATTCTATCAAAACAATTACATATTGTGTGCTTTAAAACTCGTGCGTATGAGAGCTTCGTCTCTGTTCCCTGGGTGTGCTTTAAGATTCGTTTTTTATCCGTCGTCTTCCCCGATCTCCGGCGATCTTTGTCCTCTCCGGCTGAGCCTTCGTCGGTCGTCTCCTCGTGCTGTCCCTTCCTTGTCTATGGCGTCAGATGGGGGTAATCCTTGGCAGGGCTACAGATCGACGGGTAAGGGATCCGAATTTCAATGGGTCTCGCCGTCTCCATCGCAGGCGGTTGTAGCGTCGTTGGAAGCATCCTTTCTGGATGTCATTCGCGTCACTGCAGCGAAGCTGGAGACTGAAGTTGCTAGTTGGCAGTCGCGAGCCATTCTGGTTCGTTCCTACCACAAATGGGTTCCGGCAGAGGCGGTGATCAGGGAGTTCAGAAGAGCGGAAATTCAAGGAGAAATTGCCCCGATCAGTCTGGCATTCCGGTGTCATTTGTTCCGATTTGAAGATTCGAATGCCTGTGACTTGGTGCTCAAGCGTCCTTGGATGGTAAATGGGCAGGTTATGGGTTCGGAGCCATGGCGGGCGGATTTCTTCCCGGCAGCGGATTCTATCCCGACGGCTCTGGTTTGGGTTCGGCTCCCTAACCTTCCAATTGAGTATTGGAAAGAGGAATTCATCAAGGCCATCTTGGAACCAGCCGGACAATTCATATGCTTGGATGCTTCTACTGTGACGAAGAGCAGAGGAGGCTTCGCTAGGGCTTGTCTCCGGGTCGACCTTCGTCGTCCTCTGAGGCCGGGAGCTCGGATCCAGGGTAATGGTCTCCCCTTTTGGCAGCAATTCGCTTTCGAAAATCTGGATGGGATCTGTGCATCCTGTGGATCGTTGCATCTGAGCGGCCCTTGCTCTCAGCTGGGTTCAGGAGTCGATGGAGCAGCATCCAGCCTCGTTTACGGACCGTGGATAGCAGCTATTCGTCAACGCAGGGAAGATCCTTCTCCCCAGCGGGATGAGAGAAGGAAGTCGCAGGCGGTGTCGTCTTTGGGGGCTTCTGGCAGCGGGTCGAAATCTCAGAGGAATTCTTCGGTTCCTGAGAGTGGTGCTGAAGCTGCTGAGGGCTGGAGACTTCCTGCCAAGATGGCTAGGAGGAGGAAGACGTCTTCTTCTTTGGTTGGGGGATCCTCTGCCATGGCTTCTGGGAGATCGGTGGGGGAGACAGAGCAAGGATTCTCTAATTCAGTCTTGGTGCCGATTTTGCCGTTGCGTGCCGGTTCTGCTACAATAACGGGAGGGTTGAAGGAATCTGATTCAGGAATCTGATTCTGAACTCTCCTCTTTTGAAGAAAAATCCATTTGCCTCGCTTGGATTGTTATCGGGGGAAGGTGGATCTATGGTCAATAAGGAAGTATGTCCGGGTCCCCTTAAGCGGGCTAGACCAGTTGATTATCAGGCCCCTAGGGCTGTTTCTAAACTTGGGAAACAAAAAGGTAAAGGTAAAGCCCGGACCTATAAAAGCTCTGTGATATCGACTGATTCTCATGAAGGAGTTCATGATGTGATTAGGTCCTGCTCTAATATACCGGTGGGCATTTCCTCGAAGGGTTCAGTTAATGTAATTATGAATTCAGGTTCCGTCTCCTCGGATCAATCTCCTTCGGCTTTTGTCGTCAGTCAGGAGCCTGAGGTTGATCCATCCTTGGTAGCTGAGGGGGACACCTCATCCAATGGGTGCCTACCTGATAATACGATGATGGAGGACCTGGGAGGGGTCCCAACTTCATCATCCATGTAAATGAAGATCATGATTTGGAATGTTAGAGGAGCTCGAAAGCCTTCATTTCGATCCTCCTTTAGTAGATTGGTGCAGATTCATAATTTTGATATTTGTGTTCTGTTGGAAACAAGGTTATCAGGTGATAGTCTGGCTCAGTTTAGGAGGCAGATTTCTCGGTCATGATCTTCCTATTCGGTTGACGCTGAAGGTCTATCTGGAGGTATGTTGGCCTTATGGCGTGCTGATACTGTTAGGGTTGATGCTTTTCATCAGTGTAACCAGTAGATAGGTCTTGTAGTCTCTGAGGGGTCCTCTGAACCTTAGCTTCTATCAGCTGTGTATGCTAGTACGGATTATCGGGAGAGACGGATACTCTGGTCTGAGTTGCTTTCCCTTCTTTCTCAGGGTCTCCCATCTATCATTGCTGGTGATTTTAATTGCATCTCTGAGGCTAACAAAAAGCGTGGTGGACATCGGTTTACTGCCTCGGCTGATGTTAATGAGTTTAGATCCTTCATTGGAGCATCGGGGCTGTTGGATTTGGATTACTCTGGGACTCAATTCACTTGGTGTAATAACCGTCAGGGTTCGGCTCGAGTTTGGGAGAGACTTGACAGAGCTATGGCTACGAACAATGGCTTCAAAGGTTCCACGAGGTTACTGTTGCCCACCTTCCTAGGATTGCTTCAGATCATTGCCCCATTATGGTTTCAACGGAGGTTTCTATGTATTATCGCAGACAGTTTAGATTTGAGCAGTTTTGGACTGTCCATTCTGCAGCTCGGTCGATCATCTCGCATATTTGGCACCTTCCTATCAGGGAAAATGCTATTTATAGATTATCGAGACGTCTTATGATGGTTCGACGTCGTCTATCCAGATGGAATCGGATGGAGGTTGGTGATCTGGTTAGACAAGTCGAAAGGGTTGAAGCCGACATTTCTGCCTTACAGGAGAAGGAGGACCAGGATGGGTTCTTGGTGGATTCGGACCTCTCGGTGCTTCGAGACTCTCTGTCACGTCATCACTCTCTGCTCAGCCAGCAGGAGATATTTTGGAGGCAGAGATCCAGGGTTCAGTGGATATGTGACGGGGATCGTAACACCAGATTTTTCCATCAAGCCACTTTAAAGAGGCGGGCCTCTAACAGGATTCGCAGATTATTAGATGCTGAAGGGCATTCTCAGGAGGATATCCATCTATTAGGGATTTGCTTTTTCAATTCTTTCGGACTAGATGGACGGAATCCGAGGGGGAGGATGCTCCGGTTGTTGGTGTTCCTGATTCCAGGAAGATATCGATCAAGGAGAATGATATGTTAATCAGGCCTATAACTGAGGAGGAAATTCGGGAGGCGCTTTGGGGGCTTGGCTCGGATAAGGCCCCTAGGCCAGACGGATTTTCGCCTTCCTTTTATCATCATTATTAGGGAATTGTTGGGCGAGAGGTTACTAATGCAATTCAAACTGCTTTCCAGACTATGATCATTCCTCAAGAGTGGAACCGGACTTTTATTTCTCTGGTACCCAAACATCCGGAGGCTTCTCTCCCGCAGCACTTCCGGCCTATTAGCCTTTGCACCACTCTATATAAGATCTGTGCTCGGCTTCTAGCTGGCCGCCTTCGGTGTGTTCTTCCTCGCATCATTTCTATTGAGCAGGGGGCTTTTATTAGAGGGCGCTCTATTTCTGATAATGTTCTCATCGCCCAAGAATTTATGCATGATCTTCAAAGAGCCCCAGCGAGTCGCTGTCTTATGGCGGTTAAGCTTGATATGGAGAGAGCTTATGATAGGATGAGTTGGTCTTTCTTACATCGCTCGCTCCAGGAGTTTGGGTTTCAGGAGCTGTTCATCAAGTGGATCTTGGCTTGTATTATGAGGCCTTCCTTTTCTCTGATTATCAATGGATGCCCGACGGAGTTTTTCAATTCTACTGTTGGTTTGAGGCAGGGGTGTCCGTTATCCCCTTTATTGTTCATTCTCGCTGCGGATGATCTTTCTCGTGCTTTTCATCAGGCTCAGCAGAATCAGAGGATTGTCCCTTTTATGGCTGGGAGCCTGGGTCCTGCGGTCTCCCATCTTCTTTTCGCTGACGACTGTATTCTTCTGGGTCAGGCTACCATTGAAAATGCGGTTTCCTTACATTCTATTGTGCAGAATTATTGTCAGGCTTCGGGTCAGAGGGTTAACTACTTCAAATCCTCTTTATGTTTCAGCCCGAAGACCAACAGATCTACTAGGGAAGCCATTACTATTCTATCTGGCATATCTACTCTGACTGATCGATTTTTGTATCTGGGGATCCCCATTACTGGTAGACGTCCCCGTTGTTCTGATTTTGCTGAGTTAGAGCGGAGGGTTAATCAGCGCTTTGAGGGGTGGCAGGTCACTAGTTTATCTATGATGGCCAGGGTCATTATCATTCGATCGGTTCTCTCTTCGCTTCCTCTGTATCTTCTGTCGAATACTGCTATTCCGACTATCTGTCTTAGAAGAATTGAGAGATGCTTCAGAGACTTCCTGTGGGCCTCTATGCAAGATGGTCATGGTATGCATTTATTATCCTGGGACATGGTTTGTATGCCTATACAGGAAGGCGGCCTTGGGATTCATTCTCTGATTGTTAGAAGAGAAGCTCTATTCGCTAGATATGCTTCGCGATTTCTCTTGGAGCCGCATTGTCTGTGGAGCTCTCTGATGCGAGCAAGGTATGGAGAATGGACTGCCGACCTGCCTATTCAGCCGAGCTGTGGATCTTCCTACTTATGGAAGGAGATTTGTAGATATGGTCAGGTTATCCTGGAGAATGTTTCATGGAGTATAGGAGATGGTTATTTGATCGATGTTATTCAGGATACTTGGATTTCTGAGCTCCCCCTTTCGAGATGGCCCTCCTTTATGAATATGGACGCCCCACCTAGTTTAAGGGTTAAGGATCTTATTTCCGGGGATTCCCACTCTTGGCATATCCCCACGGTGACATGGTTATTCGGGGAGGAGCTTTCTCGGCGGATCCTATCTATGCCTCTTATGCCTGGCTATGGTGGTGATTCTAGGATTTGGCAGAGATCGTGTCTCTCTAGGGCTCCCTCCAAGGATCTTATGAGGATTTTCAGGCCTCAGTCTCGACGCATTGAGGATGCTGCTTGGATTTGGAAGCTTCCAACCATTCCTAGGATCCAGCTTTTTATTTGAAAGCTTCTTTGGGGCTGCCTCCCTACGTCTGCTCTTCTCTCCAGGAGGGGTCTGTCTATTCAGCCGATCTGTTCTTTTTGTCGGTTGGAGGAGGAGTCCGATGACCATGCTATCTTTCTTTGCCCTAGAGCTCAACGGATATGGCATCTGATGGGTTTTTCTAGTAGATTGGATGAAACGGCATCTCCGCGCTCTGCCTTTTTTCATGATATTCGATGGGGATCTCAGCATAATAGTGGTCTCAGGGCTGCCACGACATATCAGATATGGCTGTCAAGGAATGAGTTCATTTTTTCTAATACCTCTGCTTCTCCCCAAAGGGTTGTGAGGAAGATAAGATGGTTGATTATGGACTACGACCGTGTCTTATCCGGTGTTGGTTTTGGCTCATCTGGCCGCTGGGGTTCCCTTGCTGCTTCGGCAGCGAACCGGTATCCGATTTTCATCCATTGGGAGCCCTCCCTCCAGGGTATGTCAAAATCAACTTCGATGGGAGTGTCCGCGGTAGAATCGCTGGATCTGCGTTTATCATCCGTGGGGAGGCGGGTGATTTGGTGGCGGCTGGAGGGTTTGGAGCTCTTGACTATTCAGTCCTGATGGTGGAGCTCTATGCGGCTTGGGCTGGAATTTCTTACGCCGTTCGGATTCTCCACGCTCATCGGATCATGATCGAGGGTGATTCTAAGACGGTCATCTCTTGGTTGCAGAAGGAGAATTATTCTGATGGACCCTCTAATCCAATCTTGAGGGATATTTATTCATTTCTGCGAGGGAACGCTCGGTCCTGATTCGTCATATATTTCGGGAAGCCAATGCGGCTGCTGATTGGGCGGCTTCTTTTATGGCTCAGCATTCTGGCTCATGGAATTGGAGGGTTGGATATCACTGTCCTACTTTTCTTCAGTATATTTTATTCTCTGATGTATCTGGGCTGATTCACACAAGACTTTTGTGATTGCCCGTTTGTTACCAAAAAAAAAAAAAAAAAAAAAAAAAAAAAAAAAAAAAAAACCTCGGAAGCTTGGATCCAAACCATTCAGCAAAACTTTAAAATACATTTCCATGTTCTTTTTTACCTTTCTGTTTTTAAGCAAGGAAAGAAGAGCTCTCACAAGAATTCGTTTACGAAAACATCATCACGTTACACTCCACCAGTCAAATTTGTACAAATCATCCTTCTTGACAAACTCTTAACATTAGCAGGAAAATATAGAGGGAAAAAAAAAAAAGGAAAGAAAGAACAAAGAGCATCAGCGAAAGGATACTCTCTACAATTTTCATGGCCCGATGTTGTGGCCGATCTTGCGTTGGACACCAACCAAGTCTGGCTTAATTACTTACCTAATCATTAAAAAAATAAATAAATAGAAAAAGATACAGATGAGAGGGTGGTGCGAGCCCTAACTATGGAGAGCTTTCGCCCAACTTTAACTCTTGAGAGGTTCCAGCTTCAGACGGCGGGCAGCTCCACCCAGAAGCGGCCAAGGATCTGTAGATCTCCAGTACGAGCCTCTGCTCGAAGTAGCTGCCCGCGTCGAGCCGGACCGGCTTTCTCTTGGGAATCCGTTTGGCCCAGAGAGCCTCCGGTCCGTTGGGGAGCGACAAGGCCGAGCTCTTCCTGGCCAGCCCCAGCATGGCGTCCACGTACGCGTCCCTGAGCCGGGCCAGCAGCCGGAGCGGCGAGAGATTCTTGAGCCAGATTCTGAAGATTGGCCGGATCCTCCAGAACCGGCGGTTCCCTCCTCGACCGGACCCAAATCTCGCCACCCTCGAAGCCCTCTTCCTTGAGCCCGTGCCTGAACCGTCCACCCTTTGATACTTCCTCCTGCGCCAGTACAGCCTTATGCTCCTGTAGAACTTGTAGGGAAACGCTTCTGCTTCCATCTCTCGCCCTCCCTAAGGTGTGGTCGATCTGGTGGGTGAGGAGAGGGGAGAGAGAGGGGAGGTGATCAGATGATGGAATGTTTAGGATGAGGTGAAGAAATTAATGAAGGATGTCTGAGAGCAGAATAGGAAGAGTAATGTAATGTAATGTAATATATTGGCCAGCAGGGTTCGAAGGTACTTGGAAGGTAGCTTGGAAAGGGGATAACGGCATGCGCGCGGTGGTCAGCAAAAACGGATTGACGTCTTAGTTATCCTTTGCGTGAGTGTTTTGTATTGTTTCAGAGTCGCCTCGTTGGACTTCTTCAGGGGAAAATTCAGTGGGATCTACCGTTGGGTGTTCTGCTGAGATCGCCTTGTTGGACTTTTAGTTGGGAAAATTCAGTGGGACCTACTGTTGGGTACTTTTATTATTTCAGCACATTTCTTTCCTGCTCCTTTATTACAGTTGAAACGAGCATTAAGTGCGAAAGAATTTGCATATTTTTTTTCCTTCTAAAGATAATTTTCTCATCCCAATACTTGCGTGTCATATTCTTTTCTTAATTCAAAATATCGTCTACCACATCCTTCCATCAACTAATTAAGTATTCTATGCAATCAGCATTTCTACCTATCCTAATTTTTCTTTTTTTTTTCACCATCCTTCATCCTATTTTTTCATTGCGGTAGGTATCCTTAGGTAGTATTTGAAACAGAAGATAAGAGGGGATATCCCCCTTATTCCCAAAAGCCATAACTATAAGGTAGTGTTTGAAATAAGGAATATGAGGGGATATCCCCTCTTATCCCCAAAAGCCATAACTATAAGGGATAGCTGGGAATAAAGTTAATCAAAGGGATAATCCATGGTTAACCAAGGGATATCCCCTCAATTTATTCCCTAGAGAATACAGGAATAGCTAGTTATCCCTCCAAATAAGAGTAAAAAAAGTTATCCTATGGATTTACCTTTTGCATTTGATATGATCAATGGGATAGTCAAGGGATCCCTAGAGATAGCTAGGAGACAAACTCTATTCCATACACTTATCCATGGATAATATTTTTTCTATCAAACACTACCTAAGGGATAGCTCGGAATAAAGTTAACCAAAGGGATAATCTATAGTTAACCATGGTTAACCAAGGAATATCCCCTCAATTTATTCCCTAGAGAATACAGGAATAGCTGGTTATCCCTCCAAATAAGAGTAAAAAAAAGTTATCCTATAGATTTACCTTTTTGCATTTGATATGATCAATGGGATAGCCAAGGGATATCCCTAGAGATAGCTAGGGGATAAACTCTATCCCGTACACTTATCAATGGATAATATTTTTTCTATCAAACACTACCTAAGGGATAGCTCGGAATAAAGTTAACCAAAGGGATAATCCATGGTTAACCATGGGATATCCCCTCAATTTATTTCCTAAAGAATACAGGAATAGCTGGTTATCCCTCCAAATAAGAGTAAAAAAAAGTTATCCTATGGATTTATCTTTTTGCATTTGATATGATCAATGGGATAGCCAAGGGATATCCCTAGAGATAGCTAGGGGACAAACTCTATCCCGTACACTTACCATGGATAATATTTTTCTATCAAACACTACCTAAGGGATAGCTCGGAATAAAGTTAACCAAAGGGATAATCCATGGTTAATCATGGGATATCCCTCCAAATAAGAGTAAAAAAAAAAAATCCTATTGATTTATCTTTTTGCATTTGATATGATCAATGGGATAGCCAAGGGATATTCCTAGGAATAGCTAAGGGAAAAACTCTATCCCGTACACTTATCCATGGATAATATTTTTCTATCAAACACTACCTTAAGATAAAAGGTAACCGAAAGCAATTTAATATCCTTCATGCCTTTACAAATATGCTACTATAGTTGAATTCTAAGACAGTGTTTGAAATAGGGGATAAGGAAGATATCCAATGGATATCCTTCTTTATCCCTAAAAGCTATAACTAGAAAGAATATTTTTGAAAAAGTTTAACCAAAGGGATAACTCATGTTTAACTATGGGTTATCCCCTGAACTTATTCCCTAGAAAACCCAGAAATAACTAGAGTTATCATGGTAAAGTTGTAATTTTAAAAAGATGCTTATTCCATCAGCTATTTTCTGGATAAATGCTATAATATATACTTATCCACAAATAGCTTTTGGGAAGTCAAACACTACCTAAAGAATAAATGCAAAATTCTTTTGTACTATATTTAAATTTTTATCTTCAATTAAATTTTATTTGTTTCATTAGTGATTATTATTGAATTTATGTCCTTTATTTAATTTCCAACAGCCTTACGTTCCAGCAACATCATCCATATTTTTTTAAAAAAATTTTATTCTGTGATTAACTTTAGTGTTAATTGCTTCTACTAAAGGCTCATTTGATATTTTCAAGAAAAAATTGAGAGGCTTATTTTTTAAAAAATATTTAACTGTAAAAAATAAATTTTATCGTTTATAATTAGCAAAAAAATCAAAAAATATAACCCGGCCTAAAAATATTTTTCTATATCCGGTTGGATATAATTTTGTATGAAAAAAATATCAATTTTATATGATACTCTTAAAATAAAAATTGCATAAAAATTAAATGAATCATTTGAAAATTTTATTTCTTTTAATCGTTTGATTGATGAATATTAATCTATCAAAAAATAATATATTGATCTAGAAATTACATTATTATTTGTTAATATTATGAAGTAATAATAATAATTAAAAATTATCATGCTAGCTTTGCTTCCATAGTTATAATATTTAAGATAATAGTATGCAGTCTTCGACGGCAATCAAAAGGATTCGATGATGTGTTTGGTTTTATTAATTTTCTTTGTCACATATATTTATTAATTCATATTAAAAACAATATATTCATCATGAATTAAAAAATATTAAACAACAAGATTTGATGGTCATAATGTCCATATGTTGAGGATTCTAAATGAGAGAAGTCGATGAATTATTAGTTAAACTTATTCTTTAAATGTTCAATTTCTTTTTTATCGGAAGAGAAGAAAGCATGAGAAAATAAATACAATCTTTCGCATGGTAGTGTTTATTTTTCAATGAAGAGAAAGAAAAAGCAGGTAGAATTCATGCATAATCTTTTCTTTCTCTTTTAATTAAATATAAAAATGAATATAGAAAAGTTTACACAAGTAAATAGAGGATTTGTAGAACTCGTAGCGGATGCGGTGTTTCTCAATTAGATTGAGATTGATGGCTGGGTTTCAGCTACATGGAAGGTGGTAGGTGAATAATTAGACTACTTGGATCTGTGACAACCTAATTTATTAGCCGGGATTCGGCCACAGTGTCGCACTCGGTAACGTTGGTCCCTCCAATAGCATTATCATCTGTGGTTGGTTGGAGACCTTCATCAGTTTCTCTAATTTTTTTTTTTTTTTCCTTGGGTTTTGGTGCGCGTCAAAATCACAGTTGCTCCATAGCTTTCAAATAAATTATTCTGGCTGCCATTATATAAAATGAAAATATCGTCCATAGGGCGCTTTTTTTTTTTGAGGAAAACTTTTCCATACCGTTTGAACAATATTAAGTACCATTTTAAGCTCTTTTTTTCATAAGCCTAGGTATAGCTAATACTAATTTTTAGTTTTACGCTAGAGTTTCAAATTTCAACAGAAAACTCAATGAGAACAAGTTAGCGTGGAGATTTTTATCAAAGGCTTGGCAATTGCCCAACTAGTTCCAATACTGCAATCAACTAATCAATGACTTTTATAGAAAATGTCATGACATGAGAAGATGAAGAAAATATTTCTCCATCTTTTTATCATTCTAGATTCAAAAACTTATTCCAACATTATCATTGTTAATTCAGGTCTAAAGTCATCATCACTTTCTTCAGAGAGAAAAAAACAAAAAAAAGGTCTTTACTACGGTACTTACATTTACCACTTGAAGATTTCAATCATGGCGAATGCATCCCACCATTTCTTCAAAATTCATAATAAGAAGTTAAACGCGAATTAATTTACGTTGTATTTACTAGATTTTTAGCTTCGTCTCTCTTCTACTTGCTCATCATCTTATCATAATTCCTTTCATTATCTTTATTGCTGACGAAAATTTGTCCATGAAAGCTAATACAATTTTGCTTTGACGCCTGGACTTATGTTAGTTGTCAAAGATGAGGGCCAACTTTTATAAAAGGCCTGACGTCAGTTCTAATACTTGGATTATTCTTAGGGGAGCAAATCTGAATCGCAGTAACATGACAAACAATCTCTCTCTCTCTCTCATGTCATCAGATCATAATAAATATTTTTTTAAACCGCGCTGTTGGTTTCCTGCTCAGAATCAGGTTACGTAATTTTACACTTGGATAATTTCAGCTGTTGCTTTCTTCAAGGAAAGTTGGCCTCGACCAGGTTTACGATGACTGGTCTTTCGTCCTCTCCGTAGAGATCCGGCCTTTGGCTTCCTATCGTTCTTATTTTTTTAATGCACCAGGTGGAAAGAACGAAAACCTTAGCTAATCACGTACGATAAGTATTTGACCGTTAGTAAGGTGCTCTGTTCCAGTAAAATTCCTTGGGAGGCCATCGATGCCATGATTGGAACTAGGGGTGTAATTCGGGTTCATAAAAGTCAGGTTTTTCTTAAACCTAATTTTAATTTTATTTGTAAAATATCAACTATAAATCTAATCCTAATTCTTTTTATAAAATCTCAACTTTAACCTTATTTTTAAAAATTAGGTTTAGATTGAGTTTTCGAATTGAAATTCGGGTTGATGAAAAAAAAAAAGATAATCTGAAACAAATTAACAAGCTTAACATTGCACAAATAAGCTAAAGTTTGAAACAAATAAGCTTTACATTGTACAAACAAGCTGAAGTTTGAAACAAATAAGCTTCACATTTCAAATTGCACGTCTAAAATATACATCATTTACGTAAGACTAAACAAAAAAGAGTATATTCTTAAACCAAAACATATTCAAAGTAATTCAGATGTTGCATAACATTTCAATAGCTACCATATGCATTGATGAAATCACCTTTATCCTTCGGAAGCAGAAAATATTGAAACGATATAAAGAGCCAGCTAGAAGACCATATAAGTCTGGTATGAGAGATCTTTTTCAAGTAGCAAGGCTGCATTCGTCATCCAAAGCTCTCTGGTTTTTTACTCATCACCCCTTTCCAAGATGTTTTAGTTTTCTTCTATCATCTCTTCCCACATAGTTTCATAAAATTTTGACAAACTTCATATTAGAAGTTACAAATGTCTCAAAGAAGATAATTAAAAAAAATAAAAATACTAGTTTGGTCCACCAACATAACATGATAAAATACAATAGTTAAGGTATATTGCTCATTTTAAAAGGTAACGAAGGTTCTGGTGGATTATTCATACCAAGAATCATCACTTCTACAGCACCATTGTCAGCTCTACATATCTTTAAACCTAACAAACAAGGTTAAATCATCACTTCCACAATACCAGTGGGCATGCCGCTTGTGGCTTTACCAGTTCGGGTTTTCTCGGGTTCGAGTTGACTGCAATCCGAACCCAGCTCAAGTTGCAAATCGATCGGATTCAACCCGGATCCTTTAGGTTTGGGTTGAACCCAGTCCAAATTGCACCCCTAATTGGAAGTGAAATGATAAATATAATTTTACATGAACCATCGCATGGGTTTTTAGACAATCATTTGTAGATTTTTTTTCAAAACATTTTTTTTGTGCATGCACCACGTTGCAACATTATGTTGTTATTTTAAATTAATTTTTAAAATATTTGCATAAGCTAGATAAGGATTAAATTGTATATCTTAATATTTACAAAAGTAATATATTAATTTAATAATAAATTAATAAGAAAATTAAGGAATTGATCTTTGTATGATTAAGTTGAATATCTTGAATTCCAATACCATCTTGAAATTATCAAATTCGTTTGATCATCATAGATCTTTATCAACATTTTTCAAATTACGATAAACACGAATGGATGGGCATTTCTTATTTGGGTTGAAATCACATAATTAAATTTTTGAGTTACTTTGTATTCTCAATATATGAAACAAAATGAAGATCAAGAAGAAGACTCTCTAATGAAAAAAAAAATTACATCATTTTCCTTTGATGAATCTTTTATGTGATTAGAAGAGAAAATGTTACGTTATTTTCCTTGATGAATCTTTTATTCTTCAAAGAAGAATAACCATCACCCCTTTTTTTTGGGTTTTATTATACAGAGAAGAATAACTGCCATTTTTAATTAATTAATTAATTAATTAATTAATTAAAATAACTTCCAATTTTTGAAAGTTACTTGAATCATGGGATGATGTGGGAGAGAAAAAATCTCTCCCATAATCCCATATATCTCTCACATAATTTCATTATTAGTTTCTTTTGATATTTTTTTCCAAAAATAACTTAGCTTCCATATATACCCTCCTTGTGAAACATGCCTACAATGTTTTCCTCCGTATAAATTTTTATTTAAAATAATTTTAAATTTATTTTAAATAATCATATTATTTAAAATAAAAATTAATCCAATTAATTCTGTATGAAAATTAATTTAGAATTCTTAATTCTAAATTAATAATTCAACCCAATATATCATATAGTTCACATAATTTAATGGAGCATGGACATTATAATATTAAGCTCCAATAATTTTGATATTAATTAACACCTTAATTAAAATATTAAAATTATTAATTTCAAATTACTTCACTAAAAATTTAAAAGTGCAAACTCAAAATTATAAGAATAATTATATTTAAAATGATTTGAATTGTCAATTGATATATAGTCAATACATATAAATTAATCCTTCATAAACAGTTCGTAATTAAAGCTAGGTATTTTTCGTTAACTTTTTTAATTATATCTTTCTCCATAAGTACCATTGATTCTCTAATGAATAATATATTTATGATCTAATCATAAATTAAGTATTATTTTTTTTCAAAATCCGAATCAATACTTATGGGAATCATCCATCCGACTTCTTTATGAACGAATGGATTTCATCTCGTATATTAATATTTCTAGCTATTTATGTTATTATTATTTTAATATACCAAGAATTTGATAATATGTTTCTATGTCATTAGATGGTATATCAAAAAATATAATACAATAAATAGTAGTCTATTACTCAGAATTAAAATTCATTCATATATGACCATCATTGATTAATTTTGAATGCTCTATTTTAATAATAAAATTTATTAGAGATTTATAATTAATCATGTTTCAATCCTGTATAATCAAATTATATAAAGAGCTTTCATTCCGATAATCTCATTATCAACAATTCGGATAAGATCGTTTCATTTAGAATGTAATGAACCATACTAGTAATTTTAAATTAAAATTTATAACTTTAATTTATAATTACAGATAAATTTAAATTATTTTGCTTTAAATATTATTCTCTTTATATAATACTTATATATAATATTTAAAGTCATAATTAAAAAATTAAAAATTTATATTTATAAACATTAAAATATATATAAATAATATTAATTTTTAAAAAATTAATTAATTAATTAATATATTTTATTTGTTTATGAGCACATATCTCCCAGCACATTACTCCTTCACGAGCTGCTTCTGGCTTTCCTTGCGTCCAGTCGTGCCAGTTTCCAACGGCATCTCAAGATGGGCATGGCTGGAGGAACGAGGAACCGGCCTTGGTCTAATCCCGAAAATTTTGAAGTTCAACCAAAATTTTTTTCGGCTATAGGACTGAAACAGAACTACTTTTTTTTTAGATTGGTTCAAATTTTAGATCAGACTTAAATTTGGATAAAATAAAACTAACTTGACCCAACTTAACTATGTATGTGTATATAAAAAGTATTGGTCATGTTGACCCAATTGATGATTTTGATGATTAACAAAACTATCTGAGTATAACTCTTGAAGGCTCTGATGATTTTGACTTAGTGTTTCAGATTATAAGACTTTTGAATGATCAAAATCAGGAGTTACATAGTGTTCTGGATCGAATCTAATGTCTAGGTAAGAATTGCAGACATTAGAGTCGACTCCGAGAATCACAGAGCCGACTCCGGAACTGGCACGGACATTAGAGTCGACTCCGAGACTGTTAGAGTCGACTCTCACAGAAGAAGCAGAAAGTCGATTTTTCTGGCCCCGACCTAGAGTCGACTCCGGGTAAGTTAGAGTCGACTCCGGAAAAGTTTCTTGTCGACCCCAGAAAAGCCAGAGACGACTCCAGAAATACCGTTTTGAAATGCCTCGAGCTAGAGCCGACTCCAGAAAAGTTAGAGTCGACTCCAACCCACCTGGAACGAAAAATCAAGTTGCCAGATCAGCTCTAACGGTAATATTTCTATTTTACCTTATTTCTAACGGATATATTTTGATACAAGGTACACTCCAACGGATAGTTTTCTTCCAAAAACGGTGTAAAAGAAATCTATAAAAGGGAAGTCTATTGTTCAAAAAAAAAGAGAACGGAAAATCTGAAAAACAAAGAGAGAAAATCTGAGATAGACAAATCCCATTTCAAAAATCCGAGAGCTTGAATCTTGAAAGGAAAACCTTCTAGCTCAAATCCACTCCACTCCAAAAAGCTCAAGAGGAATCCAAAGCGTTCAAAATCAAAGTCTTGGCGGATTTCCCAACTTGGAGAAAGGAGATTCATTTCTTGCTTTTCAACTCTTCTCAACTGTTTCAACTGTGAAGAATCGGAGCTGAGGCTTGATTCAATCCAGCAAGGAGAAGAAGAAAAGAAGAAAAGCTCAAAAGCCAACCTATCTACAAATCAGGCTTTTCTAAACCTTGTTATTCTTAATTTGTATATTTGCTCATTGAGGAGCTTTGTATTTCAAAAACAATACTTATTTTGTTTGTGCCTAGTTCAATCTTGGGGATTGAACTAGAGGAGGTAGTTTTACCTCGGTTCAAGCTTGGTTAAGCTTGAGTTAGGGTTTTTGTGCTGGTGAGCCCTTGAAAACCAGCTGGGTTCGTTGTGCGCCCGGAAAAACAACAAGTTTGAGTTGTGAGCTTGTAAAACAACTCTGCTGTAATCTAGGGTGATTATAGTGTGGACCCAAGTGAATCTTGGGAGTGGACGTAGGTGTTGGATACACCGAACCACTATAAAATCTTTTGTGTTTGCCGTGTTCCATTGTCTCTTTCTCTATCTCTATCTTATTCACTGCACTTTATAGTTACCTTGCATTTGCCATCATAATCACAAGCAAACTATTTTAAAAAGGCTAATTTTTTAAAGAACCCAATTCACCCCCCCCTCTTGGGTTGCCATCTGGGCCAACAATTGGTATCAGAGCAAGTGCTCATTTAGAATTTGATCTCACGATCAAGGGCTAAAGATCCTTATGGCAACACAAAGTGGTTCATGTTTTGCTGAAGGTCATTCTACGAATAGACCTCCTTTATTTAATGGAACCAACTATTCATATTGGAAAGCTAGAATGAGAATATTCATTCAAGCTTCTGACTATGAATTGTGGGGAGTAATAATAAATGGACCTAGTACACCCACACACTTAATTGATGGCACTATTGTTCCTAAGCCCGAAAGGGATTGGAATGATAATGATAGGAGAATGGCACAATTAAATGCTAAAGCCATTAATATTTTATATTGTTCCTTAGACTCTAATGAATTCAACCGAATCTCAACATGTAATTCCGCAAAAGAAATTTGGGATAGGTTGGAAATAACACATGAAGGAACAAACCAAGTTAAGAATCAAAATAAATATTTTGGTTCATAAATATGAATTGTTTACAATGGAACAAACTGAAACCATCACATGCATGTTCACTAGATTCACTGATATTGTGAATGGTTTAAAAGTCTTGGTAGAATTTATTCTAATGCTGACCTTGTTCGCAAAATTCTTAGGTCACTACCAAGATCGTGGGAAGCGAAAGTCACAGCTATCCAAGAAGCAAAGGACCTCAATGCATTACCTTTAGAGGAGCTTCTAGGATCCCTAATGACCCACGAGCTGACAATGAAGCAGCATGTTGAGGAGGAAACAAAAAGAAAGAAAACACTTGCCCTCAAAACTGCAGAAATGAAGAGAGCAGCAGTGAAAGTAATGATGAAGATGATGATGAAACTGCTCTCTTGGCCAAAAAATTCAGAAAGTTTATGAGAAAAAGGCCCTTCCAAAAGAAATTTGGAGCAAGAATTGATGGAGAAAAAGATAAGAAAAAGGACAAGGAGAAAGAAAAAGAGAAAGAGCCCTTAGTATGTTATGAGTGTAAAAAGCCAGGGCACTTTAGATATGATTGTCCTTTGCTGAAAAAGGCCTACAAGAAAAAGAAGAAAGCATACATGGCAACATGGTCTGATGAATCTTCCTCGTCGGAAGAAGAAGAACAAAAGGAAGTTGCCAATATCTGCTTCATGGCCAACAACGACGACAACGAAGAGGTAAGCACCGAAACCCCCGATGATGAATTTATTTGATGAAATTTGAAGCTTTCAATGAATTGATGATTGATTTCAAAGCTTTGAAAAAGAAACACAAATCTTTAAAAACTGAAAACTTAAATTTAATTAAAGAAAAATGAATTAAATCTAGTAGTTAAAGATTTAAAAGATAAAAAGGAAACACTTTTAATGAAAAGAATGATTGTGTTCATAAGATTGATTTGATTAAATCTGAAAATGAAAATCTAATTAAAGAAAAAGAATCAATCTCTAATGAAAATGATTTTCTAAAGAAAGATGTTAAAAAGTATAAAGACATTGTTGAGAAATTTACTCTAAGCTCAACTAAACTAAATATGATTTTAGATAGTCAAAAAGCAGTTTTTGACAAAGCAGGTTTAGGGTATAACACATTAGAAAACAAAAATCATTGAAAAATATTTTTGTAAAAGCCAACCAAAGTAATATTACTTGTTTTAAATGTAATCAAAAAGGACATAAATCTTTGAATGCAAAACATTAAATAATAACAACAAGTTAAATGTTAAAGCAAAGAAAATATGGGTTCCGAAAGGAACAATTTTTGTTGCTACTAACCATGAAGGACCCAAGAAAGCTTGGGTACCTAAACATAAAGTTTAAATTATGTTGCAGGAATGTCTTGTAGCCAAAAGATCAAAGAAAAAGTGGTACCTTGATAGTGGCTGCTCAAGACATATGACGGGTGACAAAGATGAATTCATCACCCTGGAAGAAAAGAAAGGTGGAGTTGTGACGTTTGGCGATAACGGTAAAGGTCAAATTATGGGCCTTGGTAAAGTTCGCATAACTCCATCTATTTATTGATAATGTACTTTATGTTGATGGTTTAAAGCATAATTTAATTAGTATAAGCCAATTATGTGATAAAACTTTAATGTTTCATTTAAATCTTCTATTTGCACTAGTACTAATTCCATTGATGATAGCATTGTTTTTACTGGTTATAGACATGGCAATGTGTACTTAGTTGACTTAGACAAATTATCTGAAAGTAGTCATTGCCTAATTGCTGACAATGCTAACATAAATGATATTGGTTGGTTGTGGCATCGTAGATTAGGTCATGCAAGCACACACCTTATTTCAAAACTAATTAAAATGGATTTAGTTAAAGGTTTACCTAAATTAGATTTTGAAAATAACAAAATATGTGATGCATGTCAATTTGGAAAACAAACTAGAAGTTCTTTCAAATCTAAAAATGTTGTTTCAACTTCTAGGGCATTAGAGCTACTTCACATGGACCTTTTTGGACCAACTAGAACCACAAGTCTAGGAGGAAAGAAATATGGTCTAGTGATTGTAGATGATTATTCTAGATATACTTGGGTAATGTTTTTAGCTCACAAAGATGAGACTTTCTCGATATTTCTGAAATTCTTCAAGAAAGTCACAAATGAGAAAAACACTACCATAGTATCTCTAAGAAGTGATCATGGAACAGAATTTGAAAATCACTTATTTGAAAGTTTTTGCACTGAAAATGGTATTAATCATAATTTTTCAGCCCCTAGGACTCCACACAAAATGGTGTAGTTGAAAGGAAAAATAGGACTCTAGAAGACATGGCCCGTACCATGCTATGCGAAAGTAACCTACCAAAGTACTTTTGGGCGGAAGCTATTAACACAGCATGTTACATCTTAAATAGAGCCTAATAAGACCAATATTAAAGAAAACACCTTATGAATTATGGAATGAAAGAAAACCAATATAAAATACTTTCATGCATTTGGATGTAAATGTTTCATTCATAATAATGGTAAAAACAACTTAGGAAAATTTGATGCTAAATCTGATGAAGGAATTTTTCTAGGTTATTCAACAACTAGTAAGGCATATAGAATCTTTAACAAGAAAACCTTAGTAGTTGAAGAATCCATTCATGTAGTTTTTGATGAATCTTTAGCATCTAGTTCTGAAAAGATTGATGATGAGGAAGATACAAACATAATTGAAAAAGATCTTGAAAAACTTAATATTGAAGTATCTTCAGATCATGAACAAGAAGCTAAAGATGATGATTCACATAAGGACGATGATGTCAATATTGATCATAATGATATAGATCTTCCAAGAGACTGGAGATATGCTCATAGTCATCCCAAGGAATTGATTATAGGTGATCCATCTCAAGGAATAAGAACTAGATCATATATGAGAAATATTAGTAATCATCTTGCATTTGTTCACAAATTGAACCTAAAACTATTGAAGAAGCTGAAAAAGATAATAATTGGATGTTAGCAATGCAAGAAGAATTAAATCAATTTACTAGAAAAATGTATGGACATTAGTTGAAAGACCTAAAAATCATTCAGTATAGGATCAAAATGGGTTTTTAGAAATAAACTAGATGAAAATGGCATAGTAATTAGAAACAAAGCTAGATTAGTTGCAAAAGGATATAATCAAGAAGAAGGTATTGATTTTGATGAAACCTTTGCACCTGTAGCTAGATTAGAAGCCATTAGACTTTTACTTGCATTTGCATGTCATATGAACTTATTTCAAATGGATGTTAAAAGCGCATTTTTAAATGGATTTATAAATGAAGAAGTTTATGTAGAACAACCACCAGGTTTTGAAGATCATGAATTTTCAAATCACGTTTTTAAATTACACAAGGCATTATATGGTTTGAAACAAGCACCTAGAGCTTGGTATGATAGACTAAGTAAATTTTTAATTGAAAATGATTTCACAAGAGGAAATGTTGATAAAACATTATTTTTGAAAAGAAAAAGTAAAGATTTACTTGTAGTACAAATATGTTGATGACATTGTTTTTGGTGCTACTAACGATTCTCTATGTCAAGAATTTGCCAAGTTAATGCAGGGAGAATTCGAGATGAGCATGATGGGAGAACTCAACTTCTTCCTTGGACTCCAAATCAAACAAAGCAAAGAGGGTATCTTTATCAACCAAACAAAGTACACAAGAGAGATTTTAAAGAAATTTGGTATGGAATCAATTAAACCCCTCGGAACACCAATGAGTCCTTCATGCAAGCTGGACAAAGATGAAGAAGGTAAAAAGGTTGATCAAAAGTATTATCGAGGTATTATCGGATCCCTTCTTTATTTAACCGCAAGTAGACCAGATATTATGTTTTCTGTATGTTTATGTGCTAGATTTCAATCAGAACCTAAAGAATCACACTTAATAGCTGTTAAAAGAATACTAAGATACTTAAGTGGAACAAAAAATGTAGGTTTATGGTATTCTAGAGACTCCACATTAAATCTAATTGCATACTCAGATTCTGATTATGCCGGATGCAAGTTAGATAGAAAAAGCACAAGTGGTGCATGCCAATTTTTAGGAAGTAACTTAATCTCATGGTTTAGCAAAAAGCAAAATTCGGTTGCATTATCTACTGCGGAAGCAGAATATGTTGCAGCTGGAAGTTGCTGTGCTCAAATCCTATGGATTAAGAGACAACTTGAAGACTATGGTATCACACTTGATAAGACACCCATAAGATGTGATAATACAAGTGCAATAAATCTTACTAAAAATCCAATTCAACATTCAAGAACAAAGCATATTGAAATAAGATATCACTTTATAAGAGAACATGTAGCCAATAATGAAATTTGTCTTGATTATGTGAATACTGAAGAACAACTTGCAGATATATTAACAAAACCCTTAAGTGAAGAGAGATTTTGTTATCTTAGAGGAGAATTAGGAGTTTGTGATCCTTTGGAATAATTTTCTGAAACTCTTAAGGACATCTATCTAGATTTCATCATTTTCTTGAAAAATCTTGATATTTCAATAAGGAAATCTATCTAGATCTTGATTCATTGTTTCCCCAATTGCTAAAGGACATTAATCTATAATTTGATGATTAATTTGAATAGTTTCAAATTCTTGAAACTTAATTTTTTATCTCTGAAACTGTTAGAGTCGACTCTGACAGTTTGTGGAGTCGACACCTGAGTTTTTGATGTTCTGTCTAAGTGATTAGAGCCGACTCTGGCTTTTGTGGAGCCGACTCTAATACGAGCGCTGACAGATTTTCTGGTTCGGAGCCGACACCCAGTTTTCGGGAGTCGACTCTAAGTCGAGCTAGGTCAAAAATAAAAAGGCGGAGTCGACCCCCAATCATTCCAATCGTCTCCTAAACCTATCCAAAGAACTCCAAAACCTTTCCAACTTCCCCAAATCTACTCAAAACCCTTGATTAACCTTCCAATCTTCTCAATGGCTCCTAAGAGGCGCGGATTCGTCGGTGGAGCATCCGTTCCAACGAAGAGACGCAGTTCGGAGGCAACCATCGCCTTCTTCCTCTTCGGCCACTCAAGAGGATTCCCTCCTTCACCATCTTCACCAAAGGTTGACCATTTAGCTGGTAAGACCATTACCACTGGGAGAAAAGTAAACTTTGATTTATTTGAATCGGAAGGGTTCTCTATTGGAAGATATTTAAAGGAAATGGGATGGGAAAAATTTTGCTCACTTGATTTACCCACTTATCCTGCTTTAGTAAGAGAGTTTTACAACGGATTAAGCAGAGGAGAAGGTGGTTTAATAAGCATTGTAAGAGGAACAAGAGTGACCATTACCTCGGAGATTCTTGGAAACCTATTAGAAATGCCCACTATCGGATTGATGGAATATCAACATGAGGATAGGAGTGGGGCACTGACAAGGATGCTAGGGAGAGATGTGACTGAGTTTGAAGAAATCTTTGCAAATCAGTTGAACCTAGAACTCAGATTATTGCATAATATCTGTGGTAGAATCTTATTTCCAAAAATAGGGAGATTCGAGTATGTCTCGGAGCGAGACGTTCTGTTGATGGACTGCATTATAACTGGAAGGCCAGTCAATTTAGCTGGCATGATGATTGGTTACATGGCAGAGGCAGCTACAAAGAAGAGATCAACACTGCCATACGGTATGATTCTGACACTAGTCTTTAGAAGCCAGGGTGTGCTCATTATGGAAAATGAACCTTTAAGAAAACTGAGACACACTGATTATTATAGCATTTCTACTATTCATAGAATGGGCTTCAAGAAAGTAAATGGTGTTTGGATAAAGGGAGGAAGAGAGGAAAGAGCAGAGAGAGAAAGGGCAGAGGAAACCAGAGTAGAAGACATCCCGGGACCATCCACTGAGGGACCTTATGTCCCTGATCCATCTATTGCGGGACCTTCTTCAGCTGGACCTTCGGAGGCCGGACCCAGTTCTATCCCTCACCTCCACATCAGCCTATAATAAATTCTGGGAGATTCTCTGATGAGCAACTTGATCAGTTAAGAGGTTTGCTTGCTGAGTATGATAGCCAGAGATCTCAAGAAATTTCTAATTAAAAGAAGACTTTAATCTGCTGAAAGAAGAACTAAATTCGAGACTGGACATGCTATCCTTTACCTTAGGCAGTTCTGTTGAATCCTTTGGTGCTGAGCTTCACAAGATCTTCGAAAGGATGGAAGGCATTGCCGATGGATCAGGATCGTATGTTCATGCAACGGTCAATTGAAGAAGGATATTGACCTTGCAGTCTCTCAAATCGAAGCTTGCCTTGAAAACTTTAAGAAATCACAAAAGGATGATGTAATGGAGATAATAGGTCATCTGAAGAAAATTGTATTCAAACACATTTGACCTTGATTTTGAGTTTGATAGTTTGTACTTAGGAAGTTTTTGAATATCTAATGTATTTCATTTTGAAATGTAAATGAATCAACTAATGTAATGGTTCTTGCTTATGAAATACAATTTCACATTTTCAAATATTGATTGCTTGGATCCCTATGCTTTATTGAGTCTACAATTTTATATATAACTTTCTTTATCTAATACTCTCCTTATTTCTGATAACAAAAAAAGAGGATGGAGAGATGGTTGAATATGCAAAGGTTTAAATAAAAGAAGGTTGTATGCAAAGAAAGATTGAATATGAATATTGAATATGCAAAGACTTGAAAATTTTAATGAAGGGAGAAATGGTTATATATGCATAAAGAAAGAAAGAAAGGGGGAGAATTAATTGTTTATGCAAAATGACTTGAAATGTTAATCTGTTAAAATTTGATGCTTATATACAGGGGGAGCTTAACAAAAAGCTCATTTGCAATTTTATGCACATTAAGATTAAATATTCATAATTGATGGATTATATTGAACTCATGCACAATTTTAAAGTTTACGTTGAACATTGGCATCAAAACCTAAATTTCAAATGTTTAAAGTTCAAAATGACTATAATCCTTAGTTTGATTGAATTTTTGAATGCATATACTCAAAGTTTTTGTTATCATCAAAAAGGGGGAGATTGTTGACCCAATTGATGATTTTGATGATTAACAAAACTATCTGAGTATAACTCTTGAAGGCTCTGATGATTTTGATTTAGTGTTTCAGATTATAAGACTATTGAATGATCAAAATCAGGAGTTACATAGTGTTCTGGATCGAATCTAATGTCTAGGTAAGAATTGCAGACATTAGAGTCGACTCCGAGAATCACAGAGCCGACTCCGGAACTGGCACGGACATTAGAGTCGACTCCGAGACTGTTAGAGTCGACTCTCACAGAAGAAGCAGAAAGTCGATTTTTCTGGCCCCGACCTAGAGTCGACTCCGGGTAAGTTAGAGTCGACTCCGGAAAAGTTTCTTGTCGACCCCAGAAAAGCCAGAGACGACTCCAGAAATACCGTTTTGAAATGCCTCGAGCTAGAGCCGACTCCAGAAAAGTTAGAGTCGACTCCAACCCACCTGGAACGAAAAATCAAATTGCCAGATCAGCTCTAACGGTAATATTTCTATTTTACCTTATTTCTAACGGATATATTTTGATACAAGGTACACTCCAACGGATAGTTTTCTTCCAAAAATGGTGTAAAAGAAATCTATAAAAGGGAAGTCTATTGTTCAAAAAAAAGAACGGAAAATCTGAAAAACAAAGAGAGAAAATCTGAGATAGACAAATCCCATTTCAAAAATCCGAGAGCTTGAATCTTGAAAGGAAAACCTTCTAGCTCAAATCCACTCCACTCCAAAAAGCTCAAGAGGAATCCAAAGCGTTCAAAATCAAAGTCTTGGCGGATTTCCCATCTTGGAGAGAGGAGATTCATTTCTTGCTTTTCAACTCTTCTCAACTGTTTCAACTGTGAAGAATCGGAGCTGAGGCTTGATTCAATCCAGCAAGGAGAAGAAGAAAAGAAGAAAAGAAGAAAAGCTCAAAAGCCAACCTATCTACAAATCAGGCTTTTCTAAACCTTGTTATTCTTAATTTGTATATTTGCTCATTGAGGAGCTTTGTATTTCAAAAACAATACTTATTTTGTTTGTGCCTAGTTCAATCTTGGGGATTGAACTAGAGGAGGTAGTTTTACCTCGGTTCAAGCTTGGTTAAGCTTGAGTTAGGGTTTTTGTGCTGGTGAGCCCTTGAAAACCAGCTGGGTTCGTTGTGCGCCCGGAAAAACAACAAGTTCGAGTTGTGAGCTTGTAAAACAACTCTGCTGTAATCTAGGGTGATTATAGTGTGGACCCAAGTGAATCTTGGGAGTGGACGTAGGTGTTGGATACACCGAACCACTATAAAATCTTTTGTGTTTGCCGTGTTCCATTGTCTCTTTCTCTATCTCTATCTTATTCACTGCACTTTATAGTTACCTTGCATTTGCCATCATAAATCACAAGCAAACTATTTTAAAAAGGCTAATTTTTTAAAGAACCCAATTCACCCCCCCTCTTGGGTTGCCATCTAGGCCAACATGTCATGATGTGGCTGATCCAACACCGTTAGAACAAACAGTAACGACAACTAACGGAGATCCCTTTGGCCCCGAAACCTTCTAATCCTCCGATATCAACGTCAGTTTCGCCAAGTGTCTGCCTCGAGGATTCATTTCACATCTCCAAAATGTTACTCAACCCTTAGCTCTGCCTTGCGTTCGGTAAGACCCTGAACCTCTCACCCCCGAGACCCCCTTCGGTCTCGGGGTGAGGGCACTGCATTACAACCCCAAGATCTCCCTTCGATCTCGGGGTGCACAAGTAACATCTCACCCCCGAGACCCCCTCCGATCTCGGGGTGAGGTCACTGCATTACGACCACAAGACCTCCCTCCGGTCTTGGGGTGCACAAGTAACATCTCACCCCCGAGACCCCCTCCGGTCTCGGGGTGAGGGCACTGCATTACAATCCCAAGACCTCCCTCCGGTCTCGGGGTGCACAAATAACATCTCACCCCCGAGACCCCCTCCGGTCTTGGGGTGAGGGCACTGCATTACAACCTCGAAACCTCCCTCCGGTCTCGGGGTGCACAAGTAACATCTCACCCCCGAGACCCCCTCCGGTCTCGGGGTGAGGGCACTGCATTACAACCCCGAGACCTCCCACCGGTCTCGGGGTGCACAAGTAATATCTTACCCCCGAGACCCCCTCTGATCTCGGGGTGAGGGCACTACATTACAACCCCGAGACCTCCCTCCGGTCTCGGGGTGCACAAGTAACATCTCACCCCCGAGACCCTCTCCGGTCTCGGGGTGAGGGCACTGCATTACAACCCCGAGACCTCCCACCGGTCTTGGGGTGCACAAGTAACATCTCACCCCCGAGACCCCCTCCGGTCTCGGGGTGAGGGCACTGCATTACAACCCCAAGACCTCCCTCCGGTCTCGGGGTAAACAAGTAACATCTCACCCCTGAGACCCCCTCTGGTCTCGGGGAGAGGGCACCGCATTACAACCCCAAGACTCCCCTCCGGTCCCAGAGCGCGGGAGAGCCCCCCTTCGGTCACGGGGTGCAGGAGCGACGCTCAGTACATGGACTGGCCTTTGAACCAAGCAACATCTTTAGGCCACCTGGAGCACCCACATGATCCGCTGTACGCCCGTAGCTGCGAGTGGCCATACCTCATAACGGCGCATGGCTCATTGCACATGCTCAACTGTGCATGACCATGCCCCGTTACGGAGTACGATTCACCATCACCTACAGCTATGCGCGGTCACATCCAACGACGGCGTGCACCAAATGCAACCCCAGCTGCCAGACACCTATAAGACCGTACTGGCAAATAACATAGGACACTTCCGACACACACACGATGACAGTACGACTCGTCACTTTCAAGCCTCGCCTTTTTGTCCGTTACCATACGTGATGCCCCAGAATCAGTGATCTTTTGGGACGGAAAGTAGATCTTCAAGCAGGTATAAAAGGATGCACTTTAACTGTAAGTGGGATCCGAAAAACTAAGGCCTTCTAGTCTTCTTGCTAGTAAAACCCTAACTCTCTCTAGCTTCTTAGGCTAGTGAGTTCTCACCTGTTCCCAAGTGACTGACTTGAGCATCGGAGGGTCCCCACCGGAACATCGGGTCTCTGGGGAATTTTCTTGCAGGAGCTCATTGAGGAGGACGTCTATTTCACCATCGCTTGAAGAAGGTGACTTGGCGTCAACAGATTGGCACGCCAGGTAGGGGGGAAAGAGAAAAGCTTCGAACCTGTTAGTGATTTCTCCCTCTTAAAACTCTCGGACGATGGTGACAACTCGCGCACGAGATGCCACCGTCAGTCATGTTGGGGCAGCGTCAAGGGGCTGATCAGCCCGCAGTTAGCCCCTCAGCACCTCTAGCTAACGTTCATGCACCAGCACCGATACAGCAGCCTCAAGAAGATCGGTTTGCTGCTCTCGCCGCGCAAGTCCAATCCTTAGCCACAGTGGTCCAAGGCCTGCAACGTCGAACGGTGATTTCCCAGCAACCAGAATCCCTCCCGTCGGTGCCAGGAGTCCCTCAGCCCAGCCTACACTCATTTCGGAGGAGGTCTCCAGCCCAGGAAACCCGTCATCACTGCGCTTCATCTAAGCCTCGCTACTGCGAAGCCTCCAAGCGGCCCCGGTCGCCCTCTCGCCGAGCCAGCGCATCTCCCAAGCGACGGCATGAGAGAGAGGCGGAGTGCCCTCGTAGGCCTCCTCGCCGCTCTTCCCCCTCAGACTCCTCGAGGGAAGGGTCTTTCGATGGCGGGATGGCCCATCGAGCAGAGCATCGACTTGATGAGTATAACCAGCGGTTGGAAGAGCTCAGCCGCCGGATTACCAACCCTCTAGAGGCAGACTACGACAGCCGGCCGCCACTGTCTCATCGCATCATGGAAGAGCCCATCTCCACCTGATTCCGTCTTCCTTAGTTGGACCCTTATGACGGGACTACGGACCCCCTGGACCACCTAGAAAGTTACAAGGTTCTCATGCAGGTCCAGGGGCAACCGACTCACTCATGTGCATTGCCTTCCCAGCCACCTTGAAGAAAGCTGCCCGAGCCTGGTACTCTCGCCTGCCGCCGCAGAGTATCGATTCCTTCCGCCAGCTGGAGAGGGCCTTCCTGGCCCATTTTGATGCCTGCGGAAGATTCCAAGGGTGGCTGACATCCTCTTCTCTGTCCAGCAGAAGAGCGGTGAGTCCCTGCGGGACTACGTCACTCGGTTCAAGGAAGCTGCCCTGGAAGTCTACAATCTTGAGGACTCAGTGGCCACCTTGGCCTTGAAGCGAGGGCTTCGCCCATCTCGCTTCGCTTACTCCCTTGACAAGAAGCCGCCCGGCTCTACGCTGAGCTCTTGACCCGGGCCCAGAAATACATCCGGCTGATGAGGCTGACTCCTCTCGGCGCGAGGCCAGCAGGAGCATCCCCAAGAAGCCGACCCAGCCGGAACCCACCAAAGCTCATCCCAGAGGCCTGAGCCTCCTCGCCGACCAGACAACCGTCCCCGAGCCCCTGCACCTAGAGATGGGCCCTACACCCCTCTGCTCGCGCCGATATTGCACATCCTGCTTGAGATTGAAGGGAGTCTTATCTTCAGCGCCCTCCTCCCAATGAACCCGAAGATTCCCCGCAACAAGAACTTTACTGCCGCTACCACCGGGACCACGGCCATGACACCGACGACTATCGCCAGCTGAAGAAGGCGATAGAGGATCTTATCCAGCATGGCCACCTAGGAAAATTCATCCAGAGGAACAACCCGGGAGCCCCTGGCCCGTCGGCGCCCCCACCACCAATGATCGACAATGCCCAACCGAGAAGACGGTGGCGATGATTTCCTGGGGGGCAGGAGGCCCGTCCAAGAGGCCGAGGGAGGGGGAGAATTAGACTCTGTAATTCCCTTTTTTCAAAAGGGACTTAGAGGGGGTGGTTAATAAAAATGATGATAGCGTCGTCGTATCTATGACGATAGCTAAACACCCTGTAAAAGAATTTTAGTCGATAGTGGGAGCTCGTGGATGTTTTGAACTATGATGCCTTTTGTTCGCATGAATCTATCACCTGACCTGCTCCGACCTGTCACCACGCCCCTGATGGGTTCACTGGAGATTCCATGAGGGTCGAGGGGGAGATCACTCTTCTGTCACGGCTGGCACGGCCCCGCACCAGAGCACAGTTCTCATGAGCTTCTTGGTGGTCCGGGTGCCCCTTGCCTACAATGCGATCCTCGGAAGGCCCGGCTCAACCTCTTGGATGCTGTCATCTCCACTAAAAGACTCCTCGTGAGGTTTCCCACCAGTGAGGGGGTCGGGGAGATGCGGGGGGAGCAGAACCCCCCCCACTTTGCTGCCACATGGCCCAGTCCGGAGGAGGTGGCGCCGGCGCCCGTGCCAGAAGTATTGGACCCACGGACCTAGAAAGGAGAGGAGAACCGGCGAGCATTTGCTGGCCTTCCCCCTTGGGGAGGACCCGCAAGGACGTTCGATCGGAGCTTCACTTCGGAGGAGGCCCGTGACCGGCTCCTCACCTTTCTACGGCCAATGCGACGTCTTCGCCTGGTCAGCGTCGACATGCCCGGCATTCCGGAGGAGGTGATCACCCACCACTCAACATCAAGCCGGAGTGCCGACCCATTCGGAAAAAAGGAGTTTTGCCCCAGACCGGCAAAAGGCTGTGGATGAGGAGGTGCGGAAGCTGTTGGCGGCCGGTCACATCCGTGAGGTGCACTACCCCGACTGGCTGGCGAATGTCGTGATGGTTCGAAGGCCAACGGGAGTTGGAGGATGTGCGTGGACTTCACCGACCTCAATAAGGCGTGCCCCAAAGACAGCTTCCCACTCCCCCAGATCGATCAGCTGGTGGACGCCACTTCCGGGCATGAAGCCCTTAGTTTCATGGATGCGTTCTCAGGGTACAATCAAATCAAGATGGACCCAGTTGATAAGGAGGCCACTTCCTTTGTCACCGAGAAAGGGATCTACTGCTACAAAGTGATGCCGTTTGGGCTGAAGAATGCCGGGCCACTTATCAAGGCTGATGAACAAGGTCTTGAGGACCAAATTGGGCGCAACATGGAGGTGTATGTGGATGACATGCTGACCAAGAGTGCCCACGCAGGACCATGTCGCCGATCTTGGGAGACCTTCAGCAACCTGCGCCGGTATCGGATGAGATTGAACCCCCACAAATGCCTTCGGAGTTGCGGCAGGCAAGTTCTGGGCTTCATGGTGACCAACGGGGATCGAAGCCAATCCCGACAAGATCGAGCCATCCTGGATATGAGGCCTCAGCTAATAAGAAGGAGGTGCAATGCCTGACCGGAAGGTGGCGGCCTTGAGTCGTTTCATGTCAAGATCGGCAGAGAGGTGCCTGCCCTTCTTTAAGGCCGCTGCAAGGTCAACAGCTTCGAGTGGACAAAGGAGTGTCAGGGTGCCTTGAGGAATTGAAGCATTTTTATCCACTCCACCGCTGCTGTCCAAGCCGAGGATGGAGAGGAGCTCTTTCTATATCTTGCAGCCTCCCCCGAGGCTGTCAGCTCTGTGCTTGTGCATATGGATGCGATGGGGTGCAGAAGGCCGGTCTATTACACAGAAAGGTACTCCATGACGCCGAGACCAGGTACACCATGACTGAGAAGATCATCTTTGCCTTGGTGGTCTCCGCTCAACGCTTCCGACCTTACTTCCAAGCTCATCCCATCGTGGTGCTCACGGACCAACCTCTTTGGACTATCCTGTCTCGCCCCGACACCTCGGTCGGCTGGCTAATGGGCCATCAAACTAATGAGTTTGATCTATCCATCCGGCCAAGGTCAGCCATGAAGTCCCAGGTGTTGGCGGATTTCTGGTCGAGTGCTCCTGGACCGAGGAGTGAGGAGCCATGCCCGGAAGATACGTGCCCCCCCCCCCCCGTCTGGGGAGGAGGGAGGAGTGGATCTTGCATGTGGATGGAGCAGCAAATTCCCAAGGGAGTGGAGCCGGGCTCATCCTCGCAAGCCCGATGGGGAGATGGTGGAGTACGCCCTCAGATTCCAGTTCCCAGCGACTAATAACCAGGCAGAGTATGAAGCCCTGCTAGCGGGGATGAGACTAGCCGAGGAACTTGGCGTGGGCATTTGAGGGCCTTCATAGACTCTCAGCTTGTTCTGGGCAGGTCACTGGGAGTACGAGGCTAGGGACCCACCATGTCCCGTTACTTGAGCAAGGTGCAGTCCCAAGCCTCATTTCTCTTACTTCGTGTCAGCTATATCCCCAAGCGGAGAATGCCAGGGCTGACGCACTGTCCCGTTGGCCACTTCGGCCGACGGGACCCTGGGAAGAACATATGTGGAGCACTTGCAGCCCCAAGCATTGAAGCGCGGAAGAAGGCATTGCCAGTGGAGCAAGAGCCCTCCTGGATGGATGCCTACATCCGATATTTGACCGACGGCCCTCCCTGAGGACCCGCGGAGGCCAGACTACTCAAGCGAAGGGCCCCGAGATTCTTGATGATGGACGGGAAGCTTTATCGAAGATCATTCTCATACCCGGTCCTCAGGTGCATAGGGCCAGAGGCAGATTATATCCTTAGGGAGATCCATGAAGGCATCTGTGGGAGTCAGGGGGCAGAGCCCTAGCTTACAAGGCCCTACGAAGGTACTTCTGGCTGACCATGAAGGAGGACGCGGCCGAGCTTGTTAAGAAGTGTGATAGCTGCCAACGTCATGCCAATATTAGCGACAGCCAACATCTCACCTGACCCCCTTGGTGGCACCTTGGCCCTTCGCCCAGTGGGGTATGGATATCTTGGGACCATTCCCCCGGCTTCCGGACAGCGCAAGTTCCTCTGGTGGCGGTGGACCACTTCACCAAGTGGGTTGAAGCTGAGGCCCTTGCCAAAATCACCGAAAGCAAGTGAGATCTTTCTTTTGGAAGTCCATCATATGTCGGTTTCGGGCTACCCATACCCTGTCACCGATAATGGCCGGCAGTTTGATAACGTGCCCTTCCGGGAGTTCTGCCTTGAGCTGGGCATTCAACAGAGGTTCACTTCCGTCGGACACCCTCAGACCAACGGGCGGCCGAGGTGACCAATCGCATCATTCTCCAAGGACTGAGACTCGACTGGACGATTGCAAGGGGCGGTGGGTGGAGGAGCTCCCAACGTGCTATGGGCTTACTATACAACCACGAACCCCCACCGGAGAGACTCCGTTCAGCTTGGTCTTTGGGTCTGAAGCTGTCATCCCGGTAGAGATAGGCTCCCCAAGTCCTTGGGTGGAGTCATACAATGAGGGATAACTTGGACCGACTGCGGATGGCGGTCTACCGGCAACGGCGCCAGGTACTACAACGCCCGTGTGCGTCCAAGAATTTCCTGCAGGAGACCTGGTCCTTCGACGGCTGAAGTCTCAAGCCAACGGAAGGAGGCAAGCTAGCTCCTAACTGGGAAGGGCCCTACCGGATCACCAAGACACTCCATCACGGAGCTTACAAGATTGAAGAGTTGGGTGGGAAGCCACTTCCGAATGGAATGCCGACAACCTTCGTCGGTACTATCAGTAGTGCATTTCTCTCCTCACCTTAAATATCGTGCCTGTATTCTCTTGGGCCTTCACCCCTTATTCAATACTAATGAATTTAAATTTTAGCACCTTAGTTTTGACCAAAGCCCGACTCTCGTTGGCACTTAAAGCCCTGGGCCAGCCAGGCACAAAGCCCGACTCTCATCGGCACTTAAAGCCCTGGGCCAGCCAATCACAAAGCCCGACTACTGTCGGCACTTAAAGCCCTAGACCAGGCAGGCACAAAGCCCGACTCCCATCGGTACTTAAAGCCCTGGGCCAGCCAGGCACAAAGCCCGACTCCCATCGGCACTTAAAGCCCTGGGCCAGCCAGGCACAAAGCCCTGACTCCCGTCGGCATTTAAAGCCCTGGGCCAGCCAGGCACAAAGCCCGACTCCCTTCGGCACTTAAAGCCCTGGGCCAGCCAGGCACAAAGCCCGACTCCCGTCGGCACTTAAAGCCCTGGGCCAGCCAGGCACAAAGCCCGACTCCCGTCAGCACTTAAAGCCCTAGGGCCAGCCAGGAATAAAGCTCGACACACCTTCGGCAAAGTGGTGAGCTATCAGTTCGCAGGAACCCTTTTACCCCGACCCCCGGAGTCCGATGCCCTGTCTCCAGGAAGCTCATCCTTTCTGGCCCCAAGGTTCGGCCCTAATATATGGCTAACTTGACTCGCGAATGAATTAAGGGTTACCCCTCGGTGCTGATGAAGCCCCAAGAGGTCGCACGTCACTAATCAATGAATTCGGGGTGGAGGTTGAAGATGGACAGACAATTCATCTTGGAGAAAAATGGTATTTTATTAATTCTAAGTAATTACAAATAATTACAAAATGCCGACCTAGTTGGACTTGCAAAAATAAAGTACAAGCGGAGGCTCACGGTTCTGCCGGTGCGGGCTCGTCATCAGATGGGGCCAACTCCTCGGGACTTTCGAGCTCGACCTCTAAGGCTTGAGGAAAGTTCAAGTCCCGGGAAACTTTTTCTTTCCTGTGCTGAATCCCTTGGAGAAATGCTCCCGCCGAAGCTTCCGCCAGTTCGTCTATAAAGCGCTCGAACGCTTTGAACTCTTCTATGACCTCAACGGTCTTGGCTGCGACGGCTGCTTCCACTTCGGCGGCTTGAACTCCTTCTGCAGCGGCGAGAGCTGCCGCTGTCGCCCTCTCAGCTTCCCGGGCGTGACTTGCCTCCTCTTCTGCCGCCCTCGCCCTGTCCTTATCCGACCTTACCCTTTCTTTGGCCGACCTTGCTCTCTCTTCAGCCTCGGTCACCCGACCCTCAACTTCTTCGATGGCCAAGGTCAGTTCGAAGATGTGTAGGTCTCTTGCTGCGACAGCATTTTTGGCGTCCATCATCTGATGGAGTGCCGCTCGTAGACGATTGGCCTCTGCCTCTGCCCGGCTCTCGGCGGCCCTTATCTCGTCAGCCCGAGCGGTTCTGGCCGACTCCAGGGCCCCCTCAGCCACCTCCGTGCGATGACGAGCCTCCTCGGCCTCCTTTTGAGCCTCACGTAGAAGGGTCTTCCCTCCGTGAATGACCTCTCTCGCAGCCCTTAGGGAGTTTGCAAACTGCGTGCAAGCTCCGTGTAAAAAGAAAAAAAAAGAAAAAAAAGAAAAGGGGAGGGGGAAGGAAAAAGAGATATAGAGGTGAAGGGTTGCAGGACTACTTACTCTGACGAGAGCTGCGTAGGACTCCTGAAAGAACGTACCCACCTTCAGGTGGTTGAGCTCTTCCAGGACCTCGGGCATGAAGACTGGCGAGAGGACCCGCTCGGCCCAACGCCCATCATTCAGAATGGAGTCTCGAGGTGGCCCTGGTCTGGCCCCACTCCCTTCGGCTGCCTTGGCATTTTCTGGCTCGGCACGCGGACTGCTTGTTGATGTTCGCTCAGGGGGGTGGGCTTACTACCCCCGACGGCCCCTCGCCCCAGCTCCTAGCCGCCTTGGGGAGGGTCGGTTCACTGGGAGCAAAGGGCTCCGCTGCTACCTTTGGCTCCTCTACAGCCGACTCCTCCATAGGTGTCTCCTCAGCCACCGCCCTCTCCGGCGGAGTGTCGGCAGTAAGGTCAATCTCTGGAGCGACCGAGGGGTCATGCGGTGCTGGTGGCTCCGACACCCGCACCGTCGGGCATTTTGGAGCCGGTGCTCGCCGGCCTTCACTCTGTCCTTCCCGGGCCCTTTTCTTGACAGCGTCCTTTAGGAGTTTCTGGGTCGGGACCTTCATGGATGCATAGTATAGGTCAAAGTCAGTAAAAAAAAAAATGAAACGAATCAAAACTTCAACTAAGTATGAAGATGGCTTACCCCGGTGGGAGATAAGACCCGCCAACTGGAGGTTATCTTCTGTCAGGAGCAGGGTGTACAGAGGGATTTCGGTAGCCAACAACTGCCCCAACGCTTCCCTGTCTCCAGGATGGACGGTAGAATTAGCGTTACCTCGAAGGTCGGGGTCTCCCCACCAGAATTTGACTTGGTCTAGACTGGCGAAGAAAAATCGGGACTTCCATCCCTTGATGGAGGAAGGAGGATAAGCGTGAGGACCCGATTGGGTCGGGGCTGAAACAGCCACCAACCCTTCTGGGCTCGAAGGATGTAGAAGGATTGAAAAAGGGAGATTCGGGGGGTAATGCCAAGACGATGACAGAGGACGACAAAGGCGCTAATGACCCGAAGGGAGTTCGGGACCAACTGGGAAGGAGTCAAGGAATAGTATTCAAGGAGATTAACAAAAAAGGAAGGAAAGGGTGGACGGAGGCCGGCCCTCAGGCAAATTTCGTAAATGGCCACTCGCCGGGTCGGGAGGAAATGACTCTATCATCGGGATTCGGCAAGAAGAACCCAACATCCCGAGGAATCTGGTAACAAGCCCGGATGTTCGCCAAATCCTGGCTCATTACCGTGGAAGCGATCCCCTCCGGGGACTCCGCCTCCACCCTCGAGGAGGTGCCGGCCTCTGTTCGGCGTCTCCTCGATGGGGCCCTGCTAGCCACCGCTGGACGTTCCCCTGCGGGAGCCCTACCGGGGGCATGCCGCTGGGCCAGAGGGGCGTGGTCCTCTGAATCAGAGGACCACTCAAGCGAGGGAGAGGGAGAAGGAGCAGAAGAAGCTCGGTGCCTCTCAGGGGGAGAACGATCCTCTGGATCGTCCTCCGAGGTTCGGGACGGGGAACTTAGGGTTAAAAGAAAGAATAGGAGAGTCTAGAAGAGACAAAAGCTGACCTGAAGGAGGAAAAAGCTATGCGCAAGATCTCGGGTTGCAGGGGAGACCAAAACGCAGAGACTCATAGGAAGAAGATGATGATGGCATGAGCGGTGTGGCCAGATTCACCCCCCCCCCCCCCCTTCCACGTTTTATTTGGTTTCAAATCATCCCACCATGTCTCATCAGCCACGTGGATCCCCACCATAAGCTAGTTTGCCTCGGTGGTTGCCCAGCACGTAATACGATGCACCTACGGCCAGTGATAAGACTCCGCTGATGTCGCCGCTATGAGAGGTAATGATGGCACATCATTCCTTATGGATTTCGAAAGGTTAATATTGCTTCGAGGACGATCATGGCAGGTTGAGTGGACGGAAGCGGCCGCCCTTCACATTCCCCATGCCGTCCGCATAGGGCCACGGCGATCACCAGGGACACGTGTTCGGAGCCAACTCACGAAAGATGGGGATCAGCCACGTGGGAAGTAGCACCCCTTTCGCCTTGCCAGTGTGGGCCCGCTTCATCTCAGGGGTGAGGGGGCACCTGATGTGGCTGATCCAACACCGTTAGAACAAACAGTAACAGCAGCTAACAGAGATCCCTTTGCCCCTGAAACCTTCTAATCCTCCGATATCAACGTCAGTTTTGCCAAGTGTCTGCCTCGAGGATTCACTTCGTATCTCAAAAATGTCACTCAACCCTTAGCTCTGCCTTGCGTTCGGTAAGACCCCGAACCTCTCTCCCCCGAGACCCCCTCCGGTCTCGGGGTGCACAAGTAACATCTCACCCCCGAGACCCCCTCCGGTCTCGGGGTGAGGGCACTGCATTACAACCCTGAGACCTCCCTTCGGTCTCGGGGTGCACAAGTAACATAACACCCCCGAGACCCCCTCCGGTCTTGGGGTGAGGGCACTGCATTACAACCCCGAGACCTCCCACCGGTCTTGGGGTGCACAAGTAACATCTCACCCCCGAGACCCCCTCCGGTCTAGGGGTGAGGGCATTGCATTACAACCCCGAGACCTCCCTCCGGTCTCGGGGTGCACAAGTAACCTCTCACACCCGAGACCCCCTCCGGTCTCGGGTGAGGGCACTGCATTACAACCCCGAGACCTCCCTCCGGTCTCGAGGTGCACAAGTAACATCTCACCCCAAGACCCCCTCCGGTCTCGGGGTGAGGGCACCGCATTACAACCTGAGACCTCCATCCGGTCTTGGGGTGCACAAGTAACATCTCACCCCCGAGACCCCCTCCGGTCTCAGGGTGAGGGCACTGCATTACAACCCCGAGACCTCCCACCGGTCTCGCGGTGCACAAGTAACATCTCACCCCCGAGACCCCCTCCAGTCTCAGGGTGAGGGCACCGCATTACAACCCCGAGACCTACCTCCGGTCTCGGGGTGAGGGCACTACATTACAACCCCGAGACCTCCCACCGGTCTCGGGGTGCACAAGTAACATCTCACCCCCAAGACCCCCTCCGGTCTCGGGGTGAGGGCACTGCATTACAACCCCGAGATCTCCCTCCGGTCTTGGGGTGCACAAGTAACATCTTACCCCCGAGACCCCCTCTGGTCTCGGGGAGAGGGCACCGCATTACAACCCCAAGACTCCCCTCTGGTCCCAGAGAGCGGGAGAGCCCCCCTCCGGTCGTTGGGTGCAGAAGCGACGCTCAGTACATGGACTGGCCTTTGAACCAAGCAACATCTTTAGGCCACCTGGAGCACCCACATGATCCGCTGTACGCCCGTAGCTGTGAGTGGCCATACCTCATAACGGCGCATGGCTCATTGCACATGCTCAACTGTGCATAACCATGCCCCGTTACGGAGTACGATTCACCACCACCTGCAGCTGTACGCGGTCACATCCAGCGACGGCGTGCACCAAATGCAACCCCAGCTGCCAAACACCTGTAAGACCATACTGGCAAGTAACGTAGGACACCTCCGACACACACACGATGACAGTATGACTCGTCACTGTCATGCCTCGCCTTTTTGTTCGTTACCAGATGGGACCCCCAGAATCAGCGATCTTTTGGGACGGAAAGCAGATCTTCGAGCAGGTATAAAAGGACGCACTTTCACTGTAAGTGGGATCCGAAAAACTAAGGCCTTCTAGTCTTCTTGCTAGTAAAACCCTAACTCTCTCTAGCTTCTTCGGCTAGTGAGTTCTCACCTGTTCCCAAGTGACTGACTTAAGCATCGGAGGGTCCCCACCGGAACATCCGGTCTCTGGGGACTTTTTTTGCAGGAGCTCATTGAGGAGGACGTCTATTTCCCCGGTGCTTGAAGAAGGTAACTTGGCGTCAACAGGTCAGATTGAGTTGGGTCTGAATTCTGAAAGATTTCTATTAATCTGATCTTATTTGCTACATGCCATCCAAGGTTAATCCAGTCACCAGGATCCCCATGCTAATGGGGCCTACAATAATCAACCATGTGTTCAGGTGAGGTCATACGGTAGCGATTTGAATATGGATGGAACTTGGTGCAGTTCTTTGCCATTTCCAACTTGGTAAGTGAGATGTGCCTTCTTTTTTTCCTTTTCCTTTTTTTTTTTACACCATACATGTTTGCTAAATGTTTTCATTTGATGATTATTAAGTGAGATTATTATAGATGTATCATGTTTTAAATGAGGAATCATATGGTATGCATGAAGTAAACTGCATTTAAGTTTTACCCTTTGAATATCCCTCCTACATTGATCTTCCTTGCAATTTTTTTTTATTTCATGACCCTGCTTTGGATCAAGGAACTCAGAAAGTTTAGGATTTAAACACTAGTGATAAGCACTGGCTATAATATTCGTTGCCTTGATTATTCTGAAAACTATAAAGCTTTGCGACTAGAATCGACTAAGGGTTGCAAGAGCTGTTGGATGTTGATATACAACTCGAACTCTAAAAAAAAAACGAAGAAAGTAATTTCTTTATGTTTTTATTCATCAATCTCTTAGGTATATATACAAGCTACAATCCTATGCTAGAAAAAAAACTAATTACATCAAATCCCTATAAATCATAATTAAATACATTTACTTTCTATTATAGAAATATAATCTATAATATTGTACCTCAAGTCGGAGCATAAATGTTTATCATGCTCAGCTTGTTACAAAGATAATCAGTTCGAACTCCATTTAGAGCCTTTGAGAAGATATCTACCAATTGTTCTCCTGTTTTCACATATCCTGTAGAAATTAAACCTTGTTGAATCTTCTCACGAACAAAATTGTTGGCCCAGATGGCAACCCAAGAGGGGGGGGGATGAATTGGGTTCTTTAAAAAAATTTAACCTTTTAAAACTATGTGCTTGGAGATAGATGAAATGCAATGCGAATGTTAAGTACAACCAAGGAGATAGAGAAAGAGATAATCAAAGCACGGCAAACACAAAGGTTTTATAGTGGTTCGGTGTATCCAACACCTACGTCCACTCCCAAGATCCACTTGGGTCCACACTATAATCCTTGATTACAGTCGAGTTGTTTTACAAGATCACAACTCAAACTTGTTGTTTCCCAGGGATCACAACGAACCCAGCCTTTTTTCGGGCTCACCAGCACAAAACCCTAAACTCAAGCTAATCTAGCTTGACCCGAGGTATACTACCTCCACTAGTTCAATCCCCTTGATAGAACTAGCACAAACAAGAAAGAATAATGTTTTTCAATAATACAAAGCTCCTCAAATGAGCAAATATTCAAAATGAATAAGCAAGGTTAGAAAAGCCTGTTTGAAGATTGGATTTGAGCTTTTCTTCTTTTCTTCCTCTTCTCTCTGGAGATGTTGAATCAGGCCTCAGCTTTGATTCTTGCAAATGTTGCAGATGAGAAGTTGAGAAAATAGAGCTTTTTCTTCTATTTTGGAATCCTCCGATTTTTCCAATATGAGCGCCTTGGATTTCTCTTTGAGCTTTTTGGAGTGGAAGGATTTGAGTTTGGATACTTTTCTCTTTGATTTCAGGCTCAAGACTTCTCGGATTTTTGATTTGTATTCACTCTTTTTCGTTTTTTCAAACGAGCTTTCTCCCCTTTTTATAGATTTCCTTTAATCCATTTTTGGTGAGAAAACTAGCCGTTGGAATGTACCTGGAAAGTTTTTCCAAACAAAATATATCCGTTAGAAGTTAGGTAAAAAGAAAATATTACCGTTAGAGCTGATCTGGCATTTTAAAATTTCGTTCCAGATAGGTTGGAGTCGGCTCCAACTTTTCAGGTGTCGGCTCCAAGTCGTTTATCCAAAAATAGAAAGTTCTGAGTTCGTCGAGGAGTCGGCTCGAAAAAGTTAGGTGTCGGCTCGCCATACTCAGGTGTCGGCTCCAAAAGACTGTAAGTGTCGGCTCCGAGGTAGTCAAAAATCAAACGTTCTGTCCCCGCATCGGAGTCGGCTCCAGACACTGTAAGTGTCGACTCCGAAACTCTGGGTGTCGGCTCCGAAACTCTAGGTGTCGGCTCCGACCGTATCAAAAATCAGAAGAATATTTGACTGGCCATGGGGTCGGCTCCAGCATTCCTAGGTGTCGACTCCAGGCTCTGAAACTTTGAAACTTATATTTTGCAATTGATTCAAAACACGTTTCTTAATGCCTTTAAATCAATCAAATATTTTTAAGCCCTGAAACACTTATCAAATCTATTAGTAATCAAATAAATATACTCAATTCCTTTATTAATCATCAAAATCAATAATTGGGTCAACAATCTCCCCCTTTTTGATGATTATAAAAACATTGAGTATATGCATAGGATTCTTAAATCAAAATTTTCAAGAAGTGATCCTCACAAGTAAGCTCCCCCTGAATAAGGTAGCTCCCCCTATGAAGTTCAATTATAATTGTTCTTCCTTTTGCTTTACATGTTTGATACTTAGAATTCATTTATATCAATTTCACTATTATATCATTGTTCACATAAGTTTATTTATGCATATCAAATACCAATTTAATGCATAACTAATCAATGCATATACGACATAACTTTCTCCCCTTTTTTGTAATCAACAAAAAGATTAGAAAGAGTTAAGTCAAATGATAAAATTGATAGATCAAAGATAATTTCATTTCATCAAAGGTCAAGTATTAAAAAGAAACTGTACTTTCATTACATCAAAAATTAAACTTTCATTAACATCAAACAACATATCTCATTAAAAAAAAACTTAGACTTCATTACATGAAAATTACAAATTGGTTCTAATGATTCTTGTTAAATGATCTAAAATCTTTCATCCTTCACTCTGAGTCTACAAATTCTTTCAATCTTCTATCAACAAAAGAGCAAGCAGTCATGATTTTATCTTGAAGCTCGGCATTGCATTTGGAGTAGGTCTCAGAATCTCCACAGATATCTTTAAGTTCTTCAAATATATTTTTCAGATCATTACTTAAGGAATCCGCAGATGAACTAAGAGTTGATTCTATTTTGCCAATGCGATCATCCAGGGAATAAAGGGTTTCTTTAAGATTCATAAACTTATTATCAAACTCAGTCTTCAATTCATCCTTCTGAGCAGCAAGCAACCTTTGAGTTGCTCCAATTGAAGGTCTGAAAAACCAACTGATGAAGTGGATGACTGAACATGAACTTGAGCGGGTGCAGGGGCAGGAACAGGACTGCTAGGCTGCGGAGAGGGAACCCTCACAGATGGTCCAGCCTCAAAAGATGCAGAAGGTCTAGGTTCAGGGGCTCTCTCATCCAAGCTGCCTTTCCTTTCCCATTGCCCGTTGATCTTAACAAATCCCATCCGATGCAAGGTGGCCAAACTGTAGTAATCAGTATGCCTGAGATTCTTGGAAGGTTCATTGTCTAATATCACAACACCTTGGCTCCTGAAAACCATAGTTAGCACCATGCCGTAGGGTAAGGATGATCTTCTTTTCCCTCCAGCCTCAGCCATATAAAATATCATCATTGCAGCTAAATTTATGGGTTGACTGGTCAACACACTGTCCATCACAACAATGTCTCGCTCGGAGACATACTCAAATCGACCGTTTTTGGAAATAATATTCTACTGCAAATATTGTGAAGTAATCTTAATTCCAAGGGCAGTTGGTTAGCCCTAATCTCCTCAAATTCTGTAACTTCTCTCCCTAACATCCTCGATAGAGCGGCTGACCTCTCACTGTGGATGTCGGCAACTAATCCAGTAATGGGAATGCTAAGGAGGTTTCCTAATTTCTGAAAAGTGAGATGGATCCTTTTACCTCTGACTGAGCTCACGATTCCACCATCACCTCTCGACAGATTGAAATAGAATTCCTTGACAAGGCTGGATATGTAGGAACATCTAGAGAACACACTTTATCCCAGCCTAGTTCCTTGATTTGATTCCCAATAGAGAAGCCCTCGGATTGAAAGAACTCAAAATCAACTTTCCTACCCATTGTTATCACTCTCCCTGCTAGGGTATCTACCTGAGGAGATGAAGGGTCTGGATTGTCCGAAGCAGTTGAAGAGGAATCACTCGGAGACGGCTCGCGCACGGGTCGTCTCGCCGATCGTTTTCGGTTGCGGGCACTCCAAGCACTGATCCTCTCCTCTTAGGTGCCATTAGATCCTTAGGAAGGCTTGAATAGGGTGGAATTAGAGATGGGGAGGCTTTGAGAGAGTTTGGGAAGAGTTTGGTTAAGGATTTGAAAAGAATGAAATGACGAGGTGTCGACTCTGCCCTAATAAAGTCGATTTGGGACCCCCAGGTGTCGACTCCCGCAAAGTCGGGTGTCGACTCCAAATCGCTAACACAGTCAGCGCTCGAACTGGAGTCGGCTCCACTTATACGGGTGTCGGCTCCAAGGTCAGGGACCGAGAGCGACACAGACAAGGTGTCGACTCCTCAAACTGAGGTGTCGACTCCACTGACAGTTTCAGAGAAAAATAACTGAGATTCAAACAACTGAAACTTGTCACAATAGGTTCAATAAAATTTTGAAAAAATCTTTGGAATATGAGGAACAAATTGCTCAGATGACTAGATAATTTGTCCTTAAAATTATGAAAGAATATCAAGAAATTAATAGAAATCTAGATAGTCATTCCTTAGAGTTTCAAAATCATTCCAAAGGGTCACAAATCCCTAATTCACCTCTAAGATAACAAAATCTTTCTTCACTCAAAGGTTTTGTAAATATATCAGCTAATTGTTCTTCAGTATTAACATAATCAAGACAAATTTCATTATTAGCTACATGTTCTCTTATAAAGTGATATCTAATTTCAATGTGTTTTGTTCTTGAATGTTGAATTGGATTTTTAGTTAAATTAATTGCACTTGTGTTATCACATCTAATTGGAGTTTTATCAAGTGTTATGCCATAATCTTCAAGTTGTCTCTTAATCCAAAGGATTTGAGCACAGCAACTTCCAGCTGCAACATATTCTGCTTCAGCAGTTGATAATGCAACCGAATTTTGCTTTTTGCTAAACCAAGAGATTAAGTTACATCCTAAAAATTGACATGCACCACTTGTGCTTTTTCTATCTAATTTACATCCAGCATAGTCAGAATCAGAATATGCAATCAAGTTTAATGTTGAGTCTCTAGAATACCATAAACCTACATTTTTAGTTCCACTTAAATATCTTAAGATTCTTTTTACAGCAATTAAGTGAGATTCTTTAGGTTCAGATTGAAATCTAGCGCATAGACAAACAGCAAACATGATATCTGGTCTACTAGCTGTTAAGTAAAGAAGAGATCCGATCATACCTCTGTAATATTTTTGATCTACTTTCTTACCATCTTCATCTTTGTCCAATTTGCATGAAGGGCTCATAGGTGTTCCAAGTGGTTTGATTGACTCCATTCCAAACTTCTTGAGAAGTTCTTTTGTGTATTTTGCTTGATTGATGAAAATTCCCTCTTTGCTTTGCTTGATTTGAAGTCCTAGGAAGAAATTGAGTTCTCCCATCATGCTCATCTCAAACTCACCCTGCATTAACTTAGCAAATTCTTGACATAACAGATTGTTAGTAGCACCGAATACAATATCATCAACATATATTTGTACTACTAATAAATCCTTGTCTTTTCTTTTCAAAAATAGTGTTTTATCAACATTTCCTCTTATAAAGTCATTTTCAATCAAAAATTTACTTAATCTTTCATACCAAGCTCTAGGTGCTTGTTTTAAACCATATAGTGCTTTGTGCAATTTAAAAACATGATTTGGAAATTCATGATCTTCAAAACCAGGAGGTTGTTCAACAAAAACTTCCTCATTTATAAATCCATTTAAAAATGCTTTTAACATCCATTTGAAATAAATTGATATGCATATGACATGCAAATGCGAGTAATAATCTAATTGCTTCTAGTCTAGCTACAGGTGCAAAAGTTTCATCAAAATCAATTCCTTCTTCTTGATTATATCCTTTTGCGACTAATCTAGCTTTGTTTCTAATTACTATGCCATTTTCATCTAATTTATTTCTAAATACCCATTTTGATCCTATAACAGAATGATCTTTAGGTCTATCTACAAGAGTCCAGACATTATTCCTAGTAAATTGATTTAATTCTTCTTGCATGGCTAACATCCAATTATTATCTTTTTCTGCCTCTTCAATAGTTTTAGGTTCAATTTGAGATACAAATGCAAGATGATTATTGATGTTTCTCATTGATGATCTAGTTCTTACTCCTTGAGATGGATCACCTATAATTAATTCTTTTGGATGACCATAGGCATATCTCCAATCTTAGGAAGATCTACATCATTATGATTTGCATCAACAACATCAACACTAGGGGAATCATTATCTTTAGCTTCTTGTTCATGATCTGAAGATACATCAATATTTAACTTTTCAATGTCTCTTTCTAGAATGTTTGTATCTTCCTCATCATCAATTTTCTGAACTAGATGCTAAAGATTCATCAAAAATTACATGAATAGATTCTTCTACAATTAAGTTTCTCTTGTTAAACACTCTATAGGCTTTACTAGATGTTGAATATCCTAAGAAAATGCCTTCATCAGATTTTGCATCAAATTTTCCTAGATTATCTTTACCATTATTATGAATGAAACATTTACAACCAAATGCATGAAAGTAGCTTATGTTTGGTTTTCTATTGTTCCATAGTTCATAAGGAGTTTTCTTAATGATTGGCCTAATCAAAGCTCTATTAAGAATGTAACATGCCGTGTTTATAGCTTCCGCCCAAAAGTATTTTGGTAGGTTGCTTTCACATAGCATGGTACGGGCCATGTCTTCTAAGGTTCTATTTTTTCTTTCAACTACTCCATTTTGTTGTGGTGTTCTAGGTGCTGAAAAATTATGATGGATGCCATTTTCTATGCAAAAGTTTTCAAATAGATGATTTTCAAATTCAGTGCCATGATCACTTCTAAGAGACACTATGGTGTTATTTTTCTCATTTGTGACCTTTTTGAAGAATTTCAAAAACAATGGAAAGGTCTCATCTTTATGAGCTAAAAATAATACCCAAGTGTATCTAGAGTAATCATCTACAATCACAAGACCATATTTCTTTCCTCCTAGACTTGTGGTTCTAGTAGGTCCAAAAAGATCCATGTGAAGTAGTTCAAGTGGCCTAGAAGTGGAAACAATATTTTTAGTTTTGAAAGAGTTTCTAGTTTGTTTTCCAAATTGACATGCATCGCAAATTTTGTTATTTTCAAAATCTAGTTGTGGAAGTCCTTTTACTAAATCCATTCTTATTAATTTTGAAATTAGGTGTGTGCTTGCATGACCTAATCTACGATGCCATAACCAACCAATCTCATTCATATTAGCATTATTAGCAACTAAGCAATGATTACTAGTAGACAAATTGTCTAAATCAATCAAGTATACATTGCCATTTCTATTTCCAATAAAAATAATGCTATTATCAATGGGATTAGAAACAGTGCAGATAGATGCTTCAAATGATACTTTAAAACCTTTATCACATAATTGGCTAATACTAATTAGATTATGTTTTAAACCATTGACATATAAAACATTTTCAATATATGTGGAGGGAGTTATTTGAATATTACCAAACCCCATGATTTGGCCTTTGCCATTGTCACCAAACGTAACAACTCCTCCTCTTTTGCTTTCAAGGGTGATGAATTGATCCTTGTCACCCGTCATGTGTCTTGAGCAGCCACTATCGAGATACCACTTTCGCTTTGATCTTTTGGCCGCAAGACACTCCTGCAAAAATAATTAAGTCTTATATTTAGGTACCCAAGCCTTCTTGGGTCCTTCATGGTTAGTAGCATAAAAGATTGTTCCTTTGGGAACCCATATTTTCTTTCCTTTACTACTTAAATTTTTGTTACTGTTTCTCACATTACATTCATAGGATTTATGGCCTTTCTTGTTACAATAATGACATGTAACACTATCTCTATTTTGTTCTTTTCTAAAGAAGTTTTTGACAAATTTTTGTTTTATGTTAGGTCTATATCCTAATCCAGCCTTATCAAATATAGCTCTTTGATTACCTAATAATAAATTAAGTTTTTCAGAACTATAAGTAAATTTATCAACAATATTCTTATATTTATCAACTTCCTTCTTTAATTTATCATTTTCATTGGAAATTGACTCTTTTTCTTTTGTCAAATTTTCATTTTCAGATTTCAGCATCTTAATCTCATTAGTAAGATTATCTTTTTCTTTAATGAGAATTGAATTATCATTTTTCAGAAATGTATTTCTTTTTAAAACTTTAAAATCATCAACTAGTTCATTAAAAGCTTCAAACAATTCATCAAATGCAAAATCATCACAAGGGTTTTCAGAACTTACCTCGTTGTCGTCGTTTGCCATAAAGCAAATGTTTGCAACTTCTTTTTGATCTTCCTCTGAAGAGGATTCATCGCTGTCGCTCCAGGTTGCAACATAGGCTTTCTTCTTCTTCTTTGTAGGTTTCTTTAGTAGAGGACAATCATATCTAAAGTGCCCGGTTTCTTACACTCATAGCAAATTAAGGGGTCTTTCTCTTTGTCCTTGTCTTTGTCCTTTTCTCTTTCTCCTTCCATCTTAATTCCAGATTTCTTCTTGTGGAAGGGTCTCTTTCTTCTCATGAATTTTTTGAATTTTCTAGCTAGAAGAGCTGTCTCATCATCATCATCATTATCACTGCAGCTCTCCTCACTTTCTGCAGCCTTAAGAGCTATAGTCTTCTTCTTTTTAACATCTTCCTCTATGTGCTGCTTCATGGTTAACTCATGGGTCATTAGTGATCCAAGTAGCTCCTCCAAGGGTAAAGTGTTGAGGTCCTTGGCTTCTTGGATTGCTGTCACCTTTGCTTCCCAAGTCCTTGGAAGTGACCTAAGAATTTTGCGAACAAGTTCAGAATTAGTATAAATCTTACCTAGACTTTTCAAACCATTTACAATATCGGTGAATCTAGTATACATGCATGCTATAGTTTCAGTTTGTTCCATGCTGAATAATTCATACTTATGAACAAGAATATTTATCTTAGATTCTTTAACTTGATTTGTACCCTCATGGGTAACCTCTAATCTATCCCATATCTCTTTTGCGGAATTACATGTAGAGATACGATTAAATTCGTTGCATCTAATGAACAATATAAAACATTCATGGCCTTAGCATTAAGCTGAGCCATTTTCCTATCATTATCATTCCAATCCCTTTCGGGCTTAGGAACAATAGAACCATCAACTACGTGTGTGGGTGTGCTAGGTCCATTAATTATAACACTCCACAATTCATAATCTGAAGCTTGAATGAATATTCTCATTCTTGCTTTCCAATATGAATAGTTGGAACCATTAAACAAGGGAGGTCTATTTGTAGAATGACCTTCAGCAAATGAAGATCCAACTTGAGCTGCCATTTGGATCTTTAGCTCTTGATCGTGTGATCAAATAAACAATGAGCACTTGCTCTGATACCAATTGTTGGCCCAGATGGCAACCCAAGAGGGGGGGTGAATTGGGTTCTTTAAAAAAATTTAACCTTTTAAAACTATGTGCTTGGAGATAGATGAAATGCAATGCGAATGTTAAGTACAACCAAGAGATAGAGAAAGAGATAATCAAAGCACGGCAAACACAAAGGTTTTATAGTGGTTCGGTGTATCCAACACCTACGTCCACTCCCAAGATCCACTTGGGTCCACACTATAATCCTCTTGATTACAGTCGAGTTGTTTTACAAGATCACAACTCAAACTTGTTGTTTTCCCAGGGATCACAACGAACCCAGCCGTTTTCCGGGCTCACCAGCACAAAACCCTAAACTCAAGCTAATCTAGCTTGACCCGAGGTATACTACCTCCACTAGTTCAATCCCCTTGATAGAACTAGCACAAACAAGAAAGAATAATGTTTTTCAATAATACAAAGCTCCTCAAATGAGCAAATATTCAAAATAAATAACAAGGTTAGAAAAGCCTGTTTGAAGATTATTGGATTTGAGCTTTTCTTCTTTTCTTCTTTTCCTCTTCTCTTGGAGATGTTGAATCAGGCCTCAGCTTTGATTCGTTGCAAATGTTGCAGATGAGAAGTTGAGAAAATAGAGCTTTCTTCTATTTTGGGAATCCTCCGATTTTTTCAATATGAGCGCCTTGGATTTCTCTTTGAGCTTTTTGGAGTGGAAGGATTTGAGTTTGGATACTTTTCTCTTTGATTTCAGGCTCAAGACTTCTCGGATTTTTGATTTGTATTCACTCCGATTTTTCCGTTATTTTTTCAAACGAGCTTTCTCCCCTTTTTATAGATTTCCTTTAATCCATTTTTGGTGAGAAAACTAGCCGTTGGAATGTACCTGGAAAGTTTTTCCAAACAAAATATATCCGTTAGAAGTTAGGTAAAAAGAAAATATTACCGTTAGAGCTGATCTGGCATTTTAAAATTTCGTTCCAGATAGGTTGGAGTCGGCTCCAACTTTTCAGGTGTCGGCTCCAAGTCGTTTATCCAAAAATAGAAAGTTCTGAGTTCGTCGAGGAGTCGGCTCCGAAAAAGTTAGGTGTCGGCTCGCCATACTCAGGTGTCGGCTCCAAAAGACTGTAAGTGTCGGCTCCGAGGTAGTCAAAAATCAAACGTTCTGTCCCGCATCGGAGTCGGCTCCAGACACTGTAAGTGTCGACTCCGAAACTCTGGGTGTCGGCTCGAAACTCTAGGTGTCGGCTCCAGACCGTATCAAAAATCAGAAGAATATTTGACTGGCCATGGGGTCGGCTCCAGCATTCCTAGGTGTCGACTCCAGGCTCTGAAACTTTGAAACTTATATTTTGCAATTGATTCAAAACATGTTTCTTAATGCCTTTAAATCAATCAAATATTTTTAAGCCCTGAAACACTTATCAAATCTATTAGTAATCAAATAAATATACTCAATTCCTTTATTAATTATCAAAATCAATAATTGGGTCAACAAAAATGACAATCAATCTCAATATATTTAGTTTATTCATGAAAGATTGGATTATATGCAATATAAAGTGCAGCTTGGGTGGTATTAAACTACATTATTTGAGGCCCACTTTAGTGAGAATCTGATATATCCATATTATTTCACACATAGACTAGCCATAGCCCTATATTCTGATTCTGTACTTGAACGTGAAACTACATTCTGCTTCTTGCTTTTTCATGAAATCAATTTTCTCCAACAATATACAATAGCCTAAAGTAGATCTTCGATCTTCCTTGGATCCTGCTCAATCAGCATTTGAAAAGCATGCAATCCTAATATGATCATGATTATCATACAGGATTCCTTTTCCAGAAGCTCCTTTTAAGTAGCATAAAACTTGTTCTATAGCTCTCTAATAATCGAGAGTTGGAGAAGACATATATTGACTTAACACACTAACTGAATAAGCAATGTTTGGATGAGTTCAACTTCCCAACCAATCTTCTATATCTCTCAAGATCTTTAAACAACTAACCATCTTTTGTAAGTTGTAAATTAGGAACCATTGGAGTACTGCATGGTTTAGCCCCCAATTTTTTTGTTTCAGACAATAAGTCAAGCACATACTTTTTTTGAGATAAGAAGATCCCTTTTTTTCTTCTTGTCACCTCAATACCCAAGAAATACTTTAGTGTTCCTAAATTCTTTGTATGAAACTAACTGTGAAAAAAAGATTTGAGAGATGAAATACCATAAATATCACTTTCAGTAATAATAATGTTATTAATATAGATAACAAATAGGATGATATCAGCTGCAGATTGCATGTAGAAAATAGAATGATTGACTTATTCTTCTTCATACCAAACTTTTTAATAGCCTAACTAAACTTTCCAAACTAGGTCCAGGGATATTGTTTCAAGCCATACAAGGATTTGAGAAATGACATACTTTTTCATACTCTCCCTGAGCAATAAAACCAGATGGTTGTTCCATATAAACTTCCTCCTAAAGATTCATGAAGGAATGCATCTTAATGTCTAACTGATGTATAGGCCAATTATATGTGGCTTCCATAGAAATAAATAATCGAATAGAAGTAAGTTTAGCAATCGGAGAAAAGATGTTTGAATAATCAACTTCATACATTTGAGCATATCCCTTAGCAACCAGTCGAGCTTTTAATCTAGCAACAGTCCCATCAAAATTGACTTTAACTGCAAACATCCATTTACATCCAATAGCCATTTTACCTATAGGTAAGTGTACTAGAGTCCAAGTACCATTATCATCTAAAGCATTCATCTTCTCAATCATAGCATTACGCCATCCAGGATGAGATAGAGTTTTATGAATAGTCTTAAAAATAGTGATAAGATTAATAATGCAATAAAAGAATAAGAGGATAGTGACAAATGGTTATATGACATAAAAGAAGATACTGGATAAGTATATTAATGTTTACCTTTATAAAGACAATAGGAAGATCATCACTATAACTGGAAACTAGATCCGATGACGAAGGAACTGGCGCAGGACATGGAGCAGAAGGCATAGGAATAGGAATCGAATAAGGAACATAAGGTGGTTGGCAGTGAGAATAAACCTATTTTATAGAAGGCTCAGAGGAAAAAAGATCAAAACTAGATGATGTAATAGTATAGATTAGTAATCATCATCCTCCCCTGACTGATAGAACCTGAAGATGAAGAAAATAGTATTTGTTCAAGAAAGGTGACATATGATACATGTTAAGACTAGGACAATAACATCTATATCCTTTTTACACACGAGAATATCCAAGAAAGATATACTTTAGAGATTTAGGATCAAGTTTTATAATCTAAGGTTGAACATTCCAAACAAAATAAGCACAACAAATATCCTAGGTTTAATAGGAAATAATGACTTATTAGAAAAGAGGATATGAAAGGAGTCTCACCAGAAAGAACAGAGAAAGATATACGATTACTCAGAAAATAGGGTGTAGAAATTGCATCAGCCCAGAATCATTTAGGGACTTGCATTTGAAATAACAATGCTCTAGCAATTTCAAAAAGATGTCTATTTTTTATTTAGCAACTTTATTCTGAAATAGTGTATCTATACAAGAAGTTTAATGAATAATGCCATGTTGAACCATATAATTTTGAAAGTATTCTGATAAATATTTCTTAGTATTATAACTTCTCAAAATTTGTATAGGCACATTAAATTGAGTTTTGATTTTAGCACAAAAAATAATAAAATGAGAAAATGATTTTAAATATTTTTTTGTAAAAAATAATCATGTCATTGAAGAATAATCATCAACAAAGGCAACAAAATATTTAAACCCTATTTTAGATTCAACAGGATAAGGACCCCAAACATTGAAGTGAACTAACTCAAAAGGAGCACTAGCTCTTTTATTGATCCTGGGACTAGAACTCAAACGATGATGTTTGATAAATTGACAAGACTCATAATTTTAATAAAGATATGCTAAAAATAGAGAAAAAAGTTTTTTTAATATATAGACAATAAAGGATGACCCGATCGACAATATGGTTCAAAAGGGGTTAGAACTCCAGATCAAGCAATAGACTTTGATACTTGTGTATTAAGAATATAGAGGCCTCCAGACTCATGTTCTTTATCAATAATCTTCTTCGTCATAAGATCCTAAAATAGAAAAAAATTAGGATAGAATGTGATACAATAATTTAGAGAACGAGTAAGTTTGCTGACAGAGACTAAGTTAAAAGATAAGTTAGGTAAACTTAAAATAGATTTCAAAGGAATTAAGGGTGTTGAAATAATTATATCGAACCCTAGAATATGAGATATAGACCCATATGCTAAAGTAACTATACAACTAGAAGCATGTAACTTAAAAAAAGAAAATAGACTAAAATTATCTATCATGTGATATGTGGCACCAGAATCAATGATCCATTTGAAATAGAGAAAATAAGACATGTGTTCATTTACCTGAATAACGATGGCAGTAATAGGAGTAATGAAGACTTTAGAGATTTTTAATACGGTGAGAACTTGGCATACTCATCCGTAGATAAAATGGACTCAAAAGCATCATTAGTAGAGGCAACATATACTAATTGGTTCAATTGATTCTTGCGCTGCAACTTTCTATAATCCTTCTTCATATGTCCTGACATATGACAATAGTAACATACAACACCTTCCAAATTATATCCTTAAGTACTAAGATTCGATCATAGCTACTTGAGTCTCCTCCTCTATTACCATTTCAATATAGCTGTCTTTTAGATTCAGAAGTGCGGCTAATAAGATCGCTATTCGGCTGAGCAGAAGCTGATATTTCTGTGTGAAGTACCCTACTAAAAGCTTATTCCAAAGAGGATATCTTTGGGCTAAAAAGAATTTAAGATTTAGCAGCCTCAAACTCAGAAGGAAGACTAGCCAAGAAGCTTATAACTGTTATTTTTCTTTTTGAGCTTGCTAAACTTTCATATTAGTACTAAATGGAAGTAGCATATTAAGTTCTTCACGAGTCTTCTTAAAAATATATAAAATAGACAATGAGGGATCTGTCACCTTTTCTATATGATAAAAGGCTTGGCATACCTCATAAGTGCATTTGATATTTCTCTTGGCAGAGTATACAAACTCTAAATAATTCATCAATTCTTTCATAAATTCACAATGATTTATCAAACCAACTACCTCACTATTAATAGAATTATGTATTAACAAAAATAGACAAGCATCCTCTTTTAGCCATAAGATTTTTGAGTCATCACTAGGCGGGTCATTAGTTAAATGATAATTCATAGCAATACTCTGCAAAGAAAGTCTAACCATTTACTCCAACATAAATAATTTGATCTATTAAGTTTATGTTCTATGATTTTTGACATCACACGAACCACATCAAAAACAATAACAGACTTCTTTTCCTCTATATTATCAATATCAGCCAAATAACAGAGCAAAAATCATAACAAAGTTAAAAATACTCAAAGAATCCAAATTTGTTCCAAAGTATATACCACACCGAATATATGCTGACCCAAATAGATAGTAAAACTTGTAGTGAAAGTCAAGGCGAGCAAAACGAACAAAAAAGAATAAGATTTTGGCAATAGATGCACCCTCATGCACCGACGAGTGGCAAACTGGACATACTTCTTCTATCAACACGTGTGGCTCACGTGCTAAGTTTTGACGATGAAACTCTAGACGAAGGCTGATCAGCGAGTGATGCTTCCCTAGGTGTAGGTGGTGAGAACAAAAAATTATCAAAAATAAAATTCAAGAAAATTCTAAAACCCCACTGTTTTATATTTTAGAGTTATAAGCCCGAAGGCTCTGATAATATGAAATACAACTAGAACTCTAAATAAAAAGAAGAAAGTAATATTTGTGTGTAATTCATCAATCTCTTGGGTATGTATACAATCTATAAATCCTACATTAGGAAGAAAAACTAATTACAGCAAATCCCTATAAATCAGAATCAAATATATGTACTTCCTATTCTAGAAATATAATATGTAATAGATATAAAGCAAGGTATAATTTGGCTGAATCAGTTAAGTTTTGCTCCTAATAGCTCTTAGAGCAAAAGGCTTTCACAACCGCTTGCAGAATTGAAGAAATGTGCTTCCTTTGAAGGTGACCGAATTGATTGATTAGGACTTTGCCGATACAATCAGACACATACAACGAAAGGAATGCAATTTTAAATTTTAAAAATAAGAAAATAAATTTTAAATCTTATTTAAAATTTATTTCCTTATTAATTGCATAATTTTAGATCAGATCTAATATTTGATAAATTTAACATTTAAATCTTACTTGATTATATTAAACTCTTCAATTGGATCAAAAATTCTGATGGATCATTGGGTCCCATACTAGAGCCATTCACGCGTTCAGTAGATCCCCTTTGGTAAAGACGGTGCAACAGACCCTTTGCTTAATTGCCAAAAAGACTCACAGCCTTCTTTCTCTTAGAAACCATTCTCACGTTTTGTTTCCTCTCATACCATTGATTTACAAGGATGCATTCCTTTTCTATTTATAGATAGAAGGAGGGGACAGAAGGAGCAAGCATATGGAGGGATGAGAATGCTCGGGATGCTCACGCCGCATGCGAAATCCTATCTGTATGTAGCAATTGCAGGGATCAAATCTTTAATTCAGTTTAAAATTAATTTGAAACATTTAATCCTTAGGGGCAATCACACTGTTTTAGAAGAGAGAGACTATGAGAGGCATGATCCAGATGGGGCATGCAGCCCTAGATGTTCTCTCTCCTAGCATATGGGTTCGAACATTTACTGGTTCAGGATTAAAAATATATATATTTCTACCTAAGAAAACCAAACCAAAAAAATATCCAAGCTGTTAGTAACATGTAGTGCAAGCCAGTAGGTTAGAAGAAGGAACCCTAATATAGTTGCCATGTAGTATATGTTGAAAATTTCATATATTTTATATGACTCAAATTCATATATTCATGCAGCGGAATATAAAAATAAACTGATTTAATTTTCAAAGGCCCAAGATCCTCAAGGAACAAATTCAATTAACAAGATTAAATCTAAATCATACATATATTCTTTATTGGGGATGAAGATTGATGAAGCTGATAAATGATTTACCACTAGCCGTCCATGCGTCTAGCCTCTAATGGTGATCCATGCAGAGATCTTTGGATGATGTCCTCTAGGATTGGATGATCACCTTTCGATGAGGGTGCTAATACCTCTTTCCTTCTTCAATTGATTTTCCAAATCAAAAGAGAACGATTCTCTAATCAAGATCCTCTCTTAATTTAGAGAGAGAGAATGTGGGACATCCAAGAGAGAGAGAGGGACATCCGAGAGAGAGGGAGAGATTTCGGACGTCCAAGATAGGTTGGCCCATTGGAGGAGATGAAGAGATGATTTCATGAAGAGAAGGACATGGGTTCTCCCTTTTATGATGATGATAGGCATGTGGTTCCACCTAAAAACGGGGATTTTTTCAACCACCCAACCATACAACCATATCAAGTTGATAACAAAATATCCTAATAAATTTAGGATATTTTATCATGATAATGTTAGATTACAACCACCAAACCACATCCCTAAAAATTAGAAATTGGTTATCCCATGAAACCAACGTCGCAACCTTGATTTGGCTTCATGAGATGCCCAAATCATGGGGTTCACTCCTCCATGACGTGGAGATGGGTCATGTCCATCACATGGGCATGGATCCATCCTCCACGTGGCACGATCTCAGCCCTCGGTTTAATTGGGTTTCCATGAATCAAATCATGCCATCATATGGACCCAATTAAATACCATATTATTAATCTCAATTAATCTAAGCCATCCATCACATGGATCAAGCCTAATTAATGGATTTCATATGTACATCTCATGTACAAAAGGTCTCTCTCCCTTATATGATGAATCCTATTCATCAATTTCATGTTCTCTCATTAAGATTGAGTCAAACCCAATCCTAATTAATTGGTTATCTAATTTGAATTAAGTCCAACTTAATTTCCATTTTAACTTCATCCAAAATCTTCTTAATGCGTGTGACCCATTAGGTCCCTTGACACGTTGGTAATAATCATGTCCCTAATATTGACCCTAAGGATGACTTGATCAACACCTTTGTCCAAGTCAACTCTTTGATTAAGTCAAAGAATCCATGATTATAGATCATGAGCGGCCTCTAGCAAAGCATCATGACCACCCAAGTGTTAAGGGTTTGTTGACGTGGTCATCAACACCTGTCCATGAACGGTTACCGTACGATTCAATCCCTTCGTCACATATCCCAGATCAATCAGTGGTATGGAATGTGTCAACCATATAATTGATCTTTGTTTACTTGATCTCAGAAAAATTGACTCATATGAATTAAACTTCGAAACCATTTCGAATTCCAACTCAACCTTGCAAGGATTTAACAGTCAATTTAATCCATCAAGTGGCCGTGGGATATAACCCTTTCTATCAAGGGAGACGAATCCTGTCTTGATCAAACACCACCTTCATGTGCTTCATATCATACCCAATCGACACCATATTTGCCACCCGTGGCTAGAGCGACGTTTGCATGTCGTCAAAGCATGATATTCCACACATAAGGTGCAATGAAGATCTCAAGTCAAAGGATCACTCGCACCACCATCATCAAAGATCAACCATCGACACTATATAGAATATCCATATGGGATCTCTGTGCGGGTCATCCAATGCATCGTTACAATAACGAACATCCACACACCTATCCAAGTATCTTCATACTTCAGCTTGCAAGATCAGCTGCTCACCACAAGGGTGAAGATATGCAATGTGTGCTAGTCTCAACGGCGTTCGACAGTGTCCAATCCTGTCTACGCATCGACTAAAAAATTTAAAGAATCGAACCATAATGTGCATTTTGGATCTCACAATTTGTAATCTCTATTACAAATTTCATATGCACAGTTCGCATTCTTTTGGACTTTATCTCACAGGTAAAATATATCTAATATATATAGAAAAACATTTGGATAGAAAAAAAACCAATAAAATTTGATTTGCATTCATAATGTATATAAAATACCATCCAATCCGATTGGATGTAGGGCATACACTAACAGTATAGTCCTTCTATCAAAAGCCCCAGTAGGGTGCTAGGTCAAGGATAACTCGTCAAGCCCTCAACATCGATCATATGCAATATTTACTTGACTTAAGTTAAACTTATGATTACTCATGAAAACTCTTTCTATTATCACCTGACGTGGTCATGGATTCATGAACACAATCTCCTAAACAACATAGGATTTCTCTCTTTCTACTAGGGCTAATAAATCCCTAACGAATACTTACCACTCCTACATTAAGATCACTACAGCCAACGTACATAGCAAGGCCCTTAATGCCTAAGAGGTTCAAGTAACTACAATAACTCTCATGTGAGTAGCCAAAGTATGTAGAGGACTATTTACACTACTACATCTTCGAGAAGTCATTGATGAATGAGTAGACATCTTACTAACTTCTCATATGATCACGCTTGGTACCGATGTCCTACATCTATCAGCATTCTCATCTTAGTAACTCATACCATATACAAGAGACTCGTATCAAGGCAATCCATGCTCTAGTATGATCAGATCGGTCATCGTCTCCATGATTGAGCAATTGATTGAGAGTGTTTTAGGAGTTAATCTATTACGATATGTGTCTTCAATTTTTAACTCTTGAAAATATATATCATTGATTACTAACCCTATGGATGATATATGACACATCAACATATGTGTTGGCCCAGATGACAACCCAAGAGGGGGGGTGAATTGGGTTCTTTTTAAAAAATTTAGCCTCTAAAAAAAATTGTTTGCTTAAGATGAATGAAAATAAATGCAATGTAAATATAAAGCACAATGAATAAAATAGAGATAGAGATAGAGACAATGGAAGCACAGCAAACACAAAGATTTTATAGTGGTTCGGTGTATCCAACACCTACGTCCACTCCCAAGATCCTACTTGGGTCCACACTATAATCTTCTCGATTACAGCCGAGTTGTTTTACAAGTTCACAACCCAAACTTGTTGTTTTACCCGGGATCACAATGAACCCAGCCGATTTTCCGGGCTCACCAGCACAAAACCCTAAACTCAAGCTAAACTAGCTTGACCCGAGGTTAACAACCTCCACTAGTTCAATCCCCTTTGATTGAACTAGGCACAAACAAATATAAGAATGTTTTACAAAGTTTCACAGCTCCTCAATGAGCAAATATTCAAAGATAAGTAAATAGGTTTAGAAAAGCCTGGTTTGAAGTTGTTTGGCTTGAGCTTTTCTTCTTTTCCTCTTCTCCTTGCTGGGTTGAATCAAGCCTCAGCTCCGATTCCTCACAGTAGATGCAGTTGAGAAGATTGAAAAGTTGGTCTTTTTCTTCAAGTTGAGAATCCTCCGATTTTTCACTATTTGAATGGCTTGGATTCTTCTTTGAGCTTTGTGGAGTGGAAGGATTTGAATTTGAAAGCTCCTCTCTTGGATATAAGGCTCAAGACTTCTCGGATTTTGATTTTTGATTTTTGTCTATCCGTTCTATTCTCTCTTCAAACGGTTGTTTTTCTCCCTTTTTATAGATTTTCCTTTGATTCATTTTTGGATGAAATCTAGCCGTTGGAGTGTACCTGGAAGGATTTTCCATTCAAAAAAAATAGCCGTTAGATGTCAGAAATCAAAAATATTACCGTTAGAGCTGATCTGGCATTTTTTAATTTTTCGTCCAGGTGGGTTGGAGTCGGCTCCAGCTTTTCAGGTGTCGGCTCCAATCGTTTTTTCATAAATAGTAAAATCTGAGTTCGTCGTGGAGTCGGCTCCGCAAAAGTAAGTGTCGGCTCACCGTCGTCAGGTGTCGGCTCCCGAATACTGTAGGTGTCGGCTCCAGGATGCTAAAAAAATCAACGTTCTGTCCCCGCATCGGAGTCGGCTCCAGACACTGTAAGTGTCGACTCCGAAACTTAGGTGTCGGCTCCGAAACTCTAGGTGTCGGCTCCAGGTTGTATCAAAAATCAGATTAAAATTGAATTGGCCATGGGGTCGGCTCCAGACTTTCTAGGTGTCGACTCCAAGCTCTGAAACTTTGAAATCTCTGATTTGTATTTGATTCAAAATTCATTTCTTAATTCCTTTAAATTGATCAAATAAATTTAAGTCCTGAAACACTTATAAAATCCATTAGTAATCAAATAAATATACTCAATTCCTTTATTAATCATCAAAATCAATAAATGGATCAACAATCTCCCCCTTTTTGATGATTATAAAAACATTGAGTATATGCATAGAATTCTTAAATTAAAAAAATATCAAGGAAGTGATCTTTACGAGTAAGCTCCCCCTGAATAAGGTAGCTTCCCCTATGAAGTTCAAATTATTCTTCTTCTTACTTTACACATTTGGTACTTAAGATTTCTTTGTGCATAGACAAATCAATTTGATTATTAATCCACATCAATAACTCAATATCATATAATCAATTAACTCCATTAATCATATAAATCACTATTCATATTAACCAATTAATTAACATTCTCCCCTTTAATGCAATTAACAACTATAATTCTTTCCATATAATTTTCTCCCTCTTAATGCATATACAATCCTAATTCTCTCCCCCTTTTTTGTAATCAACAAAAAGGTAAAGAATATTTTACTGCATCAAAAGATAATTGCATCAAAAGATAATTTCATTTCAACAAAAGTCAAATTGCATAAAAAACTTTTCATTCATCAACATAAACTTCACTACATCAACATATAGTCAAGTATTACATAATTCTCTCCCCCTTTAAACTTCATTACATTAACTTCATTACAAAAACTTCATTACATCAAAATGTAAACTACATTTCAACAAAATTAAACATACATTACATCAAAAGTTCTTTCTCACTATTCTTGTTAAATGGTCTACAATATTTTTCATTCCATCACATTGAAGTCTAACATAATCTTTTAGTCTCTCATCAACAAATGTGCAAGCTGTTAAGATTTTGTCTTGAAGCTCGGCGTTGCACTTTGAATAAGTTTCACCATCTCCACAAATCTCTTTAAGCTCTTCAAAGATGTTCTTCAAATCACCACTTAAAGATTCTGCGGAGGAGTTGAGAGTTGATTCAATCTTTGCAATCCGATCATCAAGGGAGTAAAGTGATTCTTTTAAATTCATGAATTTACTGTCAAACTCATCCTTCTGAGCTGCAAACAAACTTTTTAATTGCTCCATTTGAAGGTCTGAGAATCCAGTCGAAGAAGTGGATGGTTGATCATAAACTTGTGCAGGTGCAGGAGCAGGAACAGGAGCAGAAATGGGACTCCTAGGCTGTGGAGAAGGAACCCTAAATGATGGTCCAGCCTCGCAAGGCTCAGAAACTCTCGGCATAGGGGCTCTTTCATCTAGGTGTCCTTTCCTATCCCACTGTCCATTCACCTTAACAAAACCCATCCGATGCAATGTTGCCAAACTATAGTAATCTGTGTGCCTAGGTTCTTGGAAGGTTCATTCACTTGAATTTTAACCCCTTGGCTCCTGAAAACCATAGTAGTACCATTCCATACGGTAGGGATGATCTCCTCTTCCCTCCAGCTTCTGCCATATAAAAAATCATCATTGCTGCCAGATTGATCGGCTGCCCAGTCAGAACACTGTCCATAACCACAATGTCTCGCTCCGAGACATACTCAAACCGACCAGTCTTTGGAAACAAAATTCTACTGCATATATTGTGTAATAATCTCAATTCTAGGGGTAGTTGATTGGCTCTAATTTCCTCAAACTCTGTTACATCCCTTCCTAACATCCTTGAAAGAGCTGCTGACCTATCACTGTGCATGTCAGCTGCTAAACCAGTGATTGGGATGCTAAGGAGGTTTCCAAGCTTTTGAAAGGTGAGATGAATCCTTTTCCCGCTAACACTGCTTACTAAACCTCCATCCCCTCTAGCCAAATTGAAATAGAATTCTTTTACTAAGGCTGGATAGGTAGGAACATCAAGAGACATAGCTTATCCCAGCCCATTTCCTTCAATTGTCTCCCGATTGAAAAACCTTCGGATTCAAATAGGTCAAAATCGACTTTTCTCCCCATTGTGATGACTCTATCAGCTAAGGTATCTACCTTGTGGAAGATGTGTTGGGGTTGTCAGAATCTGTGGACGAATCGCTGCTTGGAGTCGGCTCACGAATGGGACGACGTGCGGACCGCTTTCCCGTAGTTACCGGTGCTCCAACCACTGATTCTCTCCTTTTGGGTGCCATTTGATCTTTGGAAAGGTTCGATTTGGATGGAATTAGAGATGGGGAAGTTTTGGAAGAATTTTGGAAGAGTTTGGTTAGGATTTGAGAAAGTAATGAAATGACGAGGTGTCGACTCTGCCCTAATAAATCAATTTTTGATTCCCAGGTGTCGACTCCCGCAAAGTCGGGTGTCGACTCCAAAGTCGCTAACACAGTCAGCGCTCGAACTGGAGTCGGCTCCGAATTCACAGGTGTCGGCTCCAAGGTCAAGGACCGAGAGCGACACAGTCAGAGGTGTCGACTCCTCATTCTGAGGTGTCGACTCCAAAGACAGTTTCAGCAAAAAATATATGAAATTCAAATGACTGAAACTCGTCAAAATAAATTTTATAAAATTTTGATAAAATTTTGGAGTATTAAGGATCAAATAGCTCAAATGACTAGATAATTTGTCCTTAAAATTGTGAAGAGAATATCAAGAAATTGATAGAAATCTAGATTCTCATTCCTTAATGTATCAAAATCAATCCATAGGGTCACATATCCCTAATTCACCTCTAAGATAACAAAATCTTTCTTCACTCAAAGGTTTTGTAAATATGTCAGCTAATTGTTCCTCTGTATTAACATATTCAAGACAAATTTCATTATTAGCTACATGTTCTCTTATGAAATGATATCTAATTTCAATGTGTTTTGTTCTTGAATGTTGAATTGGATTTTTAGTTAGATTTATTGCACTCGTGTTATCACATCTAATTGGTGTTTTATCAAGGGTTATGCCATAATCTTCAAGTTGTCTCTTAATCCAAAGGATTTGAGCACAGCAACTTCCAGCTGCAACATATTCTGCTTCAGCAGTAGATAATGCAACCGAATTTTGCTTTTTGCTAAACCAAGAGATTAAGTTACATCCTAAGAATTGACATGCACCACTTGTGCTTTTTCTATCCAATTTACATCCAGCATAGTCAGAATCAGAATATGCAATTAAATTTAAGGTTGAGTCTCTAGAGTACCATAAACCTACATTTTTAGTTCCACTTAAATATCTTAAAATTCTTTTTACAGCAATTAAGTGAGATTCTTTAGGTTCAGATTGAAATCTAGCACATAAACATACTGCAAACATAATATCTGGTCTACTAGCAGTTAAGTAAAGAAGAGATCCAATCATACCTCTGTAATGTTTTTGATCTACTTTCTTACCATCTTCATCTTTGTCCAATTTGCACGAAGGACTCATAGGTGTCCCAAGTGGTTTGATTGACTCCATTCCAAATTTCTTGAGCAGTTCTTTTGTGTATTTGGCTTGATTGATGAAGATTCCATCTTTGCTTTGTTTGATTTGAAGTCCTAGGAAGAAGTTGAGTTCTCCCATCATACTCATTTCAAACTCACCCTGCATTAACTTGCAAATTCTTGACATAACAAATTGTTAGTAGCACCGAAACAATATCATCAACATATATTTGTACTACTAATAAATCTTTATCTTTTGTTTTCAAAAATAGTGTTTTATCGACATTTCCTCTTACAAAATCATTTTCAATCAGAAATTTACTTAATCTTTCATACCAAGCCCTAGGTGCTTGTTTCAAACCGTATAGTGCTTTGTGTAATTTAAAAACATGATTTGGAAATTCATGATCTTCAAATCCCGGTGGTTGTTCAACAAAAACTTCTTCATTTATAAATCCATTTAAAAATGCACTTTTAACATCCATTTGAAATAAATTGATATGCATATGACATGCAAATGCAAGTAATAATCTAATTGCTTCAAGTCTAGCTACAGGTGCAAAAGTTTCATCAAAATCAATTCCTTCTTCTTGATTATATCCTTTTGCAACTAATCTAGCTTTGTTTCTAATTACTATGCCATTTTCGTCTAATTTATTTCTAAATACCCATTTTGATCCTATTACAGAATGATCTTTAGGTCTATCCACTAATGTCCAAACATTATTTCTAGTAAATTGATTTAATTCTTCTTGCATGGCTAACATCCAGTTATTATCTTTTTCAGCTTCTTCAATAGTTTTTGGTTCAATTTGAGATACAAATGCAAGATGATTATTGATGTTTCTCATTGATGATCTAGTTCTTACTCCTTGAGATGGATCACCTATAATTAATTCTCTTGGATGACCATAGGCATATCTCCAATCTCTAGGTAGATCTATATCATTACGATTTGCATCAACAACATCAACACTAGGAGAATCATTATCTTTAGCTTCTTGTTCATGATCTGAAGATACATCTATATTTAATTTTTCAATGTCTCTTTCTAGAATGTTTGTATCTTCCTCATCATCAATCTTTTTAGAACTTGATGCTAAAGATTCATCAAAAATTACATGAATAGATTCTTCTACTATTAAGTTTCTCTTGTTAAATACTCTATAAGCTTTACTAGATGTTGAATATCCTAAGAATATGCCTTCATCAGATTTTGCATCAAATTTTCCTAGTTATCTTTGCCATTATTATGAATGAAACACTTACAACCAAATGCATGAAAATAACTTATGTTTGGTTTTCTATTATTCCATAGTTCATAAGGTGTTTTCTTAATGATTGGCCTAATTAAAGCTCTATTAAGGATGTAGCATGCCGTGTTTATAGCTTCTGCCCAAAAGTATTTTGGTAAGTTGCTTTCACATAGCATGGTACGGGCCATGTCTTCTAGGGTTCTATTTTTCTTTCAACTACACCATTTTGTTGCGGTGTTCTAGGTGCAGAAAAATTATGATGGATGCATTTTCTATGCAAAAATTTTCAAATAAATGATTTTCAAATTCGGTGCCATGATCACTTCTTAGAGACACTATGGTGTTGTTTTTCTCATTTGTGACCTTCTTGAAGAATTTCAAAAATAGTGGAAAGGTCTCATCCTTATGAGCTAAAAATAATACCCAAGTGTATCTAGAGTAATCATCTACAATCACAAGACCATATTTCTTTCCTCCTAGACTTGTGGTTCTAGTAGGTCCAAAAAGATCCATGTGAAGTAGTTCAAGTGGCCTAGAAGTGGAAACAATATTTTTAGTTTTGAAAGAATTTCTAGTTTGTTTTCCAAATTGACATGCATCACAAATTTTATTATTTTCAAAATCTAATTGTGGAAGTCCTTTTACTAAATCCATTCTAATTAATTTTGAAATAAGGTGTGTGCTTGCATGACCTAATCTTCGATGCCACAACCAACCAATCTCATTTATATTAGCATTATTAGCAACTAAGCAATGATTACTAGTAGACAAATTGTCTAAATCAATCAGGTATACATTGCCATTTCTATTTCCAATAAAAACAATGCTATTATCAATGGGATTAGAAACTGTGCATATAGAAGATTCAAATGATACTTTAAAACCTTTATCACATAATTGACTAATGCTAATTAAATTATGTTTCAAACCATTAACATATAAGACATTTTCAATATATGTGGAGGGAGTTATTTGAATGTTACCAAACCCCAAGATTTGGCCTTTGCCATTGTCACCAAATGTAACTACTCCTCCTCTTTTGCTTTCAAGGGTGATGAATTGATCCTTGTCACCCGTCATGTGCCTTGAGCAGCCGCTATCGAGATACCACTTTCTCTTTGATCTTTTGGCCGCAAGACACTCCTGCAAAAATAATTAAGTCTTATATTTAGGTACCCAAGCTTTCTTGGGTCCTTCATGGTTAGTAGCATAAACAATTGTTCCTTTAGGAACCCAAATTTTCTTTCCTTTACTATTTAACTTCTTATCTATTTTCTTAAAATTGCATTCAAAAACTTTGTGTCCCTTCTTGTTACAGTAATGACATGTAACATTATCATTGTTTTGTTCCTTTCTAAAAAAGTTTTTGACAAATTTTTGTTTCAAATTAGGTCTATATCCTAAACCAGCCTTATCATATATAGCTCTTTGATTACTTAACAATAAATTAAGTTTTTCTGAACTATAAGTGAATTTATCAACAATACTTTTATATTTATCAACTTCCTTCTTTAGTTTATCATTTTCATTGGAAATTGATTCTTTTTCTTTAGTCAAATTATCTTTTTCAGATTTCAGCACTTTAGTTTCATTATTAAGATTTTCTTTTTCTTCAATCAAAGTTAAATTTTTATTTTTCAAAAACTTATATTTCTTTTTCAAAATTTTGAAATCACCAACAAGTTCATTAAAAGCATCAAACAATTCATCAAAAGCAAATTCATCGCAAGGGTTTTCAGAACTTACCTCATCCTCTTCGTTTGCCATAAAGCAAATGTTAGCAACCTCCTTTTGTTCTTCCTCCGATGAGGATTCATCGCTGTCGCTCCAAGTTGCAACATAGGCTTTCTTTTTCTTCTTGAAAGTCTTTTTCAGTTGAGGACAATCATATCTATAATGCCCGGTTTCTTACATTCATAGCAAATCAAGGGGTCTTTCTCTTTATCCTTGTCCTTGTCTTTTTCTTTCTCTCCTTCCATCTTAGTTCCAAATTTCTTCTTGTGGAAGGGTCTCTTTCTCCTCATGAATTTTTTGAACTTTCTTGCTAGAAGAGCTGTCTCATCATCATCTTCTTCACTATCACTGCAGCTCTCCTCATTTTCAGCAGCCTTAAGAGCTATGGTCTTTTTCTTTTTCACATCTTCTTCTATGTGCTGCTTCATGGTCAATTCATGGGTCATTAGGGATCCTAGAAGCTCCTCTAAGGGTAAGGTGTTGAGGTCCTTTGCTTCTTGGATTGCTGTCACCTTCGCTTCCCACGTTCTTGGAAGTGACCTGAGAATTTTACGGACAAGTTCAGAGTTAGAATATGTTTTGCCTAAACTTTTCAACCCATTTACAATATCAGTAAATCTAGTGTACATGCTAGCTATAGTTTCAGTTTGTTCCATGCAAAATAACTCATATTTATGAACAAGAATGTTTATTTTGGATTCTTTTACTTGGTTAGTACCCTCATGGGTAACCTCTAATCTATCCCAAATCTCCTTTGCGGAATTACATGTGGAGATTCTATTAAATTCATTAGCATCTAAAGAGCAATATAAGACATTCATGGCCTTAGCATTGAGCTGTGCCATTTTCCTATCATTATCATTCCAATCCCTTTCGGGCTTAGGAACAATAGTGCCATCAATAACGTGTGGGTGTACTAGGTCCATTAGTTATAACACCCCACAATTCATAATCAGAAGCTTGAATGAATATCCTCATTCTTGCTTTCCAATAAGAATAGTTGGAACCATTAAATAAGGGAGGTCTATTTGTAGAATGACCTTCGGCAAATGATCCAACTTGAGCTTCCATTTGGATCTTTAGCTCTTGATCGTATGATCAAAATCTAATGAGCACTTGCTCTGATACCAATTGTTGGCCCAGATGACAACCCAAGAGGGGGGTGAATTGGGTTCTTTAAAAAATTTAGCCTCTAAAAAATTGTTTGCTTAAGATGAATGAAAATAAATGCAATGTAAATATAAAGCACAATGAATAAAATAGAGATAGAGATAGAGACAATGGAAGCACGGCAAACACAAAGATTTTATAGTGGTTCGGTGTATCCAACACCTACGTCCACTCCCAAGATCCTACTTGGGTCCACACTATAATCTCCTCGATTACAGCCGAGTTGTTTTACAAGTTCACAACCCAAACTTGTTATTTTACCCGGGATCACAATGAACCCAGCCGGTTTTCGGGCTCACCAGCACAAAACCCTAAACTCAAGCTAAACTAGCTTGACCCGAGGTTAACAACCTCCACTAGTTCAATCCCCTTTGATTGAACTAGGCACAAACAAATATAAGAATGTTTTACAAAGTTTCACAGCTCCTCAATGAGCAAATATTCAAAGATAAGTAAATAGGTTTAGAAAAGCCTGGTTTGAAGTTGTTTGGCTTTGAGCTTTTCTTCTTTTCCTCTTCTTCTTGCTGGGTTGAATCAAGCCTCAGCTCTGATTCCTCACAGTAGATGCAGTTGAGAAGATTGAAAAGTTAATCTTTTTCTTCAAGTTGAGAATCCTCTGATTTTTCACTATTTGAATGGCTTGGATTCTTCTTTGAGCTTTGTGGAGTGGAAGGATTTGAATTTGAAAGCTCCTCTCTTGGATATAAGGCTCAAGACTTCTTGGATTTTGATTTTTGATTTTTGTCTATCCGTTTCTATTCTCTCTTGTTGGCCCAGATGGCAACCCAAGAGGGGGGGGGGTGAATTGGGTTCTTAAAAATTTAAGACTTTTTAAAGTGTTTTAAACAGATTTACTCAAGATGTGCAAGTGAGAGAAATTAACTTAGAAGCAATGCACAAACAGAAATATAAGAGAGATAGAGTAAGAGACAAATGAGCACGGCAAACACAAGGTTTTATAGTGGTTCGGCGCAACCAGCACCTACGTCCACTCCCAAGATTCACTTGGGTCCACACTATAATCTCCCTAGATTACAGCCGAGTTGTTTTCCAAGCTCACAACTCAAACTTGTTGTTTTCCCGGGTGCACACGAACCCAGCCGGTTTTACACGGGCTTACCAGCACAAAACCCAACTCGTTATTTTAACGGGGTCACAACGAACCCAAAACGTAAGCTATCCCAAGCTTACCACGAGGTACAACTACCTCCACTGATTCAATCCACTTGAATCAGTACACAAGAAAATAAATTCGAGTTTAAATACAAACAGCTCCTCTAGAGCAGAATAATCAAAATAAAACTTAGGTTTAGAAAAGCCTGATTAAGATTGCAGATGGTTGTGGCTTTGGCTTTCTTCCTTCTCCTCTTTAACTCCTCTTGAAGTATTGAATCAGGCCTCAGCAAGATTCTTGACCATTTGAAAACTTTGGAGTTGAGATGAAGCTTTTTCTCCTTTTGTTGAATGTTGAAAATCCTTCGATTTGATCTTTGAAAAGCTTTTGGATTTTCTTTTGACTCTTGTGGATTGATGATCTGGAGCAGACGAAACTTCCTCTTTAATTTCACTCCTTTTGAATCACTCTATTTTGAACTGGAAGATTTTTCAATAAAGCTCTATTTTTCCCTCTTTTTAGATAAGGCAGTAATCTCTCTTTTTTTGATATTCTATTGATTGATTTGATTGGAAAAGAGCTCCTCTATTTATAGATTCTGCAAGAATATATCCGTTAGAGACAAAGAAAAATAGTCGTTAATCAAAAAACTAACCGTTGGAGCTGAGTTGGCATCCGTAAAAATTTCGCCCAGATTTGCTGGAGTCGACTCATGCTTTTTCTGAGTCGGCTCGAGCTCGTCTTACCAAAAATAAAAATGTTTATAAAGGTTAGGGGTCGACTCACCAAAAGTAAAGTGTCGACTCCTGAAAGTTGGGAGTCGACTCGTGAAAGGCTTGAGGTCGACTCGCGAAGTGCTCAGAAAAACACTCTTCTGGTGTCTGAGCGGAGTCGACTCGCACAGTCAAGGAGTCGGCTCGACAGAATCAGGGGTCGACTTGACAAATTTTGTGGGTCGACTCGACACAGATGCACATTTCTGTACACTGAGCGGAGTCGACTCTGAAACTCAGGAGTCGGCTACGAAACATATCAAAAATCAGAAACTTTTCTGATTGACATTAAAATCGTTCCAGATTCATTTTAATTCATTGTTTTGACTTAAATTCAATAAAATTGACATTAAGAATTGATTCAAGAACTATTCCAAAAACTCATTGAATAAAACATGAATTATAAAATTTCTTTTTGAAAGTTTAAACATTGAGCTTAAAGTTACTTTCAAAATTGATTAAAGTCAATCTTTAACATTTTCATTGATTGTTCAAAATAAATATATTGCTTATTTAAATAAATTCATTATATCTTTTAATGAACTCAATGGCATTTAGTAATCATCAAAATCAAAAGGATTGGGTCATATAGTTTTTCAATAATCTTCCAACATCTCTTCAAATGGTTGTTTTTTCCCCTTTTTATAGATTTTCCTTTGATTCATTTTTGGATGGAAATCTAGCCGTTGAAGTGTATCTGAAAGGATTTTCCATTAAAAAAAATAGCCGTTAGATGTCAGAAATCAAAAATATTACCGTTAGAGTTGATTTGGCATTTTTTAATTTTTCATCCAGGTGGGTTGGAGTCGGCTCCAGCTTTACAGGTGTCGGCTCCAGATTATTTTTCCATAAATAATAAAATCTGAGTTCGTTGTGGAGTCGGCTCCGCAAAAGTAAGTGTCGGCTCGCCGTCGTCAGGTGTCGGCTCCCGAATACTGTAGGTGTCGGCTCCAGGATGCTCAAAAAATCAACGTTCTGTCCCCGCATTGGAGTCGGCTCCAGACACTGTAAGTATCGACTCCGAAACTTTAGGTGTCGGTTCCGAAACTCTAGGTGTCGGCTCCAGGTTGTATCAAAAATCAGATTAAAATTGAATTGGCCATGGGGTCGGCTCCAGACTTTCTATGTGTCGACTCCAAGCTCTGAAACTTTGAAATCTCTGATTTGTATTTGATTCAAAATTCATTTCTTAATTCCTTTAAAATGATCAAATAAATTTAAGTCCTGAAACACTTATAAAATCCATTAGTAATCAAATAAATATACTCAATTCCTTTATTAATCATCAAAATCAATAAATGGATCAACAATATGTGAAAAAAAAATCTTATTAAAAAACAATATTATGTTAGGGATGGCAACGAGGTCAACAAGATAAGTCGTTATAATATCAATGAGGTCATCATATGTCATGTAGGTGCTTATAATGCATGTCCATATATCAACATTAATATTTTAATTATTTTACTTTTCAAATTATAATAAATTATTTTATAAGATACTAAAGCATAAAAAATGAATAAAAAAATAATAATATCTTTCTTAATTTACTATAATTATGATTATCTTTTCATTCCTAATAATCATAACACTAAATTGCATTTGTTTCTCAAAAAATATAATCATTTAATTTTTTTAAAAAAATAAAGGATAGAGATTTTAAATTCTCCATTTTCAAAAAGTTGATGAACAAAATCTATAAGAAAATATTTCAAATGTTAAAAATCTCTTATTTTAATATAATATAGAATATAGGTTTATATATGCAATTTTTATGTATGCAATGTAGGATTCGATGCAAAGGATATGTGATTTTCATATATATGCCATGAAGGACCTTAACTAATGGATTAGGTTAGTATAGATACTATCAGTATCTTACAGAAAAAAATAAATTTTAAAAATTTTAAAATTAGATAAATAAGTTTTAAATCATATCTAAAACTTATTTACTCAGTAGTGGCATGATCAAAGATCAGATCTAATGTAGCAAAAAATTTAAACATAAATTTTTACCTTACCAAGTTGAAATATGCAACTGAAATTTATCCTTTTGGATCACTGGGTCCAGAACTAGAGCCGTTCACTTGTTCGACCTCTATAAATATCTATGCGGGGATGAAGACTCCTCAAATTGAATAAATTACCGAGTGCTAGCGCCTTGCATATTCTTTTGATGAAAGATAGTTTAGCAAAGTCTTTGGGGAACTAGCTTTCTTGTGCCTGATCTCCTTAACAAAAACTTATCTCTTATATCTACCCAACTAAATCTAATATATGGTGGAAGAATGGAAGAAATGAAGACTTCTCTAAGTCTTAAGGGATCTTCTAACCTATGCAAAGCCTGATTTCATACAAGATGAATTTATTCATTGGCTTCTTCTTTGCTAGGCTAAGAACTCTTTTTATAGGCTACTAAGAGTAACTCAAAAGACATCTTCCGTTATGAAAGCAATTAATACTACAATTAATTTCAGGTGTTGCCAAGATGTAGCAACCCAAGAAGGGGGTTAATTGGATTATTAAAAAATTAATTACTATGCAAATATGTGCTTAAGCCCTAATTTTGATTTGCAGCGGTGTAGTGGAGTGCACAAAATAGTAACAATAAAGAGACAAACAACTACAAACACACAGAAGTTTATAGTGGTTCGGTGCCAAACTCAGCACCTACATCCACTCCCTAAAACCTTTGGGAATTCCACTAATCGTATCACAACGATTACAACCTCTAGCTGAACTTGGCTAGCCATCTTGTTTATACAGCACAAGGCAGCCAAAAACCCCTAGCCAAACCTAGGCTAGTCCTCTTGTTTATACGGCACAAGGATGCCAAAGCCCCTAGCCAAACCAGGCTAGTCCTCTTATTTTACGGCACAAGGAAGCCAAAGATAAATAAGGGTTCACACTAACCCTTTTACAAAAAGATCAAAGAATGATAAAAGAAGCTCCTACAATGAGCAAATATTCAGAGTATACTTTACAACTTTTGAAGCAATAATTTCAGCAATAAATGAACGAGGTCGAAGTAGCTGAAGTCTTGATTGCTTGAAATGCTTCAATGATCTGGACGACTTTTCGGAGCAATGAATGAACTTGAATGCACAGCAGCTCCTTTATCAACCACTCAACAATATGTAGTAAATGCTCTTTTCTTGGATTTCTTCCTCTTGAAAATCTCTTTTTCAAAATCATCATGGTGTGCTTCAAATCATAGCTATTTATAATGATCCAACAAAAAAATATCCGTTAGACACATTAGGAACAAATGAAAATAAAAACGGGAAGAAAATATAACCATTGTAAGATGTTTCCCTTAAGCATTGAATGCAGATCTCCATTTGAGGAAGGAAGAATCCTGAAGCCATTCAAAAAATCAAAAGTTAAATGTAGCTCAAAATAGCAATAGAGAGAGAGTAAGAGAGAAAGAGCAAACTCAAGAACTCAGGCGGCAATTGGCTAGAAATAACTCCAGGTATAGCTGAAGTCAAGAATGCATTTGGCCAAGAGATAAGCAGAAAACCCCTAGCTAGCTAGTCAGCTAGCTCACAAGAGAGGCCACGGTAGAAAAAAGGCATCCAGAGGCAGCTCCTTAGGCAACTAAAAGATTGCTAGTTAGCTTCCAAGCTAACTAACAGCAAAAGCAAATGGCCAGGAGAAAAAGGTGCAGGACACTTAGTTAGCTCAGTAGCTAACTAAGCAAAAGATAGTTAGCTCTTCAGCTAACTAACAGGCAATACAAATGGCAGAAGAAATAAGCTATGCAATGATAGTTAGTTCCCCAGCTAACTAAAATTTGAAGGCTCACGACTACAAGAGTTACGGGTGAAGGGGAGTTAGCTCAATAGCTAACTAAAGAAAAGGTCAGTTAGCTCACTAGCTAACTAAATCCAAAAGTAACATAGAAACCACCCAGCTTAGTTAGCTCTCCAGCTAGCTGAGCAAAATAGCAGCCACACGTTTGAATGAAGCAGTTAACTCTCCACCTAACTAACCAAAAGATAGCTAGCTCTCCAGTTAGCTAAGCAGAGTATTCAAACGGCTAGAGAGAGAGGGAGTTAGCTCTTCAGCTAACTAAATTTTCAAACCTCACGACCAGAAGCTTACCTATGAAAAATAGTTAGCTAAGCAGTTAGCTCCAGGATAAAATAGTTAGCTAAGCAGTTAGCTCCAAGAAACGCCAGCTAGCTAAAAGATCCGGCAGCTAGCTCAACAGTTAGCTAAAATTGAAGACTGTTTGGCCAGGAAAGATAACAGCCAACTGGAGTTAGCTAAAATGAAATCCAGTTAGCTCCAGGGCATCCCAAGCTAGCTAACTAGTTAGCTAAAAATGGAGAGTGTTCGGCCAGCATAGAGACGAGCACCTTAGCTACCTGAAAGAGCTCCAGCTAGCTAACAAGCTAGCTTACCAGTTAGCTGAAAAAGGTGGACGTTCGGCCAAGCACTGAGATTTCTTACCAGCTAGCTGAAAGGTGTGCCAGCTAGCTAAATAGAATAACAAGTTAGCTAATCAGTTAACTCCCAAGCCAATAAAATTATCTAAGGCAAAATAGAATGATGTATACTCTTACCAATCAATTTTTTGCACAAAAATACTTACTTGCAAGGCGACCGAACTTCCCTGTATCAAGCTTAGAATTGCTTAATTGTTTTGTAATCATCAAAATCAATCTGGGGTCAGTAATCTCCCCCTTTTTGATGATGACAAAACCCTTAAACATGAAAGAAACAATTATAGGAAATTTAATAAATAGACATGAGTGTAATCAGAAAAACATTACTTACTCCCCCTGTCAAACTGAATAAGTGAACTATTTTCTCCCCCTGAATATATGGAGTTATTATTTTACTCCATTCCTTAATGTATGCAATGTTCTTTTCCACCTTTTTGTCATTAATCAAAAAGAAGTTTGAAGAGTTTTGCAATAGATTTAAGCATAACATATCAAGGAGATGTTACCATTCATTACATAATTAGAGCACTCATTCGGATCATTACAAAATAGAGTAAAGACAATACAAATATTACATGTCATGGTTTCAAGTCATAAAACATAGTCATAAACATGCATTACATAAACAATACTAAGTACGTTCATTACATAAGCCAAGCACACTCATTTGTTGTCATCAGAAGAAGAAATATGCACTAAAGAAACATTTGGCTTGTTTGAAGATCCAGGCTTGTCGGAGGAAGGCTATGCCGGCAGAGTCCAGAGGTGCGGATGAGAATAAGAAGCATCAAGCACAGAAGCGGCAGTAAGAGTGATGTAAGTCTCTATAAGATGACTCAGCCTAGAGAAGATGCGGTCCAATGGTCGACAGCGTTTGTTGCATCTCGAGTCTGGGTCTTGTTGGATCTCATTTGGTATTCTACTCACTCTGCCTTAGTTTCAAAATTCTCAAGCTTACCTTTTAGGAAATTTATCTCTTTTAGGATCTGGTCCATGATAGATTCATTGTGATGAAAAACTCTTCCATTGAGAATGTTCACATCATGGACGAGACGATCAAGAGTAATTTTAAACTGAGACATGTTCTCAAAATCAGAGGAAATATATGGTACAAGAGTCTGATCATTGACAGAAGAAGCACTGTCTCCAGAGCTTCGACTAGAAGTGGCAAGGGTCAATTTATTTGGTAATATGGCGAATTTGATCTTCACTTAGACAAACCAAAGGAAGAGGAGCAGGAGCTTGGTTGTCATTACAATATGAAAGTCCAGAAGCATTCATATTGGGTGGATCAGATAGAAAAGGATTTTGGTCAGTAGACATAGCAGCAAGGTACGGATTCGGTTGGTTGAAGTCAAAATTGAAGAAGTTCTGAGGAGAATAAGTGGATTGAGTCACATTTGGCGGTGGCATACTAGACTGACCATTTCTTAATCTAACCTTTAACCAAATACCATCTTGTTTGGCAAAGTCCATACGGTGTAGTGAATGCGCATTAAATACGTCAGAGTGACGTAATGCCACTGCAGTTTCTCCCTTAAGCTTAATATTGAAAAACTCAAATATGTAAGTGAGAAACATTCCATAGGGCAATGCAGCTTTAGATCTAGACAAGGATTCTTTCATTACAGTCATCATTAGTTGAGGTAGATCAACAGGGTCTTCTATTAAGATGTCATACATTATACATATGTCCCTATCATTTACTACATTAAACGAACCTGCACGAGGGGCAAAGATTTTGGCGATGATACTATGGAATAATCTATTTTCTACATATAACATGTTTGCATCTAGAGTTTCAATATTACTAGCTTCATTATCGTGAATATTAAGGATTAAACCTATTTTATATCCACGTTCACTAGGTAGGATTTCTAAGAAACCATTAGATCGAATATTTAGAGCACAACCTAACGTTTGCAGTCTAGATCGATTTTAGTCTTTTTCACAAAGAAAGAGATAGTCCCACTACCAAAAGAGATATTTTCATAAAATTCCCTAATAAGCTTAGGATAAATAAGTCTCTTGGTAGATAAAAGCTTATCCCAACCTTGATTAACTAACAATTTTCCAATTTTAAAGCCTTCCTGTTCTAAGAAGTTAAAGTCAACTAACCTTCCATGAGCGAAAGATTTAGAAGCAAGAAGAGAGTTGAACTGGGATGAAGAAGTAGAAGACTTCCGGCGAAGATCGGCACAATCATCATCTCTGGCGATTGCCTTCTTCTTGGGAGCCATCAACTATCTTCAAGATGGATTGATGATTGAATGGAAGAAAGGATTGATAGGATGATTAATGAGAGTGAAAGGAGAAGAGGAGAAGATGCTCGGCTAAGAGAGACGGCATGAAATGAAACAAAGGTTTGGTGAAAAAAGTTATATAGGGAGAGAGCTTGATGGTTAGCTGGCCAGGTGACTGTTTGGTTGCATGGTCAGTTAACTATCATCAATAGAATGAAAATGGTTTCAAATGGTTGGTTGGTGGATGAATTTATGGAAGTTATGCTTTCATAAAGATGAAAAAGCTTAAAACTTGTAGCATACTCAAGCATTTATTTGATAAGGTGTTCTGTTGAAAGATTATAGAAAAATTATATGATCCAATTCTCTTGATTTTGATGATTACTAAAAGCCATTGAGTTTATTAAAGGATGTAATGAAATTATGAAAATGAAGCATCAAATTTATTTTGAACAATCAATGAGAATGCTCAAGTTTAACTTTAATCAATTTTGAAAGTAACTTTAAACTCATATTCAAACTTTCGAAAAGAAATGTTATAATTCTTGTTTTATTCAAAAAGTTTATGGATTAGTTCATGAATCACTTCTAAAGGTTAATTCTATTTATTTCATGTCAAAACAAAGAATTAAATGAATCTGGAACGATTTTAATGTCAATCAGAATAGTTTTGATTTTTGATACGTTCCGGAGCCGACTCCTGAGTTTCAGAGTCTACTCCGCTCAGTGTACAGAAATGTGCATCTGTGTCGAGTCGACCCATGAAATTATCGAGTCGACCCCTGATTCTGCCGAGCCGACTCCTGGACTGTGCGAGTCGACTCCGCTCAGACACCAGAAGAGTGTTTTTCTGAGCATCTCTCGAGTCGACCCCAAGCCTTTCACGAGTTGACTCCCGACTATCAGGAGTCGACACTTTATTTCCGGCGAGTCGACCCCTAACCTTTTTAATCATTTCTATTTTTGGTAAGATGAGCTCGAGCCGACTCGGGAAAAGCATGAGTCGACTCCGCGAAATCTGGGCGCGATTCTTAACAATGACACATCAGCCCCAACGGTAAGATTTTAAATAACGGCTATTTTTCTTGTCTCTAACGGATATATTTTTGCAGATTCTATAAATAGAGGAGCTCTTTTCAAATCAATACAAAAAAAAAAAGAAAATCAAAAAGAGAGAAAAGAGTATCATTTGAAAAGAGGGAAAAACAGAGCATATTGGAAAAATCATTTAGCTCAAAGGAGAGTGATTCAAAAGGAGAGAAATCCAAGAGGAAGTTTCATCTGCTCCTTTCCATCAATCCACAACAGTCAGAAGAAAATCCAAGTGCGTTTCAAAGGTCAAATCGGAGGATTTTCAAAAAGGAAAAAGCTTCATCTCAACTCCAAAGTCTTCAACGGTCAAGAATCTAGCTGAGGCGTGATTCAACACTTCTAGAGGAGTTAAAGAGAAGAAGGAAGAAAGCCCAAGCATCTACCATCTGCAATACTATCATGCTTTTCTAACCTTTTAATATTTTGTACTTCATTTGTATATTTGCTCAAGGGGAGCACATTATTGTTCAAACACTTCTATTCTATTTGTTTGCTGATTCAATCAGTGGATTAAATCAGTGGAGGTTGGTATACCTCGTTACAAGCCGGAGTGCTTGTGTTGGGTTAGTTGTAAGCCTAAAGAAAAACAACGTGTAGGGTTTTGTGCTGGTAAGCCCGAGTTAAAACCAGCTGGGTTCGTTGTGCACCCGGTAAAACAACAAGTTTGAGTTGTGAGCTTGGAAAACAACTCGGCTGTAATCTAGAGAGATTATAGTGTGGACCCAAGTGAATCTTGGGAGTGGACGTAGGTGCTGGTTGCGCCGAACCACTATAAAATTATCTTGTGTTTGTCGTGCCTTACTTTCTCTATCTCTATCTCTCTTTATTAACTGCTTGTTCCTTGCTTATTAGTTAATTTCACTCACTTGCACATCTTGCTAACTAATCAATTAAGTTAAAAAGTCTTAAATTTTTAAGAACCCAATTCACCCCCCCCTCCCCCCCTCTTGGGTTGCCATCTGGGCCAACATGTTCCTTTTAATTGATTTGATTATAAGATGTCATATCAATTTAGTATTATATTAATTCATTAATTGATTCATTAAATGGTTGGATCAAACATTCCTAATTCTCTTCTGATTTCATAAAATTTTGTTTCATCAAGAGGCTTAGTGAAAATATCAGCAATTTGATTTTCAGTATTTAAAAAATTCAATAATAATATTTCCATTATTTACGTGATCTCTAATGAAATGATGTCTAATTTCAATATGTTCTGTTCTGGAATATTGAATAGGATTCTTAGTTAAACTGATTGCACTTGTATTATTATATTTATAGGTATGGCTTTTTGTTTAATACCATAATCTTCTATCTGTTGCTTAATCCATAAGATTTGAGCACAGCAACTTCTAGCTGCAACGTACTCGGCTTCAACCGTAGACAGTGCTACTGAAGTTTGCTTTTTGCTAAACCATGAAATTAAGTTAACACCTAGAAACTGTGGTTGATTTCCTATCTAATTTACATCCAGCAAAGTCTGCATTAGTGTATCCTATTAAGTCAATGCTAGATTATTTGTCATACCATTTACCTAAATTTACTATTCCATTTAAATATTTAAATATTCTTTTAACAGCAAGCAAGTGTGATTCTTTAGGATTGGCTTGATATCTTGCACACATGCAAACACTAAATAAAATTTCTGGCAGTTAAATATAATAATGATCTAATCATGCCTCTATATAATTTTAAATCAATATATAGACTTTTCAGAATTATAGGATTCAAATCTACATGATGAGCTCATAGGGGTACCGATATTCTTGGATGTCTCCATGCCAAACTTTTTGTTCATTTCTTTGGTATATTTGGATTGACTTATGAAGATTTCATCTTTGCTTTGTTTAATTTGTAGTCCGAGGAAGTAGGTCAGCTCACCCATTATACTCATCTCAAACTCTCCCTGCATAAGCTTAGCAAAATCTTTACATAAAGAATCATTAGTGGCACCAAATATGATATCATCAACATAGATTTGAATAATTAATATATCTTTATTTTATCTTTTAATGAATAAAGTTGCATCCACAGTTCCTCGAATGAAATCATTACTAATCAAGAATTTGCTTAATCTTTCATACCATGCCTAGGGCGCTTGTTTCAAACCATATAAAGCTTTGTTTAATTTAAAAACGTGATTTGAAAACAAGTGATTTTCAAAGCCGGGGCTGTTCCATAAAAACTTGTTCAGTAATGTATCCATTTAAGAAAGCGCTTTTAACATCCATTTGATACAATTTAAAATTTATATAACAAGCATAAGCAAGAAGTAATCTAATAGCTTCTAATCTAGCAACAGAGGCATAAGTTTCATCAAAATCAATTCCCTCTTCTTGATTATAACCCTTAGCTACTAATCTTGCCTTATTTCTACTTATATTACCATTTTCATCTAATTTGTTTTTATAAACCCATTTAGTTCCAATAATTTGATGATTATGAGGTCTTTCAATAAGAGTCCAAACATTATTTCTTTCAAATTGGTTAAGTTCTTCATGCATGGCATTAATCCAATCAACATCATGTTTAGCATCATCATAACATTTAGGTTCAATTTTAGATACAAATGCTAAGTTATTAAAAGCATCTCTAAATGATGATCTAGTTCTAACTCCTTGAGAAGGATCACCAATAATTTGATCTTTGGGGTGACTAAGAACATACCTCCAACCTCTTTCTAATTCATCATTACCTTGTGAGGCTTCAGGTAGGTCAGCGTTCCCTTCTCCATTTACCTATTGTGTATCTGAATCATTCTTATCCTTCAGTGTGATGTCCTTGAATTGATCTTCAATGTCATCTGCATCATTTATACCTTTTCCCTTCCTTGATGGAAGATTATTAGATTCATCAAAGATAACATGAATTGATTCTTCACCTACTAAAGTCTTTTTATTGAATATTCTAAAAGCTCTACTATGTAACGAATATCCAAGAAAAATTCCTTCATCAGACTTAGCATCAAATTTATCAAGGTTTGATTTTTCATTATTTAATACAAAACATCGGCATCCAAAAACATGAAAATAACTTATATTAGGTTTTCTTCCTTTCCAAAGTTCATATGGAGTCTTTTTCAAAATAGGTTTGATTAATGCATGATTTAAAACATAGCATGCAGTGTTAATAGCTTTTGCCCAAAAATATTTTGGAAGATTGCTTTCACACAACATGGTACGTGTCATTTTCTCTAATGTTCTATTCTTTCTTTCAACTACTCCATTTTGTTGTGGTGTTCTTGGTACAGAAAAATTATGTTCAATTTTATTTTCATTACAAAATTCTTTAAAAAAATTGTTTTCAAATTCTTTTCCATGATCACTTCGTATCGACAAAACAGAAGAATTCTTTTTGTTTGCAATTCTTTTAAACAATTTTTAAAAAACTGGAAATTTCATCTTTACTAGATAGAAATAAAACCCATGTAAAGCGAGAGAAATCATCAATAAAAACAAAACCATATCTTTTACCTCCTAGACTAGTTATTCTTGTAGGACCAAATAAATCCATATGCAAGAGCTCTAAAGGTCTAGTGGTTGAAACTAAATTCTTTGATTTAAAAGATACTCGGGTTTGTTTTCCAAATTGACAAGCATTACAAATCTTATCTTTTTCAAAAATAAGTTTTGGCAAACTATGTACTAAATCCTTCTTAATTAATTTAGATAGTAAATCCATGCTTGCATGAGCTAGCCTACGATGTCATAACCAACTATTATCAGTTTTATTGTTTGTAGCAACTAGGCAATCAATATTTTGATCATACAAATCATTTAAATAATGTATACATTACCATGCCTATGACCAACAAATTCCATGTTTTCATTTGTAGGATTTTTAACAATTCATAGAGATGATTCAAATGTAACATTAAATCCTTTGTCACATAATTGACTAATGCTAAGTAAATTATGTTTCAGTCCTTTCACAAGCAAAACATTATCAATATAAGCATGAGGTGTGATACCTATTTTTTCAATGCCAATTATTTTTCCTTGGCCATTATCACCGAAAGTAACAGCACCTCCATCTTTTGCTTTCAAAGTGATCAATTGCGATTCATCACCGGTCATGTGTCTTGAGCACCCGCTATCCAGGTACCATTGTCTCTTAATTGCTTGGGTTGCAAGACACACCTCATCATTATCAGCCATGAAGCAAACATTTGCAACCTCAGTTTTCTCTTCATCTTCTGAACTTGTTGCTTCACTGTCGCTCCAAGAAGCCATCATTGCTTTCTTCTTTGTTCTTTTAGATCCTTTCTTTAACAGTGGACAATCTGGTCTGATGTGTCCAAGTTTCTTACACTCATAACATGTAGGAGGTTCACTCTTTTCCTTATCTTTGCTATTGTCTCCTTTGACAAATTATTTTATTTTTCAAATTTCTTTTTCTTCATGAACCTTTTAAATTTCCTTGAAATAAGTGTCATTTCATCATCTTTCTCACTGTCACTTGTGGTTTCTTCACTTTCATCTTCTTGAGTTGCACTCTTCAACGCCATTGTCCTTTTCTTCTTTGATTCATCTTCATCGATATGTTATCATTGCTAAAGCTCATGAGTCATCAAAGAACCGACCAACTCTTCAAGTGATAAAGTGTTGAGATCTTTTGCTTCTTGAATTGCAGTGACTTTTGCTTCCCAAGTCCTAAGTAATGATCTTAGTATTTTTCTAACAAGATCACTGTTAGCATAAGATTTTTCAAGGCTTTTCTGTCCATTAATAATGTTAGTAAATCTTGTAAACATATCAGTAATATTTTCAGCAGGATCCATCTTAAATAATTCTTACTTATGAACAAGCATATTTATTTTGGATTCCTTGACTTGATTTGTACCCTCATGGGTGACTTCAAGTCTATCCTAGATTTCCGTAGCAGACATGCAAGAAGATATATGATTAAACTCATTTGCATCAAGAGAACAATAAAGAACATTCATAGCCTTTGCATTTAATTGAGCTAATTTCTTATCTTGCTCATCCCATTGTGATTCAGGTTTTGCAATATTAATATTTTCAATCATAATAGTGGGTGTGTGTGGTCCATTAATTATGATTCCTCATAAATCATAATCTAGTACTTGAACGAAGATTTTCATTCGTGCTTTCCAATATGTGTAATTTGTTCCATTGAACAAAGGTGGTCTATTAGTTGATTTTCCTTCAGTCAATATAGAACTCATTGGGATAACTACTGATCTTTGGCTCCAAGCTAATCAAAGCTATAGGAATCAAGAGCACTCTGCTCTGATACCACTTATTGCCATGTAGCAACTCAAGAGGGGGATGAATTTGGTTATTAAAAAATTAATTACTATGCAAGTATGAGCTTAAGCCCTAATTTTGATTTGCAGCGGTGTAGTGGAGTGCACAGAATAGTAACAATAAAGAGACAAACAACCACAAACACAGAAGTTTAGAGTGGTTCAGTGCCAAACTCAGCACCTACATCCACTCTCCAAAACCTTTGGGAATTCCACTAATCGTATCACAACGATTACAACCTCTAGCCGAACCTGGCTAGCCCTCTTATTTATACGGCACAAGGCAGCCAAAAACTCCTAGCCAAACCTAGGCTAGTCCTCTTGTTTATACGGTACAAGGAAGCCAAAGCCCCTAGCCAAACCAGGCTAGTCCTCTTGTTTTACGGCATAAGGAAGCCAAAGATAAACAAGGGTTCACACTAACCCTTTTACAAAAAGATCATAGAATGATAAAGAGAAGCTCCTACAATGAGCAAATATTCATAGTATACTTTACAACTTTTGAAGCAATAATTTCAGCAATAAATGAACGAGGTCGAAGTAGCTGAAGTCTTGATTGCTTGAAATGCTTCAATGATCTGGACAACTTTTTGGAGTAATAAATAAACTTAAATGCACAACAACTCCTTTATCAACCACTCAACAATATGTAGTAAATGCTCTTTTCTTGGATTTCTTCCTCTTGAAAATCTCTTTTTCAAAATCGTCATGGTGTGCTTCAAATCATAGCTATTTATAATGATCCAACAAAAAAATATCCGTTAGACACATTAGGAACAAATGAAAATAAAAACGGAAAGAAAATATAACAGTTGTAAGATGTTTTCCTTAAGGATTGAATGCAGATCTCCATTTAAGGAAGGAAGAATCCTGAAGCCATTCAAAAAATCAAAAGTTAAATGTAGCTCAAAATAGCAATAGAGAGAGTAAGAGAGAAAGAGCAAACTCAAGAACTCAAGCGGTAGTTGGCTGGAAATAACTCCAGGTAGCTGAAGTCAAGAATGTATTCGGCCAAGAGATAAGCAGAAAACCCCTAGCTAGCTAGTCAGCTAGCTCACAAGAGAGGCCACGGCAAAAAAAGGCATCCAGAGGAAGCTCCTTAGGCAACTAAAAGATTGCTAGTTAGCTTCTCAGCTAACTAACAGCAAAAGTAAATGGCCAGGAGAAAAAGGTGCAGGACACTTAGTTAGCTCAATAGCTAACTAAGCAAAAGATAGTTAGCTCTTCAGCTAACTAACAGGCAATACAAACGGCAGAAGAAAGAAGCCGTGCAATTCTAGTTAGCTCCCCAGCTAACTAAAGTTTGAAGGCTCACGGCTGCAAGAGTTACAGGTGAAGGGGAGTTAGCTCAATAGCTAACTAAAGAAAAGGTCAGTTAGCTCACTAGCTAACTAAATTTAAAAGTAACATAGAAACCGTCCAGCTGAGTTAGCTCTCCAGCTAGCTGAGCAAAAAGGCAGCCACACATCTAAATGAAGCATTTAACTCTCCAGCTAACTAACTAAAAGATATCTAGCTCTCCAGTTAGCTAAGTAGAGTATTCAAATGGCTAGAGAGAGAGGGAGTTAGCTCTTCAGCTAACTAAATTTTTAAACCTCACGGCCAGAAGCTTACCTGTGAAAAATAGTTAGCTAAGCAGTTAGCTCCAGGATAAAATAGTTAGCTAAGCAGTTAGCTCCAAGAAACGCCAAGTAGCTAAAAGATCCGGCAACTAGCTCAATAGTTAGCTAAAATTGAAGACCGTTCGGCCATGAAAGATAACAGGGAGTTAGATAAAATGAAATCCAGTTAGCTCCAGGGCATCCCAAGCTAGCTAACTAGTTAGCTAAAAATGGAGAGTGTTCGGCCAGCACAGAGACAAGCACCTTAGCTACATGAAAGAGTTACAGCTAGCTAACAAGCTAGCTGTAAAAGGTGGACGTTCGGCCAAGCACTGAGATTTCTTACCAGCTAGCTGAAAGGTGTGCCAGCTAGCTAAATGAAATAACAAGTTAGCTAACCAGTTAACTCCCAAGCCAATAAAATTATCTAAGGCAAAATAGAATGAAGTATACTCTTACCAATCAATTTTTTCACGAAAATACTTACTTGCAAGGCAACCAAACTTCCCTGTATCAAGCTTAGAATTGCTTAATTGTTTTGTAATCATCAAAATCAATCTGGGTCAACATCAGGTAATCAAAAAGTCTTTCATCACAATGGCGATTAATGAAAAGCAATCTAAAAGTCATCTTTTCATTATGAAAACTATTTATGATATTTATTATCTTGGAATTTGAAATGCCAAATCCTTTGCTTATACCCACACTTAATAAATTGATACAATTTCTATTATCTTTTTACATTAAATAAGGATTTGAATTAATGTATATTAACCACTTTAGGACAACCAATGGTCTTACATTAAACCATTTTAGGAAAATCAAGTGTCTTAGTCCACTAGTATTCTTCATTTAGGGTCAAATTCAAATTCAATTTGAATTGGATTTGAGTCCAAGCTGAATCTCATCACATGAGACTCATACTCAACTTTCAACTGAGTCTTGGATAACTCAAATCAACCCTAAATGTATTTGGTCAAATCTAATTTAACATTCGAAGGAAATAAAAAATAATTTTGATTTCATCGATTGGGTCAGCAGTCATGCTGTCAGGCCTAGTTGCTAACAATTAGCAATTCATCTTCATGGAACTTGATCCAAAACATTAATTGAATTAATGTAAGGATTAAAGTAAGAAGTTTAGCTTATTAGATTTTGTAGTGGCGTATGATCTAACAATAGCAAATACTTATTTTAAAAAGAGAGATGAATATTTAATAACATTTAAAAGTGGATATAATAAAAGTCAATAGACTTTTTTAACTAGAAAGATAGATAAAATAATATGCAAAAACTGTAAAGTTATTTCAAGAGAAAGCTTAACTTCACAACATAGGATAATGATAGCAGTCGTATAGATAAAAAAAAAATTAGAGTAAAACGTAAAACTATTAATCCAAAAATTAAATGGTAAAATTTGAAAGAAAAAAAATTAAAATTATTTAGAAAAAAATGAGTAAAAGTAATGACTATGAATATAGAGAGTGATCCCAACTTAATATGAAAAAAAAATCAACTAATTGCATAAAAAATATAGCAAAAGAAGTTCTAGAAGAATCAAAAGGAATAGGACTAGTAGGAAAGAAAACTTGGTGGTGGAATGAGAAAGTTCAAGCTGCCATCAATCTTAAAGGATAAACTATAAAATTTGGCAAGAGGCTAGAGATAAGAAAAGTCTTAAAAAGTATAGGAATGTAAAGAAAAAAAGCTAAAAAAGCAGTAAAAAATACCAAACTTAAAGCCTATGATAATTTATATAATAGACTGGATATGAAAAAAAGTTGAAAAGACTATATAAATTAGTAAAACTAAGAGAAAATAAGATTTTGACTATATTAAATGTATTAAGGATGAATATGAAAGAGTCTTAGTAAAATAAGAAGAGACAAAGAATGATGAAAAAGTTATTTTAAAAATTATTAAATAAAAATAATTTAGTAAATTTAAGGGTAGAAGGATGTTATAACCTAGGAATAATAAATAAGTATAAATTTTTTCATAAATTTAGTATGCTTGAGGTTAAAAAGGCTTTCAGTAAAATAAAAAATACAAAGGCATTAGGACCAGATATGATTCCTATTGAGGTTTGGAAAGGCTTAGAAGAAATTAGATTCATATGGCTAATCAATTTATTTAATAGGATTGTAGCAACTAAAAGAATGTCGGATGATTGAAGAAAAAGCATATTAATATTCATATACAAATATAATGGAGATATTCAAAACTGTGCAAATTATAGAGGGATTAAGCTAATAAGTCATACAATAAAATTATAGAAGAGAGTAATAAAAAATTGAATAAGAGATAAAACTTTCATATTCAATAATTAATTTAAATTTATGTCTGGAAGATCGACTATGGAAGCTATTTATTTATTAAGAAGATTGATGGAGAGATATTTAAAAAAAGACCTTCATATGGTTTTATTGATTTAGAGAAAGCATATGATAAAGAACCTAGAGAAATAATATGGTGAGTTTTAGAAAAAGAGTTACCAAAAGGTACATAGAATTGATAAAAGATATGTATGATAGAGCAATAACTATTGTTAAAACAACAATATGAGAATCTAGTGAGTTTTCAATTACTATAGGTTTACATTAAGGATATGTCTTAAGTCTGTATCTTTTTGTATTAGTTATGGATGAATTAACCAAACATATTCAAAATGATATTTCATTGTATATATTATTTGCAGAAAAAATAGTATTGATTGATGAAACTAAATTTGGAGTAAATGCTATGCTAAAGATTTGGAGAGAGGCTTTAAAATCTAAAGATTTTAATATTAGTAAAACTAAAACTGAATATATAAAATATAATTTTTATGGGAGTAAAAATATAAATGAAGAAATAGTAAAGATTGCAAGCCAATAGATATCAAGGAGCAAAAAATTTAGGTATATGGGATCAATTATTCAGCAAGAAGGTGAAATAGGTGAAGATGTGAATCATAGAGTTAAAGCAGGATGGATTCAGTGGATGAATGCTTTGAAAGTATTGTATAATTGGTGCCTCCCATTAAAATTATATAAAAAAAAATTATAAAATTGCTATTAAGCTAGCTATACTATATGGAACAGATTGTTGGGCAATATTGAAATAACATGTAAAAAAATTAAGTGTAACAAAAATACATATGTTAAAATGGATATGTGTTAAAACTTTAAAAGATAGAATTAGAAATAAATATATAAGAAAAATGATAGAAGTAGCCCTAATTGAAGATAAAATAAGAGAAAATCGATTACGGTGGTTTGGACATATATAATGTAGACCTTTACATGCTTCAATTAGAAAGAATGATCTTTTAATAAATCACGATAAGGATAGAGATAGAGGTAGACCTAAACTAACATAGATAAAAATAATTAAAAAGATATAATTATTTATAATTTAAATATCGACTTGGTCCTGAATAGAGCAGAGTGGAGAAAGCAGATTTATGTAGCCGACCCCATGTAGTTGGGAAAAGGCTTAGATGAGTTGAGCCGAGTTAAGTTGTGTATTAAAGTGAGGAGTTTAGCCCCTATTACATGTGACCTCACAGGTTCCAACCTGTCTGATAATGAGAATAATCCCTAATCAGCATTAGGGTTACACCAAAACTTCTTTCGGTGGGTCAAAACTATTTCGACTCAACTCAAACTTGAAATCGATGATCCTTATCGATTTCAGTGAGCTTTTCACAATCTAACAGTGACACCTAGCAGTATGTAGTGGTAAGCCAGTAGATTAGAAAAAGAACCCAGAATATAGTTACCATGTAGTATAGTTCTTCTTTTAAGAATTCTGACAGAATGCTAGGTTAAGGATAATTCATTAAACCCTAAGCACTAGACATATGCAATATTTATTCAACCCGAGTTTAAGTTATAATTCTAATGGAAACTCCTTTCCATTATCACTTATTGTGGCCACAGAATGACGAACTCAATCTCCTAAATAGCATAGGACTACTTATCAACTATGGCTGATAGATTTCTCATGAATACTCCTTACTCCTACGTTAGGACCACTGTAGCCAACATACATAATATAGTCCTTGATGCCTAAGAGGATCAAGGCAATATGAAGTCAAACTACAATAACCCTAGTGTGAGCAACAAAAGTACCATAGTTCAAGGATTACTTACACTACTACATTATCGAGAAGTGGGTGAGTAGTTATCCTACCGACTTCTCATATGGTCATACTCAGTACTAATTTCAAACATGTACCAGTATTCTCACCTTGGTATCTCATACATCATATAAGAGACTCGTATCAAGGTGATCCATGCTTCAATTCAATCTGATCGATCATCATCCTCGTGATTGATTAATTGATTGGGAGCATTTTAGGAGTTAATCTATTATGACATGTGTCTCAAATTTTTAACTATTGAAAATACATGTCATTATCCATCAACCCAAAGGACGATATATGACACATTAATAAGTATGAAAAATGCCCAATTTTATTAATATAAATATGCTCATGTACAATAAAAGTTTTGGAACAAATATAATATGTATACCAACAATTGGCTTTTCAGAGCATTCATCTAACATGTCATGTGGGATTCTATGTAAGAGAGTGTTCTTGTACATATATGCTTAATATATCTTTCAAAATTTTATCATCTCAAATAGGAGTCCATTCTCATATTTATTCAATTTCATAGAGTGTTTTAGAATGGTAGTCCTGCTGAGAGTTAATGGAAGTAGTTTAGGTTGTTCTAATCCTTAACAAAATCCAATGTAGCATGAGCTAGCTCACCTACATGATAGCAATACGTAATGAGGTTAGAATGCAACATGATATGGATAATCATATTACTATGCATGTCTTCTAAAAGAGGAACGTTTTAATTGAAATCAACTTCCACCAAAATTGCCAATCAATATGAAGATAAATTATACATAAGATGCAAACCATTTTGAGTATGAGACAATCGCTTAATCCAGGAAAGATTCTTAAACTTTAGTTAGGAGAAACTCTATCAAAGGCACCACCACATCTAAGAAATAAGCTCATCAGAGTTACTACCCTTATCTAAGAAAATAGCTCATCAGAATTATTTGCCAGTATATGACCAAATCCAAGAGAGTCTCTATTGGAACATCAATAAAAGTAGCCCCAAACTTAAGGTGAACGAATTTGAAAACCTAATTCCAGAGTCCTAGCTAGAGCAACGTCTTATGAGACTCTAGGTTTACTCTTTTTCTTTACACCATATTCAGATCTAACTTGAGCTTTGAAAGATTCCCTTAGAGATAATCTCCAAGCTTTCTTGACTTTTTCTTTCTCTCCCTTACAATAATGCACATATCGAGTTATTAAGGATGGTGTTCATTAACCGAGTCAAAATCCATCTTTGGTCTATTAGCTACATTTCGAAGCCACTTTTAGATACAAACAACTTTTTAATGTTGTCTATAGGAATCAAGGAAGAAGCCCCAGTCATGCCTCATAAGTGAAGAGAGCAAGGAGTTAGCAATGCCCAAGCAGGCTCTAGTTATTCTTAGGCCGGCTTTCAAAACTCTATGAGAAATCTAACCCAATGAGATCCTCCCTGCTAGAATTAGTCACCATGGCGTAGTTCAATGCTCTCTAACAATACATTGAGTCGCTAACAAACCTAGTCTAGAATCTCATCCCCCAAGGATCTAGTTCTACAAACAAACTCAGAGTTGCTTAAAGGACCCGTTAAGTTGCCAATAGTAACCATCCTCAATCAGAACATAGAAGAACCCTTAAGAACTCCCAAATAAATGAACTAGGGGTGCACACCTAAATGATTGACACAAGTAAGAGCTTCAAGATCGATTGTTATGATTAGACAAGCACTCCTCCCTAGAGATTCTTGCGATTAGCCGATGTCAAATAGATTGATGATTAAAGAAGATGAACTAGAGAGAAATTAAAGTGATTATGGAGTATGTTTGAATTAGGAGACACCTATCCATTGAGCTTAATAGAGTTAAGACTACTAATGTGAACCTCATAACTTAAAGTGAAGGCTAACAATCTAAATTGTTTAACCTAAAGAGAAGGTTGGTGATCTAAAATAGATCAGGCTGAAGTTAAGGCTAGTGATCTAAAATTGGTCTAGCTGAAGTTAAAATCAGGGACCCAAAGTCAATCAAGCTAAAGAGTTAAGGCTGTTGATTCAAGATCAATCTCTAAAGGCCACTATAAGCAAAATTAGCTACGAGTTGTTATAAACTAGAATGGTCTAAGCTCGTAGAGAGTAATTGTCAGCTCCCCCTTCTCTTTGGGGCCACCGACAACACACCTGCACACTTGTCATAATCGAATAGAATTCTTCTAGCCTTTATGTAGCACTTCATAAAGACCTAGGGAACTCTAACAGATTATCACAAGCAATAGACACTCAAAAATGCATCCTGATAAAAAAAATTTATCATTTGCTCATTTATACATGCACACCACTCAAATCAATGTGTTTACATCAACCTGCTCAGATAATATTTTTCATGACATCCTCAGACAGTTTACAAGATCATATTCACAATCGATATCAAAATTATATGTACATACTGTTGGGGAGTACGGAATACCCCCAAGATCACGGCTATAGCGTATATGAGTAATACAAAAATTTTTACCGTTCTAATCTATAAGTATAAGATTATACCTTCAGACTTGAACGTTGGAACACTTCGATTTGTTGTTCGACCTCAACCTTTTAGCCTTCCGCCGTATTCCCGAAATACCTTCTTCTCTCACAAGATGGTGGGATCTCTCTCGGCCGACCTAGGGTTTCTTGTTTTTCTTTTTCTCTCAAAAAACATTAACCCTAGCAACCAATTGAGAGGGTATTTATAGGGCTACAACAGGGACCAAATAGGCAAATATGAAAAGGACTTCCCACGTAATTAAATCTCCTAATCCTATCCCGGGTTAGGATTCAATTATGTAAATTATAATTCATTCCACTAAAGAATTATAATTGTACTCCTAATTACATTCGAATTTATATTTTCGAGCCTTAATATTAAATACTTATTATCTCCCCACGTTAAGATTACAGATATTCACCAATTAAATTTAAATACTGATAATATAATTTAATTGGCTGTTATTATCCTTGAGACTTATCCACTTAACTTATTTGATGTATCGGATTCAAAATCCACTTGTAAGATTTGATACGATCAAAACTTATAAGCTTTCTCAAGGGGATATCATCAATCCAAATTAACAGGACGTGGATTCCTTCAACTATTAATATTCACCATATATATAATGTTATTGCCCAACCCACTGAGTTTATTAACTCATATAGAATCTCACTCTATGTGTAATCAAAGCAATAATCACTACATACACGTGTCTAGAAATAGAATTCAGATTAAGAGCATAAGTAATCATAATATTCATGAGTTCTAAATTATTTTATAAAGTCAATATAAATAATCAACTCAACTGGGTCCTGTTCAATACACACAAAGTGTACTAGCACAAATAGTTAGAATAAACCATTCCCCGTAGTCAAGACAGACCTACTAAAATTTGTGCTATAGTTCTACTGATGGTGTGTCCAATTCCATCTAAAAGTGTGAACAATAAACTTGTATTCCAAAAGAACCAATGATCTAGTCTTCTGTGTGTAAGCCGTACTCTACACACTAGATCAAATACTCTTTGTAAATACTAGACACATGCACATATATAGTAAATGGCACACATTGCTCAAAATGAATTCTCATTAAAAATGTAAAGACATAGCATAAAGCATATCTTTTAGTCTATATCTCTATCACATACATCATACTCATAATTTTTTTTCAAAACATAGGTCGTGTATTCATATCCAAATACGTCTGATACATCACCATATCTTACTATACATATATATATACATATACATGAATATCACCCCACACTTGCTCAATATACAAAGCTATCATCTATGCTCTTTGCATCATGGCAGGCTTCAGCAACTAAGGGTTTCAATCCCACAAACCTTAATCTTGCCAAATAGACTCACTGATCTAGAAAAAGAATATTAACAATGGAGGGGTAAGACCTGAGCCCCAGTGACTGAATAACCATCTAACCATGAAAAAATAGAGAACCATAATATTTATACTTTCAACAGTATGCTAATACAATATAGCGTGTATAAATCAAAGTATATTTTTAACATTATATCAGATAAAATAAAATGTAGCTTATTATATTCTTTAAATAATATACCAGTACTAAAATACTCTACAAAAACTTTTTATTAAAAAATAACTCATTAATATAAATATCCGTGCATGATGCATTACAACATAAAGACATGCATTCTTTACCTACAGCCCAAACTTTCTTTATTGACTTTTTTGATCCCTACTGGGATATACCTGCCCACTGGCATCTCATGTAAACTTTTTTCCTAGGATAAAGACTTAGCTCACTTGCCCTTTTTAAATCATGATACAAGCTTTTCAAAAGTGGCCCATTGGCATTTCTTTTTCAAATACAGTTGCAAGCTTCTAAATCTCATGATACTAGGTTGCGTGTGTAATGCCTCTGAGGTACCATCCTATAGTTGCTCTTCTACAGGTGTACTCTCATCGGGTGCATCACTAGCAACAGGATCCCCGCATAAATAACATTCCTTATCCGTACGGTTCACCTGGCAAAGTGCTTTGTTCCTTAACCTCGGAACCTTGGATTTTCTCTTTGCCCCCATGGGCTATATAGTAACCAGCTCCACTGAGCTATGATTCATGCCCCCATGGGCTACTTACAACCTGCCCCAATGGGCTTGATCAAGCGAGCACTTACCCCTGATCCCAGGATTCATTGTACAATCGAATTGCAAAGAGGTGCTGGCTTAATAGTAGTATGCAATGCTCATACCACAGCATAGTCTAAAGGGTGATCAGCCCCATAGCTGCCTGATGTTCAATATAATACATACATCAAAATATATCATTTGTAAAGCTTTATCATGCAAATATGCCATGTATACATCAAAAATCCATGCATCGAAACTCATGCTTATTTCTTTATGCTTAAGACTCATGCTCAAAACTCATGCTTTAAATTCGGTAATAAAACCCATGCATCAGAATATCATATACTAGGTTCTCATTTCTCAGGTTTAAAACGTACATAATACTCTACTAAACATAACATACTACAACTAGATATTAATATCACTATACTGGCTCAAAATAAACTTTTTATTGCTAGATGAGAAACCCACTTACATTAGCAGGTTACTCTTTCAACTGGTACTCAATTTCGGTATTTTGGCTCCCTGGAATAACCCTCTTTACTTACGTCAACATACAAACATGATAGTAATTAGGGTTTCCTATACACGAGGTTTTTTCTAAAAATCATGCATGCATACATGATCTAACCTCTGATATCTCATTATTTTCTTTCATTCTTTCTCTACTCAAGATTACTTCCACTATTACGTCAAAATTCAAGAATCTAAGAAAATTTAAAGCCATACAAGATCTAGGAAAGCTATAGCTTACCTGGAGCCAAGCAGAAACCCCGAGCTTCCCCTTTCCTTCCTTCCTTCTTTCCTTCTCTTCTTCTTCTTCTTCTTCTTTTTCTTCCTCTCTTTTCTTTTTCTTCTTTCTTTCTTTCTTTCTTTTCTCTGGCTAAACCCACATTTTCCTTTTTCTCTAGTGACTTGGGGATCAAGTAATGAACAGTGAGTTGTTTAGGGGCTAAGGCATTAATGGAAATTCCCATTTAGCCTTCGATAGTTCTTAAGGCATGCTTTTTGGAAAATACGCGGCTCACTTATAACCATGATATTTTGCCATTAGATTTTTTTTCAAAATTGCCCTTAGCATAATTAGCAATTGATATTGGAGCCTTTTTCCATTTTTTCTTGACATATAATTTTTTAATAGATTTATAAGTTAAATTATTATTTTTATCTAAATTAATACTTTTATGCAATATTTCAAGGAAAGGACCCTGCTAACTTGAAGAACTCAATTTTAGGAATCCAACGGTTCACACAACACTTAAATCAAACTTAAAATAGAATAAATATTAAATTTTAAAGATTTAACCTAAAAAATCTGCAGTCTTAGAGTCGACTCAAGCAGAACTTAGAGTCGGCTCCAGCAGAACCTAGAGTCGGCTCCAGCAGAATCAGGAGCCAGCTCCAGCACAAAACAAAATTACTATTTTTTTATTTTTCTATAGGAGTCGACTCCACCTTCTGTAGGAGTCAACTCCAAAGTGTACCAGAAGTTTTAAACCGTGCCAGAATCGACTCCTCACCAATTTGAGTTGACTCTAATTGCTAAAAACAATACTTAAGGGAAAAACTTAAACTAAACTTGATTTATTTTATAATTTAAGCCTATGAAAACTCAAATCTCTAAAATTCTTAAATCCAAATCATTGGCACAAAAGAATATACTCATTTACACCATAATTTTTTTTTACATTTATTAAGTGGCCAACATACCAACATGTCATTGAAACCATCCAACTTTTATTATAAATAAAAATATCACTAATATTATCAAAATTATAATATTTTCAGGATGTTACAGTAATAATGCCTGACCTAATCACTCAGTCAAATAGCAACTACTAACTCTACCAACACAACTTGAATCAACTTCGAGTTGGATCAGTGTTCTTCAACTTAATCAACTAAAGGATTATAATTGAAAGCTATGGAAAGCATCTTGAAAACTAGGCTGGTTGAAAATCAATTTGGACTCAAGTAAGAAATGCTGCATAAGACAAGTCTCTAGTTAACTTGAGAGACAAATTCTCTAGTTTCGACATGAAAGATTTAAGTTCCTAGTGTTGACTTAAGAGACTAAGTCCTTAGTCTCAACCTAAAAGACTTTAAGTCTCTAGTTTCAAGTTTGAGCATCAATCTTGATAAGTGATTGTTGTCATGTTGGCAGTCAAAAATAAAACCTACACATTACTATAGCTAATGGTGAATCGGGATCATATCATCGGCAACCAAGAGCAATTATTTCATGAAAAAAAATATTTGTAAAGGATTATATTATGAGTAGTAGTTATTAAAAGATAATAAATAATTAATTAATAAAATCAAGATAGTAGGAGAAGCAATCCAAGAATCCAAATCCACCATGCAAACAAATTTGATCTTCTTTTTTTATGTTACAATAGCAATATTTTTTTGCAAATTCAGGATTAGAATAATTTATCTCTTTTTAAGCATAGACCGTATCAGAAGATCATGATACATCTACTTAGAGTATAAATTATATAATTATTTACAAGGTTAGGGGTCTAATCTTTCATACTATGATCTACATCTTCTAAGTACTACCATATCCTGAGATCACGGTATATCAGGCCATGTATGCCAGATTAAAATCTCAATCAGAAAAATAACTCAAAAAATATATGAAAGAATAGCATGATTTTTATTGTATAGAAATTAAAAACAAAAAGAAATATAGGACCTGATTACAGGCTTCATCATCATCCTAAGTTGAAGGAATCTAGCCACGCATTGCTGCTGCCAGCATTTCCTCCATAATTTTCTTTTTTAAGCCTAATTATAATGATCTAAATAAAAGAAAAAAAAACTTTGTAGAAACTCCTTCCCTCGACTACTGCCTAGGGTCCTCCTTTTTTAGAGCTCGTTTAGGGCTTCCTTCTAATTAAAGTTGGAGTCAATCGGACTCAAGATCAGTCAGATATCATGAGAAAACTCCTTAGCCATCCATTCTACATCATAACCCTTAGCTCGCATCGAGAATCATGTGAAATCATCTCTTTCTTTCTTTTCAAGCAAATAGAGTCCCGATTTGAGTGCCATCTGCACCGTTGGACTTCAAAAATCAAGCTCTTTCTATCTATAGGCTTCTTTTTTACAAACATCCATAAAAAGTACTAATTCTTAATAAATCTAAAGTAATTAATATTTATTTTAATGGTTAAATTTAGGGATAGAATTTTTTGTTAGCCATTTATCCAATCGGTACCATTTTTAAAGGATCGAAGAATCTCCAGTCTAAACTGCTTAACGAGTAATGGGGATTTCTCATTAATGACTAAACGGATAAACAGCTCAGGAACGTTATTTTCTGCCCCATCCCCATTTACCCATCTCCATCCCCATTAGCTTTAACATAATATTTTTAAAATTTAAATATATATATTAATATATTAAAAATTTAAATTTAAAATAAATAAAATATGTATAGTAAAATATGTTTGAATCTATTCTTCCTGTCTCTTGCTCTTCCTTTTTTCATGTAGCCAAATCTTCCTATCTTTTGCTCTTCCTTCTTTCACACAGCTAATCTGAAGTTCTAAACATCAAAGCTAGAACCCTAGCTCCATCATCTATCTTCGCTGTCCCACCAGCACTCTTCCTAGCTAACACCTTTTTCTCTCTCTAGTATGCTCATCTCTTTCTTTGTTTTCATTATAAAACCCTAACTAAAAGTTAGGAGGCCAAGTCTAATATTGAATGAATCGAGGCAGTTTTCAAGATCTTAAAGAAACAAACTCCTCTAATGGCCATTAAACAAGTCTGGATTTTGTGCCAAACTGCCAAATCTTCTTGTTTGATGGATCTTACAAGTTGTTTATAGATTTTTCATCTTTCTTTTTTTTTTCCTTTTGGAGAGAGCCTTAGAATGTTTGTTTTTCTTTTGTTTAGTATCTCCCATTTAGCTTGTGTTGGGTTGTGGCTAGAGAAGTTCTGTAATGATGCATGTGTGGAATGTTTTCTGAAGCCAGAAGAGACGATGTGAAGAAGGCTGCTAAGCATCTGAGAATAGAATAGTACTTTGTTGGAGAGAGAGCATTGGAATTGGTAGCTTCGCTTTACTTTATTTTTAAAGAAATATATTTTCTTATTTTTTTGTTTCTTAAGATGCATTTAATAACATCCTTGGCTTATTGTCAACTTCCTTTAAAATTTGAATGTATTTTTTTTGCAGTGCATTGAAAATCTTCATTTTTTCCCCTTGTTAGTTATTTCCTTTCTCACTTTTCGTTCTCTTCTTCCTTCTCCCAAAAAGAGTGGATTTTTTTTTTAAATGTCATTTATAAACTCCTTTCATACATTCTGAAGACTTTATTTTTATGTATTGACATGTGATATTTTATGATTCATACATTTTGATAAACAAAAGCATTTATTGCAACTAGTGCAAACATTTGGCAAAAAAACACCGCTACAACCCCCCATCCAAAAAAAGGAAAAAACCTTTAGCATGTTTTTCTTTCTTTTATAACAATGCTAGCACTCTTATACTGGATTTTGAGCTCCATAAGATGTTTCAACTTTCAATAAACTCGACAAGTCAAATTGAGAGAGAGTTAATTCAAAGAGAAAATGGGCAATGGTTAGAAGTTAATTCAAAGAGCTCCATCAGATTTTTCTATTAGTATTTTTTAATTTTTTAATAAGTTATAATTTTAATAAAATAATTTTTTATGTAAATGGCCAAATGGATAGTGGGTACCCATTTACCCGGCCAAGCATCTCTGTCGCTGGCCTGTTAACTATATTGACTTAATGGGACGGAGAGCGAAAATGTTTTTCCTAATGGGGATGGGAACCAGTAGAGGCCGCCCCGGGCCATGTTGCCATCTCTAATTAAATTGGGATAATAAATAAACTTATCACATCTTCCAACTTAATCATTGCTAGTCTCTTAGCAATGCAATTAAAATAAAATTATGTGTCACTAAGATTCTCTTTTGCAAAATTAAATATAAGCTTAAGGTTTAAAGAAGCTAGCCAATATTACTAACTACGTATTGAGTTTCTGAAGTAAATTTCGTAGTCAGAACTATCAAAAACATTTTTTGAGTTCATCCATAGATTTCTAGCACTTGTGTTTGTGGTGGTTAACTTAGCATTTCAGTACTAGCTTATAAGGAACAATGGTACTTTCGCTTATCACCTACTTTGATCAATTTTTTATACACACTTAAATTAAGATATGAGCTAAGGTAGCTTCCACACTGCCTGATATATATTTTTTATTTTTTATTATTTTTTTTAGCGATATCTTCATATTGCTTACTTTTTGATGCGAACAACAATGCTTACTTAGGCAAAGGTGCTCGGTTACTCGATGAAAAACCAATGTTTAGACTTACTTTTTATTTTATTATTTTTATATTTTTTATTTTTTAGCAGGCATGTAGCTCTTTCTTCAAATTAAAGTATTTTTTATTGGGATGTATATCAATTACCAATTTTCAGTAATAATTGAATCTCCAATTGACCTTACAAATAAAACCAAGTTTATCTCATTAATGTTCATGTGCAATGAAATTGCTAATAGCCTTTAGATGACTTAAGTTGGCCACTAAAAATCTGACCAGCTAGTCTACTCCTTGGCTTGCTACAGTAATTAGCCACTACTTTCTAACTCTATTATCTTTTCCTAGCTGATTTTGCTCAAGAATTTCTTTCATAGCACATGATTTATAAAAAAATTAAAATTTTCAAAAATTATCAAGGTATTTTTAAAATATTTTTTAAAAATATTTTTCTTATCCCCAAACTTAATTCGCATTGTCCTCAATAGAGTAAGAAAGAATAAAACAAGAAAAAATACTACCTGGATGAGATATACCTTATGTAATGTTAGGGGTGACCGTGCAGAGCAGTCTCTTATCTCTAAAAATAAGAATTACTAAAATAAAGGTAAACAAATAAAAATTTGGATTGCCTCCCAAAAAGCAATAAGTTTAATATCTTCAGCCAGACGTTATGGTTTACTCTGGTTCATATAGGATCATAACCTCCCCAGCTTCTTCAGTGGGTAATTCTAGGAATGGTTTCAAGCATTGTCCATTAAATTTGAATATAGCACCATTACTTGAATTTTCAATTTCTATAGCTCCATATGGAAAGACTTTTTTCACTATGTATGGGCTAGTCCATCTAGATCTTAATTTTTTTAAAAATAGATGAAGCCTTGAATTATATAAAAAAACTTTTTGCCCACGAGTAAAAGATTTTCTAAAGATAACTTTGTCATGGAAGGTTTTAGTTCTCTCCTTATAAATTTTTGCATTCTCATATGCTTCATTTCTAATTTTCTTAAGTTCATCCACCTGTAATTTTCTTTGATCTCTGGCTGCATCAAATCCATGTTCAATTATTTTATGGCCCACATTGCCCTATGTTCTAATTCTACTGGCAAGTGACATTCCTAAATTGGTCTTGAAGGCAGTTCAATACGCCCATAGTACATCCACTAGCTTCGCTGACCAATCTTTTCTTTTAGAGCTCACGGTCTTCTCTAGGATTTGTTTGATTTGTTGATTAGAAACTTCTACTTGCCCACTTATTTGTGGGTGATAAGGTGTGGTCATCTTATGGGTGATGTTATACTTTCTCATCAGTGATGCAAAGGATTGGTCGCAAAAGTGTATTCCACCGTCACTGATGATAGCCTTTGGAATACTAAAGCAAGAGAGGATATGTTCCTTAAGAAATTTTACAATAATTTTGCTATCATTGGTTCTGTAAGGTATTGCCTCTATCCACTTGGATACATAATCTATGGCTATTAAAATATATTTGTTTTCAAAAGATTTTGGAAACAGTTACATAAGGTCAATTCTCCATATATCAAAAATCTCTACAATCAATATTGGATTCATAGGCATCATATCTCTTTTTTGATCTAGCCCATTTGCTGGCACTAATACAATTTTTACAATATTCATAAGCATCTTTGAATATGTTGGGCCAGTGGAATCTACATTAGAGCACCTTTGCTGCTATCTTTTTAGCTCCAAAATAACCACCACAAGCTTGGCCATGGCAAAAGAACAAAATGCTCCTAACTTCTTAATATGGGATGCATCACCTAATAATCAGGTCAAGACAATATTTAAATAAATATGGGTCATCCCAAATAAAGGATTTTACTTTAGAAAAAAATTAATTTCTGCTCTGAGCATTCTAGTGCATCAAATCTGACTAGTGGCAAAGTAATTGACTATGTTGGTATACCATGGTTTCATGGTGACGGACATAAGTTATTCATCAAAAAAGGACTCGTTGACAGGTAGTTCTTTAGTAGGTGTGATCACTAATCTAGATAAATAATTGGCCATGCACTACGTTTTCAGTACCCTTTTTATCTCTAATCTCTAGGTCAAATTTTTGTAAGAGCAAGATCCATCTAATTAAGCGCACATTGGCATCCTTCTTTAAAAGAAGATGCCTAACGGTAGCATGATCAGTATAAATGACTACATGAGACCCCACTAAGTAAGACCTAAATTTTTTAGTGCAAATATCATAGTTAAAAACTATTTTGTAGTGGTAGAATAGTTGAGTTGTGCATCATTCAAGGTCTTACTAACGTAGTAGATCACTCGATGTAGCTTATCAATTCTTTGCCCTAGGTCCACTCTTATAGCATGATTGGATGCATCACACATAAGCTCAAAAAGTTGAGTTCATACAGATGGGTGAATGATTGGTGCTGAGATTAATTCTCTTTTTAAATATTCAAAGGACTCGAGACATTTAGATGTGAAGTCAAATTTGTTCTTTGGCTAATAGGTTAGTCAATGGTCGAGCTACTTTGCTAAAATTTTTGATAAATCTTTTATAAAATCCAGCATGTCCAAGGAATAATCTTATTTTCTTGGCTGATTTAGGTGGAGAAAGATTCGGAATCAAATCTATCTTGGCTTTGTCTACTTTTATACCTCTATTTGAAATTACATGGCCAAGGACTATACCTTCTTTCACCATAAATTGGCACTTTTCTCAATTTAGTACTAGATGCTTTTTCTTGCATCTTTCTAAGACCAGTCTAAGGTGATATAAGCATTCAAAAAAAGTAGACCCAAAATAGAAAAGTTCTCTATGAAAATCTCAAGGAACTGTTCTACCATATCAAAAAAATACTAATCATGCACTTTTGAAAGGTAGATGATGCATTACACAAGCCAAAGAACATATGATTATAGACAAAGGTTTTATATGGATAGGTAAATTTTGTCTTCTTTTGATCCTCTAAGGCTATTGCAATTTTATTGTAACCAGAGTATCCATCCAAAAAATAGTAAAAGTCATGCCCTGCTAATCGTTCTAACATTTGGTTTATAAAGGGCAGAGGAAAGTGGTCCTTCTTGGTGGTTGCATTTAATTTTCTTTAATCAATGCATGCCCTCCATCTAGTTTGAATTCTTGCTGGGACCAACTCATTGCTGTTATTTTAGATCATAGTGACTCCTGACTTCTTGGGCACCACTTGCACAGGACTTACCCAAGAACTATCTAAAATAAGATACATTATACCATTATCAAGGAGTTTGATAATCTCTTTCCTTACTACTTCCTTAATGGCTAGGTTAAGTCTCCTTTGGGGGTCTCTTGTAGGCTTAGCTTATTTTCCTAAGTGAATTCTTTGTTGAACGATCGAGGGACTAATCCCTTTTATGTCAGCCATGGTCCATCATAATGCTTCTTTATTTTCTCTTAGGACATTCAATAGTTCTCCTTCTTGTGAGAAGTTTAGGTTGGCTGAAATAATCACAGGCAATGTTTCTAATGGACCTATGTATGCATTTTTTAGGTGCTTAAGAAGTGATTTTAGTTCTAATTTGGGTGCTTCCTCCATTGATGGTTTGGGTAACGATTCAAGTACTTTCTCTAGTAGTTCAATTGAAGATTCCGATCTTGATTTTTCATTAATTGTAGCAACCTCATTAATTTACTTTCCATCTTGGTTCATGCAGATTTCTAGGTTAAGCTTTTCGTTACTAAGGTCAATTGGATCATAAACAGTATCCTGAACATAATTTAAGTCACTCATTTGATGTATATTAGTAAAATTAAAAATATTAAGATCAATTGATATATCCCAAAAAAAAGTTTCATTAATCCATTTTAGCAATTAATTATGGCATTAGCTGTAGGCAAAAATGATCTATCTAAAATCACTGGGACGTGGCTCTTTGGGTTTGTCACCGATTCAGTTTCTAAAATCACAAGGTCCATCAAGTAGATAAAGTCATTAACTTTGATTAACACATCCTCTACTATTCCCTTGGATACTTTCAAAGAACGATCTGCTAGTTATAGGGTCATTTCTGTAGGCTTTAGTTCTCCCAATCCTAATTGCTCATATACAGAGTATTGCAATATATTAACACTCGATCCTAAGTCTAATAAAGCCCTATTTATGAGGGTGTTCTCCATAATGTATGAAATAGTGGGTGACACTAGATTTTTATATTTCTCTGGCATATGGTTTGACAAGTAAGAGCTCACACTGTCTGCCAGAAAGGCGCTTTTAGGTACATTAGTGGTCTTCTTTTTGGTACATAGATTCTTAAAAAATTTGGCATAGACTGGGACCTATTGGATCATATCTAGTAAGGCAGATGTTCACTTTAACTTGCTTAAAGACCTTCAAAATCTTATCGAATTGGGCTAAATTTTGGTTGGGCTTAAATCTATTTGAGAATGGTGCGACAACCCTAATTTTTGGTTTATCTTCTTCTAGCATGGACTCAGTTGGTGGGTTGGGCATTACATCAGACTTTGATGCCTCAGATGTTCTGGGTTGATCCAGGTTAATAAGTTGTTCAAATGGTGGGACTTCTAATTCTTCTTCTTTATATGTACTCACCTAGTTATCTATTTATTTTCAAAATCTTAATGTATGAATGACACTTGGTTATTTTGGGCTCCTTGTTTTGATCCTTGGATGTTTAGGTTCCTAGGGTTAGCTTCGGGCTGACTCAATAGCTTACCCCATTCTCTTTCACTTATGGTTGTGGCTAACTGACCTGCCTGCATCTCCAAATAAGCTATGGCCTGGGTATTAGTGGATAATTGTTGCCCTATGCTTTGCATAAAGTTATTTAGGGTGGAATTGGTGCTATTTATCATAGTATAGTTGTCATCTTGGGATTTAACTAGGATTTTTAGGGCTTTGTCTAAGAAACTATACCTCTTTTCATTCTCATTAACTGATGGGTTATTTCCTGTAGAATTGGGCCTTGGGTTAGGTTGATTGAAGTTGGGACCATCTGTGCTAGGACCTTGTGACCAAGCAAAGTTTGGTTAGTTCCTCTACCCTGGATTGTAGGTTGGTACATAGGGATTGTTGGTTATTCTTTGATAGGTTCCATTCATCTATGAACAACTATTTTTAGTTTAGATCATGAAGCGAGCGCACTCTTATACTATATGTCCTGACTCATTGCATCTAGTGCACATAGGTGCGGACACTTGGTTTACGTGATTTATCGGGGCATGTCCCTTGAGTTCTAAGGCTTCTATCTTATGAATCATAGATGCCATCTTAGCTTCTTAGCTATAGATGGAGAGAATTGGTGCATACCATCTTTTGATGGTGTGAATTCAAATTCCTTAGTTTTCTCCCATTGTAGGCTCTTTTCTACTAATTCTTCTAGAAACTGCCATGCTTTATTGGGTAGTTTCTGCATAAAGTGGCCTGACACATTGACTCGAGCATAGTTCTGAAGTTTAAGTTTAGACCTTCATAGAAGGTTTGGCATAACCTTCGAGTCTCTATCCTATGATGTAGACATTGGCTTAACAAATTCTTAAATTGGTCTAGACACTTCCAGAAAGGCTCTCCCCCTAATTGATGAAATTGGACAATTTCATTTCTCAACTTAGCTATTTTTTGATATGGAAAGAATTTTCTCAAGAATGCTTTAACAAAACCCTCCTAGGTTAAGATTGACTGAGTAGGTAAACTATACAACCACTTTTTGGCATTTTTCTTAAGGGCAAAGTTAATTAGCCTAAGTTTCACAGCATCTTCTGAAAGTTCATGCATTCTTATAGTATTACATACTTCCTCAAATTCTCTAATAAAAATGTAAGCATCCTTAATTCCTATGAATTTAGGAAGCATGTTGATAATCTGAAGCTTAATCTCAAAGTTGGAGGCATTTTTTTGGGGTAGTCAAATGCACAATGGTTGGGCAGATCCAATTGGATAGCAGTATTCTCTCAAGCTAAAAGGATGTCCTAATTTCTTCATGATTATTTTTTTTGATCAAGGAGAGGGTTTAGATCTATTCTTACTAATCGACCAGACTTCCTTTTTCAAGTTGCAATTTTAAATTTTTTTATGTTATGTAAAGAGAGAAGAGAAGAGAAAAGAAAGAGAGAGAAGAAGTCTAAAGATGATAACCTAAGGAATCCTAGATCTAGAGATGATAAAGAAGAGTGTCTTAATTAGGTTAAAGTTTCTCTTAGAAAAAATAAGTTTTCACACACTGGACTATCTACCCTAGGGTTACCTTAGAACTAAACAGCTCCTAACTGCCAAAGTTGCCTTTGAATCTTCGAAGTGCAATACAAACTAACAACTAGCCAGGTAAGGGTAAGCTCAGTGGGGGTTTCCCGTTGCTTTCCTTAGACACCATGTTGGCCCAATTGTTGATTTTGATGATTAACAAAACTATTTGAGTATAACATTTGAAGTTACCAATGATTTTGATTAAGTTTTTCAGTGTATGATTTGATTTATTAATCAAAATCATAAGACAAATCAAGTTCTAGTTCGAATCTAATGTCAAGGTAAGAATTGCAGACATTAGAGTCGACACATGGAATCGCAGAGTCGACTCCAAAAAATGGCACAGACTTAGAGTCGACTCCCGGACTGTTAGAGCCAACTCCAACAGAAAAGACAGAACGATGGTTTTTTTGGCCACGACTTAGAGTCGACTCCGGGACTGTTAGAGTCGACTCCATAAGTTTTTGTGTCGACCCCAGAAAAGCCAGAGACGACTCCAGTTCAAGCAATTTGTGGATTTTTGATTTAGAGCCGACTCCAGAAAAATTAGAGCCGACTTCAGAATGTCAGACGCGACTCCAGAACTGTCAGAATGACTCTAAACTTTACTTTTATCTTTTTAATTCCAATGGCTATTGCTATTTATGGATCTAATCCTTCTTACACTTGTTTCTAACTGATAGTTTTAAACTATTTATGGATTATACTGATCTATAAGAAGGGGGTTTGCTACATCCAAAAATAAGAGAGGCAAAAAGAAAAGAATAGAGACAAATCTTTGAAATCCATCAGAAAAGAAAAGAGGGAAGATTCGAGAGGAAAGATCATACTGATTCCCCAAAAGAAAAGAGAGAGATTCCAAGCTTTCATAGCTTCACCTTGAAGAAATCTCAAGAAAAGAAGGAAGCCCTAGTTTTCTGATCTTCGGAGCTTCAAGAGCATTCTAAAGGAAGATCCATCCAAGAGAAGAGAAGAAGCAAGCCACCAAGATCTATAAATCAGGCTTTGATTCCTATCTCTTTATTTCATGTTCTATCATTGTATATTTACTCATTGGAGGAGCTTTTGTTTTGTAAAAATGATTATTGTTTTCTAGGTCAATCGGAGGATTGATTCCATTGAGGCTATTAGCCTTGTGCAAGCAGTTTGCTTGTGGTGTAAGGTTTTGTGCTGGTGAGCCTTGAAAATCAGTTGGGTTCGTTGTGCACTCGGAAAAATAACAAGTTCGAGTTGTAAGCTTGCAAAACAACTCTGCTGTAATCAGATTGATTATAGTGTGGATCCAAGAGATACTTGGAAGTGGACGTAGGTGTAGGTACACCGAACCACTATAAAATCTCCTATGTTTGTCGTAATTGTCTCATTATCTTTAACTCTCCATTTGTGCATATTCTGTTTTAATTTGTGTGAATCTATGTTTTTATTTCCGCTGGGGTTTGTTTTTCAAAAGAGTTAAAATTTTTGAAAAACCCAATTCACCCCCCCACCCCCCCCTCTTGGGTTGCTATCTGGACCAACAATTGGTATCAGAGCTAGTGCTCATTTGATTTGATCTAATGATCAAGAGTCAAAGATCCACATGGCAACTCAAGCCGATTCATCTTTTTCCGAAGGCCAATCTACAAATAGACCACCCTTGTTTAATGGATTAAACTATGGTTATTGGAAGGCTAGAATGAAAATCTTCATTCAAGCACTTGACTATGATCTATGGAGCATTATAGTCAATGGACCACACACACCCACTGCTAGAGTTAATGGCATGGAGATTCCTAAACCGGAAATGGAATGGGATGAACATGATAAAAAATTGGAACAACTTAATGCCAAAGCAATGAATATTTTATACTGCTCCTTAGATGCAAATGAATTCAATCGTATATCTATTTGCATTTCTACTAAGAAAATCTGGGATAGACTTGAGGTTACCCATGAGGGAACAAATCAAGTCAAGGAATCCAAGATTAATATGCTAGTTTATAAGTATGAATTATTTAAGATGGATGCATGTGAATCTATTACTGATATGTTTACAAGATTTACTGATATAGTTAATGGTTTAAAAAGCTTTGGTAAATCTTATGATAATTCTGATCTTGTAAGGAAGGTTTTACGTTCTTTCCTAGGACTTGGGAAGCTAAAGTGACTACAATACAAGAGGCAAAAGATCTAAGTACCCTACCCCTGAAAGAATTATTGGGATCCTTGATGACTCATGAGCTTCAAATTAAGCAACACGTTGATGATGATGAGTCAAAGAAGAAGAGGACTATGGCTCTTAAGATTTCTGAATATATGGAAGAGTCTCATGAATCTGAAGATGAAAGTAATGATGAGGACATGGCACTCATCACAAGGAAATTTAAAAAATTCATGAAGAAGAAGAAGAAGTTTGAAAAGAAAAAGCCCTTTACAAGAAAAGATGAGGACAAGGGCAAAGAAAAAGAATTTATTTGTTTTGAATGTAAGAAGCCGGGTCATTTTAAATCTGAATGCCCACAACTAAAGAAAGGCACCTAGAAAATCAAAAAGAAGGCAATGATGGCTACATGGAGTGATTCGGAAAGCTCAAGTTCCGAAGAGGAAGAAAAGAGTGAAATGGCCAATCTATGCTTCATGGCGGACAATGATGAGGTAAGTCTGAGTTTTCTTGATGATTTTACTTTCGATAAATTGCTTAGTGCTTTTTATGAATTAATGGATGATTTTGCAAACTTAAGTTCAAAGAACAAAGATCTGAAAAATCAAATGCAAAAACTATCCTTAGAAAATGAAAAGCATGTTGTAGAAAAAGAAGTTTTGATGAAAGAAAATGAAAACTTGAAAAATGAAGTTGATAGACTTAAACCTATAGTTAATAAATTTACCTTGAGCTCTATCAAACTTAATAATATGATTTTGGATAATCAAAAAGCTATTTTTGATAAAGCTGGATTAGGATATAATCCACTTAAAAAGCAAAAATCTTTGAAAAATATTTTTGTACATGCTGAAAAATCATCAAATATTACTTGTTTTAAATGTGGAAACAAAGGACATAAATCCTATATGTGTAAATCTCCACATAATAAAAGAAAGATGATTTGGGTTTCCAAAGGAACAATATTTAATGCATCTAACCATGAAGGACCCAAGAAGGCTTGGGTACCTAAAATTAAGACATGAATGTTTTGCAGGAGTGTCTTGCAGCCATCAGACTGAAAAGAAAATGGTATCTGGATAGTGGTTGCTCAAGACACATGACGGGTGACAAAGATCAATTCATCACCCTTGAATCAAAAAGAGGTGGAGTAGTTACTTTTAGTGATAATGGTCAAGGCCATATCATGGGTATTGGTAAGATTCAAATTACTCCATCTACTCATATTGATAATGTTTTATATGTCGATGGACTTAAACATAATTTGATAAGTATTAGCCAACTGTGTGATAAAGGTTTCAAAGTTTCCTTTGAAGCTTCTGTCTGCACTGTTACCAATCCCATTGATAATAGCATTATTCTTGTTGGTAAACGTTATGGCAATGTGTACTTAATTGATTTGAGTAATTATCTCCAAGTAATCATTGCTTAGTTGCTAATAATGCTAATAAGATGAATGAGATTGGTTGGCTATGACACCGTAGATTAGGTCATGCAAGCACACACCTAATTTCTAAACTATTGAAAATGGATCTAGTTAAAGGTATTCCTAGCTTAAATTTTGAAAATAATCGAATCTGTGATGCATGTCAATTTGGAAAACAAACAAGAACATCTTTCAAATCTAAGAATATTGTTTCAACTACTAGGCCACTAGAGCTGCTACACATGGACCTTTTTGGACCTACTAGAACCACAAGTCTAGGAGGAAAGAAATATGGTCTAGTGATAGTAGATGATTACTCTAGATTCACTTGGGTAATATTTTTGGCTCACAAAGATGAGACTTTCTCAATATTCCTAAAATTCATTAAGAAAGTCACAAATGAGAAAAACACTACCATAGTGTCTATTAGAAGTGATTATGGAACTGAATTTGAAAATTACTTATTTGAAAAATTCTGTTTTGAAAAAGGCATACATCATAACTTTTCAGCACCTAGAACACCTCAACAAAATGGAGTTGTAGAAAGGAAGAATAGGACTTTAGAAGACATGGCCCGTACCATGCTATGTGAAAGCCAACTTCCAAAATATTTTTGGACGGAAGCTATAAACATAGCATGTTATATCCTAAATAGAGCCCTGATTAGACCTATCCTTAAGAAGACTCCCTATGAACTATGGCATAATAGGAAACCAAATTTAGGTTATTTTCATGCATTTAGTTGTAAATGCTTTATTCATAATAATGGAAAGGATAATCTTGGGAAATTTGATGCAAAGTCTGATGAAGGTATTTTCCTAGGATATTCTACATCTAGTAAGGCATATAGAGTTTTTAATAAGAGAAGCTTAGTTGTAGAAGAATCCATTCATATTGTATTTGATGAATCTTTAGCATCAAGTTCAGATAAAATTGATGATGAGGAAGATACATCTTTGATTGAAAGAGGTATTGAAAAATTAAATGTATCTTCATATCAAGAACCTGAAGCTAAGGATGATGACTCACTTAAGGATGATGGTATTGATACTGCTCATAATGATAAAGATCTACCTAGAGATTGGAGATATGCTTATGGTCATCCTAAAGACCTAATCATAGGTGATCCATCTCAAGGTGTAAGGACTAGATCATCAATGAGAAATATCAATAATCATCTTGCATTTGTATCTCATATAGAACCTAAAACTATAGAGGAAGCTGAGAAAGATAGTTATTGGATGTTAGCAATGCAGGAAGAGTTAAACCAATTCACTAGGAACCAAGTTTGGACTCTAGTAGACAGACCTAAAAACCACCTATAATAGGATCTAAATGGGTTTTTAGAAATAAATTGGATGAAAATGGCTTGGTAATTAGAAATAAGGCCAGATTAGTTGCAAAAGGATATAATCAGGAAGAAGGTATAGATTTTGATGAAACCTTTGCCCCTGTTGCTAGATTAGAAGCCATCAGGCTACTACTTGCATTTGCATGTCATATGAATTTTAATTTATTTCAAATGGATGTTAAAAGTGCATTTTTAAATGGTTTTATAAATGAGGAAGTTTATGTTGAACAACCTCCTGGTTTTGAAGATCATGAATTTCCAAACCACGTCTTCAAACTACACAAAGCACTTTATGATTTAAAGCAAGCACCTAGAGCTTGGTATGATAGATTAAGTAAATTTTTAATTGAAAATGATTTTTCAAGAGGAAACGTTGATAAAACTTTATTTTTAAAAAGAAAAGAAAAGGATTTATTAATTGTTCAAATTTACATTGATGACATTATATTTGGTGCTACTAACAATCTTTTTGTCAAGAATTGGCTAAGTTAATGCAGGGAGAATTCGAGATGAGCATGATGGGAGAACTCAACTTCTTCCTTAGACTTCAAATCAAACAAGAGAAAGCGGGGATTTTCATCAACCAAACAAAGTACACAAGGGAAATACTCAAGAAGTTTGGTATGGAATCTGCCAAACCTCTTGGTACGCCAATGAGTCCCTCATGCAAGCTGAACAAAGATGAAGAAGGTAAGAAAGTAGATCAGAAGCATTATCGAGGTATGATTGGATCACTTCTTTACCTAACTGCAAGTAGGCCAGATATTATGTTTTCTGTTTGTCTATATGCAAGATATCAATCTAATCCTAAAGAATCACATTTATTTGCTGTTAAAAGAATCTTTAGATACTTAAATGGAACTAAAAATGTAGGATTATGGTATTCTAGAGACTCAACCTTAAAATTGATTGCTTATTCTAATTCTGACTATGCTGGTTATAAATTAGATAGAAAAAGTACAAGTGGAGCATGCCAACTTTTAAGAAGTAACTTAATCTTTTGGTTTAGCAAGAAGCAAAATTCGGTTGCATTATCCACTGCTGAGGCAGAGCATGTTGCAGCTGGAGTTACTGTGTTAAATCCTTTGGATTAAGCAACAACTTGAAGATTATGGTATCACACTTGATAAAATTCCTATTAGATGTGATAACACTAGTGCCATCAATCTAACTAAGAATCCAATTCAACATTCAAGAACTAAACATATTGAAATTAGACATCACTTTATTAGAGAACATGTAGCTAATGATATTTATCTTGATTATGTTAATACTAATGATCAATTAGCTGATATTTTTACCAAACCTCTAAGTGAGGAAAGATTTTGTTATCTTAGAGGAGAATTAGGAGTTTGTGATCCTTTAGAATGATTTTCTGAAACTCTTAAGGACAACAACTATCTAGACTTCATTAATTTCTTGAAAATCCTCTATGTCCAATAAGAAATTTATCTAGAAATTCGATTCATTGTTTCCCCAATTGATAAGGAACATTTATCTAGAATTTATTAATTAATTTGATTAGTTTCAGATCCTTGAAATTCAAATTTTTCACTGAAACTATTGTGGAGTCGACACCTGTAGTTTGTGGAGTCGACACCTTCATATTTTGTTGTTCTGTCTGGACAATTAGAGCCGACTCTGGCTTCTGTAGAGCCGACTCTAATTCGGGCGCTAACATATTTCTAGTCCGGAGCTGACACCTCGCTTTGCGGGAGTCGACTCTAAGTGGAACTAGGTCAAAATAAAAAGGCGGAGTCGACACCCAAACGACCCTATCGTCTCCTAAACCCTTTCTAAAACCATTCCAAACCGATTCCAACTCCTCCAAACCCCTCAAATTTCTCAATAACTCATTCCAATCGAATCCAATGGCTCCTAAGAAGCGTGCGTTTGTTGGAAGTTCAGCCGTTCCAACAAGAAAAAGGACGATTCGTAGGCAACCCTCACCATCTTCATCATCCGCCACCCAAGATGCTTCTCCACCTTCACCATCTTCTCCACGGGTAGATCAATTAGCGGGTAAGGCCATTACAATTGGAAGGAAAGTAGATTTCGATTTATTTGCTTCGGAGGGCTTTGCTATTGGTCGATTATTGAAGGAAATGGGATGGAAGAAAGTTTGCTCTTTAGATGTTCCTACGTACCCTGCCCTTGTGAGAGAATTTATAATGATTTATGTAGAGGAGAGAGAGGATTAGTGAGTTTTGTAAGAGGAACCAAAGTGATAATCACATTCGAGATTCTTGGAAATTTATTGAAGATGCCTACTATTGGACTAGTTGAGTATCAACATGATGATAGAGGAGGTGCCCTATCTAGGATGTTAGGGAGAGAAGTATCTGAGTTTGAAGAAGTCATGGCTAATCAACTAAATTTGAAACTCAGATTACTTCACAATATTTGTGGAAGATCTTGTTTCCTAAAATTGGAAGGTTTGAATATGTTTTGGAACGAGATATCCTGTTGATGGACTGTATCATTACTGAAAGGCATGTTAATTTGGATGGTATGATGATTGGCTACATGGCAGAAGCAGCAACTAAGAAGAGATCAACACTACCATACTGTATGATTCTGACATTAGTTTTTAGAAGCAAGGTGTGCTAATAATGGATAATGAGCCACTAAGGAAGTTAAGGCACACTGATTACTACCGTGTCTCTACAATTCACCACATGGGCTTCAGAAAAGAGAATAATATTTGGATAAAAAGAGGACAAGAGACCAGAGCAGAGGAAGTTAGAGCTGAGGAGGCTAGAGCAGAGGATATTCCTGGACCATCTACTGCTGGACCTTCAGAGGCTGGACTGAGCACTCATCCTTCACCTCCACATCAGTCAACCTTGGTATCTGAAAGATTTTCAGAGGAGCAGCTTGATCAGCTCAAAGCCCTACTGACTGAGCATGATTCGGATATGATAAGTGAAATGAAATTGATATCTGCTAAGCTTGACATGATAGTTTCTACTTTGGATAAATCAGTGAATGCCATGTCATCTGAGCTTCAAAAGATTTTTGAAAGACTATAAGGGATAGCAGATGGATCAAGAGTCTATTTAGATGCTACTGGTCAGTTGAAGAAAGATTTTGATATTGTTGTCGCTCAAGTTGAAGCTTGTCTTGAAAAATTTAAGAAAGACCAAAAAGATGAAATTATGGAAATGATTGGACATTTGAAGAAAATTGTTTACAAGCATGTTTGATTTTGATATCCTGTCTTATCCTAGTTTGTATCTTAGGATTTTTTAGCTTTCTTTACTTTGATAGCTTGTATCTAGGAATTTTGGTTTACTGTGGATACACTTGAATATGTTACTTTTCTGAGAATGTACTTAATTGACACATATAATGAATCTTGCATTGAAATACAATTTTCCTTTTATTACAAATTTGTCTATGAGAACCAATTACCATCTCTAAGAATGGAAGAATATAAGATTTCAATCTTTTGGCACATCAAAAAAAAGGGGGAGATAAATTTTGAGATTTATAAATTCTAATCAATTTGTATCAATCGATTTCAGTTCATAAGGGGAGTTATTCAATGCAGGGGGAGCTTAATAATTTCCTACGTAAAGTTAAATTATCTTGATTGATGTTTATAATAGAACTTAAGTATCTTTTTTGATTCATTTTGAAAATTGGCATCAAATTCTCTGTTAGGAAGTTTTTAAAGCTTTAACAATGTCTATAATTCTTAATTCAAACGAATTTTTAATGCATATACTCAAAGTTTTTGTCATCATCAAAAAGGGGGAGATTGTTGATCTAATTGTTGATTTTGATGATTAACAAAACTATTTGAGTATAACATTTGAAGTTACTAATGATTTTGATTAAGTTTTTCAGTGTATGATTTGATTTATTAATCAAAATCACAAGATAAATCAAGTTCTAGTTCGAATCTAATGTCAAGGTAAGAATTGCAGACATTAGAGTTGACACATGGAATCACAGAGTCGACTCCGAAAAATGGCACAGACTTAGAGTCGACTCTCGGACTGTTAGAGCTGACTCTAACAGAAAAGACAGAACGATGGTTTTTCTGGTCATGACTTAGAGTTGACTCCGGGACTGTTAAAGTTGACTCCAGAAGTTTTTTGTGTCGACCCCAGAAAAGCCAGAGACGACTCTAGTTCAAACAATTTGGGGATTCTCGATTTAGAGCCGACTCCAAAAAGTTAGAGCCGACTCCAGAATGTCAGATGCGACTCCAGAACTATCAGAACGACTCTAAACTTTACTTTTATCTTTTTAATTCCAACGGATATTGCTATTTATGGATCTAATCCTTCTTACACTTGTTTCTAAGGATAGTTTTAAACTATTTATGGATTATATTGATCTATAAGAAGGGGTTTGCTGCATCCGAAAATAAGAGAGGCAAAAAGAAAAGAATAGAGACAAATCTTTGAAATCCATCAGAAAAGAAAAAAGGGAAGATTCGAGAGGAAAGATCATACTGATTCCCCAAAAGAAAAGAGAGAGATTCCAAGCTTTCATAGCTTCACCTTGAAGAAATCTCAAGAAAAGAAGGAAGCCCTAGTTTTCTGATCTTCGGAGCTTCAAGAGTATTCTAAAGGAAGATCCATCCAAGAGAAGAGAAGAAGCAAGCCACCAAGATCTACAAATCAGGCTTTGATTCCTATCTCTTTATTTTGTGTTCTATCATTGTATATTTGCTCATTGGAGGAGCTTTTGTTTTGTAAAAATGATTATTGTTTGCTGGGTCAATCGAAGGATTGATTCCATTGAGGCTGTTAGCCTTGTGCAAGCAGTTTGCTTGTGGTGTAAGGTTTTGTGCTGGTGACCCTTGAAAACCAGCTGGGTTCGTTGTGCACCCGAGAAAATAACAAGTTCGAGTTGTGAGCTTGCAAAACAACTCTGCTGTAATCAGATTGATTATAGTGTGGACCCAAGAGATACTTGTAGAGGATTATATTATGAGTAGTGGTTATTAAAAGATAACAACTAATTAATTAATAAATCAAGACATTCACCATGCAAACAGGTTTTATCTTTTTTTAATGTTGTAATAGCAATAATTTTTTGCAAATTCAGGGTTAGAATAATTTATCTCTTTTTAGGCACGGACCATATTAGGAGATCACGATATGTCCCCTTAGAGTATAAACTATCTAATTATTTACAATGTTAGAGGTATAATCTTTTATACTACGATATACCTCTCCTAGGCATGTACCGTATCCTGAGATTACGACACATCGATAGAGGGTGTAGGCCATATATACCAGATTAGAACCTCGATCAAAAAAATAACTCAAAATATATATAAAAGAAGAGCATGATTTTTATTACATAGAAATTAAGAACAAAAAGAAAGATAGAATCTGGTTATAGGCTTCATCATCATCCCAAGTTGAAGGAATCTAGCCGTGCATTGCTGTCGCCAGCATCCCCTTCATAATTTTTCTTTTCAAGCCTAAATACAATGATCTAAATAAATAAAAAATTAAAAAAACTTGTAGAAACTCCTTTCCCCGACTACTACCTAGGGTTTTCCTTTTATAGAGCTCATTTAGGGCTTTCTCCTAGTCAAAGTTAGAGTCAATCGGGCTTAAGATTGATCAAATATTGTGAGAAAACTCCTTAGCCATCCATTTTACATCACAGCCCTTAGCTTGCATCGAGAATCATGCAAAACCATCTCTTTCTTCCTTTTTAGACAAATAGAATCTCGATTTGAGTGTTGTCTTCACCGTTTGACTTTAAAAATCGAGTTCTTTTCATTTATAAACTCCTTTTCTGTAAACATCCATAAAAAGTATCAATTCTTAATAAATTTAAAGTAATTAATATTTATTTTAATAGTTAAATTAGGATAATAAATAGACTTATCAATAAGCAAAACTTCAAGTCTCAAACTCTAGCCTAAGAGACTTAACCTTAGAAGAAATTACCTTTGGCCAGAGCTAATCGATAGAAGATCTCCCCAAGGCTTCAATGTTGACTTAAAAGTTGGTTCCCAAAAGTCATCTTCAACAACACCCTCCCCAAAACTGACCTAAATTGGTGGGTTTCATCTCAAAGTCTTAAGCTCCAACCTAAAGAACTTTAGAAAATATAGAAGTGGTGAAGCTCACTGTAACACAAACTTTGAGATCTCTTCTCAAGATTAACCATTGCGTGTGAGAGTCATTGAGCTCGGACTAAGTTGACTTGACTAGCTAATGCTGAAAAGAGTTTTGTTGAGCTCGAACTAAGTTGACTTGATTAGCCAATGCTGAAAAGAGTTGTTACCTTGATCAAAACTGATTTGCATTTGATACAAATAGATTACCATACTACAATAGAAAAGAAATCCTAAAACAAGTCAATCACAAAGCTACTTTCATAAATTAATCATGGATTTAAGCTCAACCTTCAAAAGTAAAGACTACTAATATGGGATGAGATGACTAATTTACATGATGACAATATGTAGTGTAATTAGAAGGTGGCGTGAGCAGTTAGAACACTATATGTACCGTCTCAAAGATAGAAGTCCCAATCATGATCATTTTTTATCGAAGCCATCACTCAATTAATGAATAAATCTCACCAAATGCACAGACTTCTTTGAATATGAGCCAACTATCCAATCCATAAATGATTGTTAAATTCTATTTCGAGCAAACCCTACTAAAAGACACCGTTATATCTAAAAAGATAGTTACTAGAGCTATCCATTAATGTGTAATCAACTATAGGAGGAACTCTAATCTGTTCTTCGGCTTGGGGGCAGTGCACGTCAGGATCCGGATAGCACTCTTCCATTCGGATAGACCTACAAGGCGGTTCTCATGCAGGAATCATAGGGGGTGATCCCTACGAATGACCTTCGACGCCTAAGTCAGTAAAGATTCTGAGCAAACAGATGAGGAAAGAGGACTCCAGCGGAATGATCTCTTAGGGATGGCCTTTCGAGAGCTATAAACTCTGCTAGAGTTTTTTAGGTCAGTTTTTTCATACCTGGAAGGTCTTGGGACTTGATATTTGTGTATTGCGAGATGGCAGTCGATTACCTAAATTTCTGGACATGTTTTGGGAGGTTGAGACCTGATACGATTATAATCCCATCAGTTATGGGATTGGTAGCTGATCAGCCTTATACGTTTTGAGAGGTTGGGAGCTGATACAATTAGAATTCCGTCAGTTATGGGATTGGTAGCTGATCGGTCTTATTAGGAGTTTGAAACTCTGTTAATTATGGTCGGAGGCTTGTATTTGTTTTTTATTTTTTTTTAAGGAAGTTTGCTCCAAGATTTTATGATCAGAGCGGTTCTTCCTCAAGAATATTCGGCATAGTATAAGGTGGCAATGATAATCAAGCTGAGAGGAGGATCTTTGGCTCTCGATGAGATAGCTCGGCCAGATAGTTTGGTCTTGTAGCTTAGCCCTGTAGCTCAGCGAGATAGCTCGGCTGTGTAGCTCAGCCAGATAGTTTGGCTGTGTAGCTCAGCCAGATGGTTCAACTCTATTAGGGATGGCAACGGCCCGAGAATGGCCCGAAGCAGTCTATACCGGTCTCTGTCCCTGTTAGAAAAAATGTTCCCATTTTTTATCCCGTTAAAACATTATAGTTAACGAGACGATGACGGAGATACCCAACCAGGTAAACGGGTACCCACTGGGTACCCGTTTGGCCGTTTATATAAAATAAAATAAAATTATTTTACTAAATTTATAATCTATTAAAAATTAAAAAAATAATTTGTTTAGGATGAGATGGAGACTAATCAAAAATAAAGAAATGATGATATTGATACATATAAGAGATTCTTCGACTTCTGGGATAAGGAAGAAGAGAACGAAAAGTGAGAAAGAAAATAACTAACAATGGAAAAAATCAAAAAATAAAGATTTTCAATGCAACAATCGTAAAAAAAAATAATAATATATTCAAATTTCAAAGCAAAAAATAAAGAGATATTTTTCTTTAAAAATAAAAGAAAAATATGAGCATAGCAGAAAAAGAAAAAGGTGTTCGAGGGCGTTGATATGGCAGCGATTAGTGATGAAGCTAGGTTATCGTCTGGTCTGCGTGAAAGAAGGAAGAGCAGGGTTGCGTGAATGAAGGAAGAGCAGGGTTGCGTGAATGAAGGAAGAGCAGGAAATGGCTGCATAAAAGAAAGAAGAGCAAGAGTCAGGATTATATATTTTTTATTTATTTTTAATTTTTAATATATTAATATATATATATAATTTAAATATATTATATTAAAGTTAACGGGGATGGGAATGAATAAATGGGGATGGGACAGAGAATACCATTCCCGGACCATTTACCCATTTAGCTGTTAAAAAATCTCTGTTACCCATTAAGCCGTTTAGATCGAGGATTCCCCGATCCGTTAAAAATGGTACCAATCGGATATGTTGCCCAGATGTAGCAACCCAAGAGGGGGGTGAATTGGGTAATTAAAAATTAATTATTAGTGCAGATATATGCTTATCACAAATCAAAATTTAATCGTCAGCGTTGCAGTGATGTGAACACAATAATATCATAGAAATTATGCAAGCAATCACAAACACAAGAAGGTTTATAGTGGTTCAGTGCCAAACTCAGCACCTACATCCACTCCCCAAAAATTCTTTAGGAATTTCACTCCAATCGTAACAAACGATTACAACCTCTAGCCTTCTCTGACTAGCCCTCTTGTTTATACGGCACAAGGCAGCCAAACCACTAGCCTTCTCCAGCTAGTCCTCTTGTTTATACGGCACAAGGAAGCCAACCCCTAGCCTTACCCAGCTAGTCCTCTTATTTCACGGCACAAGGAAGCCAACCGCTAGCCTTACCCAGCTAGTCCTCTTGTTTATGGCACAAGGAAGCCTTACAACAAGGATATCAAGGTTTAAGTACAAGAAGCTCCTAAAATGAGCAAATAGAGCAATAAAAGATCACTTTACTAATTCGGAGCTTTTGGCTTCTTCTTTGGGATGAAGCTTTGAGGAATGAAAGAAGCCTTCTTGTGGTTATTAGAGCTTTGGATGATGCCTTCAATAAATTTAAAACTCCTCTTTGTAAGCTCTTGAATGCACCAGATCTCTTCTTTAAATGTTATGAACCACTTGAATCAACACTCCAATAGCTCTTGAAATGATTCACAAATGAAAGCTCAACACTAACTTCTCACAAGGATTTTCAACAAGATTTCACACTATTTTCTCCTCTATTTTTTCCTCTTTTCAATCCCCTTTTTCTTCTTGTAATCACAGCTATTTAAAGCATTCCAACATCAAAAAATATCCGTTACACTCAATTGGAATAAATGAAAAGTAAAAGGGGAAGAAAATATAACCGTTGTAAAATATTTCCCTTAAGCATTGAATGCATTGACAGTCGCCGAAAATAGAGAGAGAGCTTCTGACATTTTTCAAATGAGGCAGACCTTCAGCTGGTTGGGAAATAAAATCAACTTAGCAAGGATGAAGAGAAGCACACGCAGGTGAATCACAAAATAGCTCCCAGTTGACTAGAAGAAGATTTAGTAAGCTGAAGAGCAAAAGTCATCGTGTATGGAGAAATAGCCATGAGTCCTTAGCTAGCTGGATGCCATTCCAGTTAGCTTAGAATAAAGCATCAGATAAAGTAGATAAAGTTTCATGAAGCACTAGTGTAACCCCCGAGACCTTAATTACCTGGTTCGTGAAATTTAGCGTAGGATCCCTGGGACGGGTGACGCTTGGGATTCCTGCGGTTTCACGTGGCGATTAAGTTTACAATTCCGCGTAATGAATGGGTTTTCGGAGTCTCTTTTCGAGGCGGCGCGTGAGGATTAAATATGAAGGAGGAGGACTCCTTCCTTCACGCTGGCACGCTTCCTCCTCAGGTACGTTCCCCTGGTCTAGAGAGAGAGAGAGAGAGAGAGAGCATGAGAGACAGAGAGACAGAGAGACAGAGTTTGAGAACGGGAGAGGGGGACTGGCCGATCCTTGGTTCAGGCCCGGCGGCGTGCTCGCCGCCTCGCCGGGCCTGAGCTTCGGCCGGCGACCCCACCGGCACCGGGGAGGTGTCCGGCGGGGTGGTGGTGGAGAGAGAGAAGAGAGAGAGGGCCAATCGGCCCTTCTCTCACGCGGTGACGGAAGCCGCTGATTGGTTCGGGCCCGGCGGCGTGCTCGTCGCCTCGCCGGGCCTGAGCTCCGACCTGTCTCCTCCATCGGCGCCGGGCGTGCATCGGTGGAGGTCCGGTCGGCCAAGGTGGTCGGCCATGCCACCGGTACAGTATTGTGCCGCATGGGTCGTGAGAGAGAATTAGTGAGATGAGAGAGAATTTGGGTGTGAGGGGAGGCCGGCTGCGGCGGCGGCCAGCTCTGGTCCGGCCAACGGCGGCCGGACCGGCCCCAATTTAGCCGGATTTGATGCCGGCACGATGAATTCCATGCGGGAGCAGAGAAAGAGAGAGAGGGAGAGAAATTGAGAGAAATAGTGAGGGGAAGGTGGCCGGCTGCGGCGGCGACCGGCTCCGGCCCGGCCTCCGGTGGCCGGGCCGGATGGATTTAGGCCGACGGTGGCCCTGGCCGCCGGCCGGAAGCTGTCCCTATTTCGGGCGAAACAGGGGAGCTGGGATCGAAGGATTGAGTGGGCCGGCTGGGCTGCCATCTTTTGGGCCCTATTGGGCCTTGCAGTGAGCAGTTTTGGGGCTGGTTTTTGGGCCCTGTAATGGGCCGGAATTAGCAAAAAATTATATGGCTAGAATCTGGGTTAATTCTAGTTTCTTGGGGTATTTTTACTTCCCAATTGGGTGTGTATAGTGGAGATATTCGAGCCCAAAGTTAGGCCCGTGAACTAGTCTGGGTAGAATTCTAAGGGTCATTTTAATATTCGTATTCTAATAAATTAATTGTGTAAATGATCCTGTAGGTGCTCAGACATCTGACTAGCTGATATATACCTGTTGGATTGCGTACTGAGGTAAGTAAGCCAGTTATCAGTATTTAATAAATTATTTTTTATAAATATTTAAATTATGAATTATATTGTGACATAAAGAATTGTTATGGATATTGGCTAAATTGTAAGTAGATGAATATTATGAACACATGGTTGTTTATGTGTTATGATTTCATATGTGGATGCTATGCATGAGAGATGCAGTTATTATGACATTGATGTGATATATTACATGCAATTGTTAAGTAAGTATAATCCACTGTTTATGCAATATAGAGATGTTATTGATATGTTTGTGCATGATGTGAGGTACTGTTATGTGTCGCCGCGGTTCTCCTTTATCATGTCATACCACACACATCTAGAGGATGTGTTCTGCTTGTTTATGCCACCTACACGTCTAGAGGATGTGTTCTGCTTGTTTACGCCACCTACACATCTAGAGGATGTGTTCTGCTTGTTTATGTCATTCACACGTCTTGAGGATGTGTTCTGCTTGGGTTCGAGATGGCATCACGCATCTAGAGGATGTGTTCTGAGTTACTATGAGGTGGCATCACACATCTAGAGGATGTGTTCTGCTTGGTTCGAGGTGGCATCACACATATAGAGTATGTGTTCTGGTGGATTATGATATGGCGTGACCCTGGTATCTGGACCCTTTCAGTAGGGGGATGCTTGTTGGTACACTATTGAGATATTGCAGGGCCGTGGGTCACATTTACAGCTACCATTGAGAGTATAAACAGTGGGTTTACTTACATTGCATGTTTGAGTATTTATGGAATGTTTAAGCATGCAATCATTTATGTGCTTATTGATTGCTATGCTATGATTTGACTGTATAACGTGGCTTACTTATTGAGTGTAAGCTCATAAAAATCTTACAATGTTTTTGTCAGAGCCACGAGATTGAAGATGGACTGTTGGGGTGATGGATCTCTATTAAATAAATCAAGACCCATTATTTTGTTGTAACCCCAGTATAGCTTATGTGTAGGGCTTGATGCCCAAACTTTATTATTGTGGTGTGTAAGGGTTTGTAACCCAAAACTTTTAGTATTGAGTGATGTATTTGGCTTGATTATATATAATGGTGTTTTATGTTGAAAAATTTTATGATGCCTTGCATGCCCGGCATGCGGCGGGTTGTCACCCTAGCCCGATATTGGGTCTGGGGCGTGACAACTAGTTAGCTCTCTAGCTAGCTAATCCAAAAAGTATACGGCTTGAAGTTCATCCTAAAAAAGGTAGCTAGCTCCTTAGCTAGCTAACCAAGGAGGTAGTTAGCTCTCTAGCTAACTAAGTTGTTCATCCTCACGGCTTGGAGAAGTCATGCAAGAAATAGTTAACTAACAATAAAAGGTAGTTAGCTCCCAAAGAAAATTAGTTAATTCTAGCTAGCTAAGAGAGACAACCGGCTAGCTCCCCAGTTAGCTAAAAATAAGCATGGTTTGGCCAACACTGTAACAGAAAATGATAGTTAACAAAAAGAAAGCCTCATCTAGCTAGAAGAGGAGTCCAGCTAACTAGTCAGCTAACTAGCTTTAGCATGCATTCGGCCAGCATAGTAACAGGGAAAAGTAGTTAGCTAAGAAATCCATTCAGCTAGCTAGGAGAAGGAGAAAGCTAGCTAGCTAGTTAGCTATTTCAAAATTCCATACACACAGAAAAAATTTGCAGACTTCCTTAGTCTAGCTAGCTAATACAAAATTCCACTCGGTCAAGAAAACATGCAGAAATCCCTTAGCTAGTTGGATCAGAAATCCAGTTAGCTAACTCAAAGATCCACACGGTCAAGAAAAGCTTGCAGGGAAAAGCAGTTAGCTAACAAGGCCATCCAATTAGCTAGTAGAGGAAGTAAGCTAGCTAACCAGTTAGCTAACAAGAGAAATCAGCTAGCTAGGAGAAGGAGAAGGCAACTATTTTCATGAGGTCCATGGTTTTAAGATTTACAGAAATGCCACTGACAGCTTTCAATGGGATTTACAGGAATGCCACTGACTGCATTTAGTGGGATTTACGGGATTGCCATGCAATGCTTTGAGAAACAATTTTTACATGATAAATTATCAAATATAGATTTAGTCATTTGAGAAATGAATGATCAAATATTGAAGAACCATGATAAAACATTTGAGCTTGAAGAAAAATATTTAGAATACAAATTCATTGGCTCGTTTAAAAATGTTTTTTATGCTATAAGAAACAATACAATAGTTCATACAAAGGTAGTTTTAGTCATTTATAAAACAAATATTTTGTGATATCTTTGAAGCAAAAGTCCACTTGAAAAATTCATTTGCCCTTTTCAAAAACATTTGGACTTACAAAAATACAATCACATTACCTTCATTTTACCTTTGTAATACCTTTCTTTTGATATGTAGAGTAATTCAATTTAGAGTAACATCATCTTGATGATTCACCTGAAATTTGTTTAACTTAACCACGAGATTATTAGTATCATACTTAATTATTTTGTGATCATCAAAATCAATATAAGGTCAACAGGATAAACGGTCAAACAGAGAAAATTGTTGTAGCTCAGTCAGATGGTTCGGCTGTGTAGCTCAGTCAAATGGTTTAGTCTTATAGTTCTGCCATATAGTTCGACCTTATAAGTTATCGGTTATGTTTATTAATACGGTGATAATTTTTTTTAGCATCAAATATCAATAAAAGCAGCCTTAAAGTTAAGGTAAACGGATTTAAAAACTAAATTTAAGAGCCCTAGAGCACTCTTTTACTAGGCTCTAGGTTTTCTCTTTCTCTTTCCATTGTATTATAAGCTCGTTTGAACATTGGAGAGTCTTCATAGAGTTTAAGCCTTTTTAGCTGTTCTTTTTCTTTGCACAATTGTATATACCTAGTGGCTGGTAAAGATGCTTTAATGTTTGAGTCAATATCAATCAGGTAGAGTTTGGGAGCTACTTTCCGGTGCCAACAAAATCCATCCTCAACAATGAGTTCTTCCTCGGGTTAGGTTCGATTGATTGACGCTTTCTACGTTTTTATTGTTGATAAAAAGTTTTAAAATAAAAAGAAGGAATGCCTGCGAGCGGAATGCTCGCGAAAGTTTGTTAGATTCACGCGTGAGTGGCGCAACGCTTGCGGGGCCAGCATTTCACGAACGTTAGCGAAGTGAGCGTTCTAGAAATGCTTGCCAGATCAATGATCACGAATGTGTAGAAATGATTTAAATAATTTATTTTTTTAATTATTTTTGATATGATTTAATGTTAACAGTTATTAAGCCTTTAAGATCATTTTAAGCTGAGCCATTAGGATTTTTGTTGGGTTAAATCTATAACTAGGCTCAAAAATTTAAAATTAAAAAATTAATCTATCAATGCATGAATCTTATTTTTATGCAAAAAAAAAAAAAAGTTTTTTATTATATATATTATTTTTTATTACTATTAATTTTTAATTGAGCATACGAGGGAGTTATTGGGTTATATTTTTCTGTGATCGTCTTCTTGATAAAAGATTTGGATTGAACCGAATCGTTGTACCTTAAGAACATATCGTCTATAACCTAAACGAAAATTAGTCCAGTGTCTAATATGCCTCAATCTAAGTATGATTCCCATCTTCTTTTGACTTTAAATTTTTTATGCATTTAAATTTTTAAACTAAAATTTTTTTAATAATTTTTAAAAAGAAGTTTTTGTAAAAAATAAAAGTATTTTTCAACACTTAATTAGTTGGGAAAGTTGACGATTCACGGGATCCGACAAATAAAAGTTGCTATTGTATTTAACGCCAGCCAGCCGACATAGCTTAACTCGGTCCACCAAATAAAAGTCGCAATGGCATTAAAGACCAACGAACCTCAGCTCAACCGAATGAAGTTAATAGTCCGTGGCACCCAAGCCTACCAAATAAAAACCCATCAAATACCTATCATCAAGAAGGTTAGTAGAGGTGTAATTGAATCGAGATAGCTCATAAATAATTTAAAATTAACTTAAAAATATTTGAAATTGATTCATTATTTATCAAATAGAGCTTGAGCTCGAGCTACTCGAGTATATTATTGAATCGAGTCTGAATATTAAAATATCAACTTGAAAAGCTCGCAAACTTAAATGAGCTTACTTAATTTTACTATTTTATCTTTATAATTATACATATTTATAATATTATTTAAACTATATAAAACTCCTTTAAATTTTTAATTAAAACTATATTTTATTTTAATTTAAAATTTATTTTTTTAATTTTTATATAAAAATTCGAGTTGAGCCGAATCGAGCTCGAGTATATCGAGTATTTTATCGAGCTCGAATTTGAGCTCTAAATAAGAAATTTGATCGAGCTCGAGTCAAGTTTCGAGCTTCAAATTTTAGACTCGAGCTCGATCGAGTTTCTTATTTAGAGCTCGAACTCGAGCTCGAGCTTGGTACTGTGTCAATTCGACTCAGCTTGATTATACCCCTAATTCTAAGTATAATTGAAGAGGATTTGAGTTGTTGGACCGTTCGTGTTTCCATCCATCATGTTACATGAAATACCCACCACTGAAGTGTGGGACCAACTTAAATGGATAATTGTTGATTTAATTGGATGAAATTATATGCGATGAACAAAAATAGCACGTGTTAAAGATTGTGAGATTGTGGCTAGAAATGATAATGCGGCAAATACGAACCGACTTTTGGTCTATCTCCAACTTTTTATATCCTATGGAATTCTGCCTGATGTTCTGTGGAGACAATAAGGGTACTTCCTAATGTTGATCCTGTTATATTATCCTACTCTTCTTTAAAAAAAATTAGAAAAATATAATTTATAAATTTCAAATGGATTCAAAACGTGGCGTATGTATATCAATCCCTCCTAAACCTAATCACAAAGTTTTAAATTTTTAAAATCCATTGTGAACCAAATCAAAGCTTGAAAATCTTATTCTGATCGTGGTAATTTCGATCGAAGCAGGTCTCTATTGAATTGGGATAAAATTATCAATCCCTAATTGTTGTAGACTATAAAACTATAATAAATTAAAAAGTGAAAGTAGTAAATTTTAAACTTAAGGTTGTTAATAGGCTTCTATTAAAAAGATGGGAAGCGCTGGAGGCAGAGGGATTGTTAAAGCATTTTTTGTACGTAAAAGAAATGTATTTAAAAATAAAGAGATGAGTAGCATAAAATTTGCCTATCTCAAATCATAACCCCATTGATATCAATAAAACATAGTTAGTTTTGACCTAAAAATCCATAATGTTTACATTTTCTTTGCCCATGATAGCTAATCTTCTAACTAATTTACACACTTTATTTCAGATAGATGCAAACACAAGGAAATAACAATTTAAAAATAAATAAAATTAGCATTAAATTATTGCATTTAACTATTAAATAATTTCTAATACATTTTTTCCATATTTTCTTGGTTAACAGTGATGCCATATAATTGAATATCAATATGAAAAATATGCAAAAAAAAAAAAAATATTACATAGAAGCCCCATCAAAAATAAAATACTATAAGCAAATCTTTTACTTTTGATTAATTATAATCCTATCCGAACCATCAATTTTTTTATAGCATTGTCAGTGTAAGAGAAATATTATTCTACATCTGTTTTTATGACATGTCGACGGTATTTAGTCAGCCCTTTTATTGACTATTTTGTCGTCCATCTGGATGCTTCGTTCTACCCTTTCAACCGGTTTGGATTTATCTAATAAAATATCAAATCCCTATCCCTATCGACTAGATATATCATCAACCTGCATCCATTGACCATCCAATTAAAAATAGGAGGTGTCAACCTCAGCTATCTTCATCCCTCCAGACAACGAATTGAAGTTTACAGCGGTTAATAAATATTTTTTTTTTTCAATAATGTGTTAGTTTGGACATAAGAGTGTAATTATCCTAAATTTAAAACTTTATAGCATGTTGAAGTTCAATGGAATGCTGCATATTTTTTGTTCATAGAATATTAAAAAAATAATATTGTCAAAACCTTTTAATGATGGTACTATTTAAAACCATGAGTTAAATAATCAACAATAAAACAAAAGTCATTAGAAGTCTAAAAATCAAATAGTGGATTTCACCTAACTAGATCCCTGACTACTATTGACATAATAATGCAACTGGTACAAAAATAATTAAAAACAAAAGAAAAGAATGAACAGAAAAACCATGCGATTATATAATCAACAACTTATATGTAGCAATAGTGATAATATATTATATTATTATTATTATTATTATTTCAGTTAAGAACTCAAATTGTCACGGTTGAAATCATGAACATCATATGGATGTCATTTTAATGGCATTAGTAATTAAACATGTTCATTACAAATTTATGATGCACTTCAAGTCTTCAACAAAGTTTAGGGCAGACAAATTATAATCAATGAATATATGAGGTGAAGTACATATGCCAGCTAAAATGATCGCCTGCTTGTTGCCTGATTAGTATAATGTATAAGATTGTCAGCAATGGGGTAGGGTAAAGTATGTATATATATTTATATATATATCGGCTTTAGAATTAGGGAGAATTCAAGGGCTCTTTTGGAAATATCCGACGCTTCAATCCACGTCGGCCGCAATCCTTATCCGGCTCCACGGGGTTTGCCGGCATCTGATGCCGCCACGTCATCGTCTGGTCGGTGATCTGCGGGGCCCACAAACAGACCGCATCCCGTGGACCACAAGCGGCTCACCACGTGGAGGCTCACATAAGGAGCGATGATGGCGACGGCGCAGAGACGTAACCGTCTCCCTTTTCGCATGTGGCGAGCTAACTGTAAAGGAAAGGCGAGGTAAGGGTAAGGCATCGGATGCTTTTTAACGTCCGTCACTTAACGGCCAAGCGAGACCCTTCACGGCTTTATCCCATCCACGCTTCAATCTTCATCCCCTCTTTTTTTAATTTTTGACTAGGGCCAACCTGGCTTGCTGTTTGGCTCCGTTGCTGCCACGTTGCCATGCTGCCCAAAATGCTGATGGCTGGCTGATATTGTCAACAAATTTACAGTCAGGAGGAAAGATATTGTCAACAAATTTGTTCGCAATTTTGGACCATGTCCGCTGTAAATCTTTGAAGTTGTACAAAGCCATATGTATGCTTTGTGGCCGATTTGGCATGGTGCTTAGAAGAGGCAAGCCAAGTTTTTTTATAGCATCCTAGACCTTGTCAATTGCATGCAAAACATAATAATTCTTGGCAAGACTACAACTTGGATCTGCATGATATCTTATCTTCTCTCTCTTTTTTTTTTTTTTTAACTCTGAAGTCCTTTTTTAGTGACATTTCATACCTTCGTCACGCATGAAAATGAGACAAATTGTATGACATGGTCTTTAGATTGCATACAGAAGACTTTTCATCAATAGAGGTTCAAAATATTTTGTCTACTCTGCTCTGAAAATATGTTGTTTGCTCCTGAACGATGTCGCACGAAAAACACTTGTATGTGAGATTTTCCCCTGTAGAGTTAAATTATACCGTCTCTTTTGTCCTGGAAGCACTCTTTTTTTCTATAATGATGACACGCATAAAACATTTCACCTATAATCCATGCGATTTTTCTCTACATACGTTCAAGTTTTTTTTGTCATTTTTGGTTCTACAATACATCTTTTCCTTGTAAATGATGCCACACAAAAATGTTTTATTATTTAGAATCCACGCAAGGTATTCCTCTACGAGGTTCGAATTCTGTTCTCTTTTCTCAATGGCACCATATTCACCTATATACGAGTGATGTCATTCCAAGCATCACTCAATATGTAAGAAGAGCTGGATTTATGAATGCCGTTAAGAGGATATAGTACCAGTGGCACAGATATAATTACTTAAATTTATTTAAAAGAAAATTTGTATTCCAACTTGTGACCACCAAAATTGAGCTCCTTAAAACTATCATCTCATAGCTAGACCTAGATTCACTGGTTCATCCTTTTTCACTTAAAAAGCAATTAAATGCCATGAAGAAATGTCAAAGATAAAGTTTTGTACTACAATATAATCTTCTATGTTCATTTGAAGATATGTCAAAGATAACGTTTTGTACTACAATATATTATTACAATTTCAACATAAAGAAGACAATGGATGAGGAGATGCGTGACTGGATTCAATGTCCACAGTGCGTTGCACGAGGGGTGTCGGATTTGAGATTGGTTCTCTCTCCATTTGAGCCCATCCTTGTATTGCAATCAACTATTTGCCATTCCATAATGAAGTTGGAGGTAAATTTGGATTTAATTTAGTTAAACTACATCCCTCAACTAACTTGCCGACCTCTTCCCGCTGTTTGCTAAAGAAGGATCACAAGATAATAATCTGGAGACAAGTGGCACTCCGACAGCCCTTCGATCTTGATCAAGGGCGTAGACCGGGACAGCACTACGGCGCAACGACTTACACATCAGAGGCCCACGACGAGGATCACCGTACACTCGATATTTAATCCGTAGACCCACAACCCCTCGATCAGTGGCTGTCCCTCCCCATCCGCCTGCGTAACGAACCACCCGCACGGGGACCACCGTACTCCCGCTATGGTAGTCCTCAGTCCTCACCCAGAAGTGGTGTTTGATCTTAATTACACCGAATCCGGAGGTCGTCCGCAAACAACCACAGACGTCCGATCCCAATCACAGGGCGTCAAACAAATTCATCATCCCGGGCCCATCTCGCACGAGGAATCCACTGTCGCTAACCGACGCGCGCTGCTGTCCCAATGGCTAGCCGACGAGGGCCGCGGCCGATTGCTTGACGGAGAGTTAACGTCATCCGAAGCTGTTACGTTGTTCGTATAAAAGCCGCCTTCCCGGTCCTCCTCTCCCGTGTTTTCCTCATCACCGAATTCCGTAGAAAGAGAGCAGAGAGTTCGGTAGAGAGGGATGAGGCCGGCGGAGAGTAGCGTTTCTGGCGAGTATTCAGGCGAGATGAGCGTCGTGAGTTTCGGGGTTGCGGCGGAGGGGATCATGGAGCGGATCCGATCGGACGACGAGGAGTGCAGAGTCCAGGCTGCGAAGGAGATCCGGCGCCTGACGAAGACGTCGCCGAAGCACCGGCGGCAGCTCGAGGGCGCCGTCGTTCCGCTCGTGTCGATGCTCCGCTCTGGTAATCCTGAGAGCGCCGAGGCCGCCATGCTTGCTCTCCTTAATCTCGCCGTCAAGGACGAAAGGTGCGAGCTTTGGCCTCCTGCTCTTCTTATTAAAAAACGGTTCTTTTTTATTCAATATTGGTAAAATTCGTGTAAAAATTTATTATTTTGCTTTGTAATCGAGTTTATCTGGGATTTTAGTGATTGGTCTTGTTTCGGTTGGGAAGAAGAATTTTCTGTTGGTTCTCTGTCCCTCTTTGCTTTTTTGCGACCTGGTCTGCGTTCTTATATGAAGCATCGACCAAAATTTGTAACCTTTTTTGCTTTCTATATATTCATAATTTGCTCAGTCTGATTATTGATGCAATCCGAATTAATATGTAATTAATTGTTTGCAGATGGACTGTTTGATTTGGGATTTATCATATAATAAGTCATCGTGAATGTGTGAAATCAAATAATCAATGAAAATTTTATATTTTAAACTTTTGGGCTATATGCCATTAGATTACTGCGGATTATTTGAAGATTTATAATTAGCAGGATATTTAAGCAGTTTTATTATGGATTCCAGGTGGACAAGGAAGCAGAAATATATTACTGTTGCTCGCTATCTTTGTATAGTATGTTATTAAAAGTGAATGGACAAGAATCGCTGGTAACTTCACTCTATACTGTAGGATTTGTAGGATTTGATCTATAATTAATTTATAGATGTCTTTCCAGTATAAATAGATGGGTGTTTGTTAAATTTATATCTTGCAGGTTGATCACTTGGATTTTGTTTGGAGGATTTCTATGGATATGATAGGATCGGCAAGTGCATAAAATTTCAAAGCATTTAGATCTTTTTAGTCTCAGTATCCTAGCACAGGCAATTGCTCTGGAATGATTTAAAAAAAAAAAAAGGATTTCCTTGAATTTTATGAACATCGAAGCAGTGTCCCATATTCCTGCCGTTATGTTTACGTATAATATGTCTGAATGCTTTGGCATCTTGATGTTAAACTTAGGCCGTTTTTAGACAGTAGTAAAAGTAAAGGGATGGCATAAGAATCCTTACATCAAAAACTAAAGGCATAGGAATCAAAGAATTATGAACGACACTAAAAACAATAATTAATTGCGAGGATGATGCTGCCATTAAGGTGTTAAGTTGAAAATAATTTATTGCTGGCCAATCATCGGTCCCAACTAGTTTCTTAGTCAGGAGGGCAAATTAATCTGGTGGATTCTAGAATTGCTAGAAGGTCAGAGACAAAACACAAACACGTCCTTTAACACAGTTAAAACTTATTTTAAAAGTAGTAGGCTATATATGATGCTTCTTCTTTTTTTTTTTTTTTAATTTTTATTCTCTTGTAGTATGTCTGCTAGTTTTGATGGCAGTATCAGTAAGTAAATTAATTTTATGTGAACTTCTTGATTTCTGCCCTGTTAGACCAGTAACTGATTTCCAAAGATCTGAGCCATGACATAAAAATTATATTGAATTGACTTTGATATCACTGTTCCAGGAACAAGATCAAGATTGTGGATGCTGGTGCACTGGAACCACTAATTGGTTTCTTACAATCAGCAGACTCAAACCTACAGGAGTATGCCACTGCTGCTCTGCTCACTCTCACTGCTGCTTCCATCAACAAACCAATCATCAGTGCTGCAGGTGCTATCCCCCTGCTCGTCAAGATACTTAGAGATGGTAGTCCACAGGCCAAGGTTGATGCAGTCATGGCTTTATACAATCTCTCCACTCTCCCCAGGAACATAAACACCATCCTGTCAGCCAAACCTATACCTCCCCTGATAAATTTACTGAAGTGCTGCAAGAAATCATCCAAAACAGCTGAGAAATGCACCGCCCTTTTAGAATCATTGCTCAGCCACGACGAGGGGAGGACTGCTTTGACATCCGAGGAAGGTGGAGTGCTAACGTTGGTAGAAGTACTGGAGGATGGGTATCCTTTAAGTAGAGAACATGCAGTGGGAGCCCTGCTGACAATGTGCGAGAGTGATCGTTGCAGATACAGAGAAGTAATTCTCAAAGAGGGTGCAATACCTGGCCTTCTTGAGCTAACCGTTCAGGGGACCCCCAAGTCTCAGTCCAAAGCTCGTCATCTCTTGCAGTTACTGAGGAACTCTCCATACCCCAGATCGGAGTTGCAGGCTGACACCCTTGAGAACATTGTTAGCAACATTGTGGCTCAGATTGATGGTGATGATCGTGCGGAGAAGGCAAAGAAGATGCTGGCTGACATGGTGCAGGTCAGCATGGAGAGGAGCCTGAGGCACATGCAGCAGAGGGCTTTTGCCACTCCAACTGAGCGGTCTCTCAGCAAATGCCCTTCTGAGGTTCCCTCCAACTGGTAGTTCAATGGAGCAGGCAGTGTTTTCTGTCTCTTCCTCTTTGTTGTATCAGTGTTGGAGATCGAATTTTTGATAAATAGAATAATAAAGTAGGATGCCAGTCCAGGCCATTATGGTAACTGGTGACTGGTGAAATGTTGGTAGATAAAATCTCCAAAGTGTTTTCTACTTTTACGTGGGTTCTTTGGTGGGCTTTGTATCGTAAACTATTAGCCTGTTGTGCAATCAATGATAAAATCTCCGCTAGATTAATTTTAGATGGTGATTTGATTCTCATACATGCCATGGTAATGACATCGAAGTGCAAATTGATTAGCCGGCTGAAAGGAGTGGAGCACGTTATTCATGGGACTGAAATTTCTAGAGGGCAGGGACATGCTACCATTCCCCTGTTTGTAGCCTAAGAGTTGAAGGCAGTCAACTTACAACTACTGCTTTGTCTCCAACTGCACCCCTGCCTTGCTCTGAACTTGAATAGGAATCAGGATAGCTGGACTTTGGTTCCATTTAAAATCGGACTAAAATATGAATCAAGTCTTTGCTATGTTTGAATTCTTCCATCTTTAATAATTATCAAGAATGTTACCATTTCTAATGACTCGGATATTAAATCAAGATTAGGTAGGACCTGAATGCAAATTTCACTAGCTTTATCTGACTACAAGGTTTCATATCTAACAACTTACATAGTCAAACCTGAATACAAATTTGATTGACTTTGTCTGAATTAAAAAGGTTTATACCTAACAAGTAACAACTTATGTAGTCGAAGTTTGGCCTGATGTAGAGGTTGAGAACAAAGTAGATAAAATGGTGTTTTTCTTCCGCAATGAGTACAAGCCGAGGAAAGTAATAATATAAGCACGCACAATTTGACGGATCCTTGGCTATCCACTAGAGGAACCGACAAGAGGCCCCCTAGGGTAGAATTTTCATTGGTGTTAGGTGGGGGGTAGAATATTTGTGGAGATTCTCTTCTACAAATTTTCCTTCATTCACGTTTTCTATTATGGCTTTCGGCCCTTCATTCCGTTTTTCCCTATCACATTTCTTTGCATGGGTTCCATTTGGTTGAGATTTAAGCCCTCTCTCTCTCTCTGTGTGTGTGTGTGTGTGTGTGTGTGTGTGTGTGTGTGTCAATATTCATATAAATCATTTTTCTTTTAATATGACAACCATCAAGAAGGCCCTTGCAAAAGCCCGTAAATATTAGATGCGTTGTTATAGCCAAAGGTTAAAACAGTAACTGATATATATATATATATATGGTGAAGTATGCCTATATATTGAATGTTGAGTTTCAAGGAATAAATATTAGGTTAATACATATTAGATGCATTGTTGTATTGAGTTTAGATTGAAGCTAGATATAATATGGCAAATATTAAAACAACTGTTGGAGACAACGATTGTCCGCTCAGGGCATCTCACAAGGCGAGAAGAAAGGTGTGATCATGAAGTGGTTTTAGCAAACAATAGTGCATCCCTGTCAAAAGACCATAACCTAATATTCACTATTGGCACGCTTCATGATGCAATCATCAGCATGTCATTGGACTTTTGATATGGGTTGGAAGCTTCGTCTTTCCATTATGTAAAAGTCCTTTTGCACTGCATAGTACACAGGAGCGCATGCATCGCGAGCGCTTATTGTCGATGTGCATATGCAACCGTATGTGCGATGCATAAAAAAATAAAATTATTTTTGATCATGCATGATCACACATACGCGCAATCAATCATGCGCATGATATATGCGAACTGTATCGGTGCACAAAGTCTTTTCCTTCCATTATAACTCCATATGGGCTCCAAATAAGAAATGAAAAAATTGCATAGGTTCATTGCTGGTCTTGAGTAATTGGAGTTGCATAGAATTGGAATTGCAAGAATTTCAGCTCAAACAATTTACTCTTTATTTCTATTTTTAGTTTAAAATATCCTACAACAATGCAACGGCACAATAAGTATCAAGGGTGGGTATTGATCAGGCCAACCTATGCTCAAGTTAAATCAAGAAAGTGATACCCAAGTTTAGTTCCACATTGGATGGAACATGATATAGTATGTGCTTACAACTCAAGTCTACTTGCTACCAATTAACTTTCACTCGAGTTTTTGGGCCACATGATTTTAGGCCCACTAACAAAGTTAATTGGGCTAGCAGGTCATTGCATTATAAGGTGAAAAAATTACGATACCCAAATTTAGTTGGGAGAGGAATGTGTTATGTTATTATAACTCAAGTCCACTTGCTACCCATTAACTTCCACTTAAGTTTTGGGTTATATAGTTTTTTGGCCATATGATTTTTGGCCCGCTAACAAAGTTAATTGAGTTAGCGGATGACTTGGGATGTTACAAATAAAAAATAATAATCTTAAGCATCGAGTCGGTCTAAAATTAGGATAAAGCATAACCTGCCCAAACAAAACTTTTTAGGCCTAAGCCTAATCCGGATAACCCACACCTATATAAAACGAATGTATATGTGTTATATAATGAAAGCGTTCATTGGTTCATTTAGCATACAACATCAAAAACATTATGTTTTGAGGGTAAATATCAAACATATTATTAGTTTGGTAAGCTAGCACATTCAAATTTATCCTTATTAAATATTTCAGTTCAGCCTAATTTGTTTATCCATAAATCAAATTCGCACCTCCAGTAATCCTGGAACAGCCAAGCTTGGTTTCTACTATTCTACGGCACAGAGCATCTGATTAAAAATGACTGATTAGGACTCTTTACAAATCTAAAGGGATAAATATGTGCTTGGATGATGAATCAAAACTCTCTGAAATTTCTTTTTAGGCTCGGTCATCTTTAAGCTTCGGCTTCAAATCAGCCCATCCATATGTAACAACTTTTACTTGGGCAACAAGGCCATGCTTATAATATGCGTGGGCGTGCATGGGATGAATGATTTAGGGAGTCCATGCAGAACCAATCATGTGTTTCAGTACTCTTATATAATCCAATGTGGATGGTTCTTTTCTCCTACTGATCAGACGTTGATTAATAATTAGAAGGCCAGCATCTCGCTGGACCCACTTCTCCCAGCAAAAGGGACTCTCTCTCGCCGTGCTTTCAGGCCTGTGCTTTGGCCGTACGTTCCCTACATTCTCTTTGGCGCAGTTAGGTATTTGGCACGGCAAGCAGAGCCAGCATTCGGCAGCGATGTTCCCTTCGTTGGATAATAAACCACCAATGATGCCCATTCTGGGGCAAGGGAGAGTGCGTTCGGCGCGTTTGGCTCTCGGTGGGCAGTAAGCAGCCAACTGCCCGACCTGCACTCGTGGTCGTGCCCCACATGGTCTCTTCGACCAAGACCAATTTCATTAAACATTGGTATTAGTATTTTAAAATTCCAATGAACAAGATTTCCGATGCGCTCACGGCTCAACGCCCAGCCCGGCCGACACACCTCAATGACGTACGTGGTGGCCCCACGTTCACTGGTTGTGAGATTTGATGCCCTTCCCTTCCTTTCCAGCTTCTATTTATCGTTTGATTCGCACCGAATTCGAGTTTCGGTCCAGATGGGGAAAGTGGTGTGATGTAGAGAGTCGGGTATGAGATTTTGGAATGCCTTGGTTTCAAGGACGCATGGTTTTCTCGTCAACCCTTGCCTCCGCCAGATAAAAAATAGGATGCTAGCATGGCAATGCGCATTTTAAGTTGAAGTTCTTTCTTTTTTTCAAAAAAATAAAATTACTATGGTACATCTTTATTATGAAGAAAAAAAAATAAAGCAATTGATATAATGAAAAAACTTTCTGCGTCTAACTCCCATGACCGATTAAAGTTCTGAGTAAAGCATATCCTTCTCCCTTCTTGAACAGTATCTTCCATTAGGTTCCTCGTCTTTCCTTTATCGTTGGATCTCTTGTTCCATCAAAGCAATCATTTTTTTTTTTAATTATCATCTCTTTTATTTTGTTAGTGAAGTTGAGATAATCCATGATGGCGGTGTGACTTCCAGCATGGACGGATCAGAGGCATTGTTCAAGGCCAGTCATCTCAGGCATTTATGGGCATTTGTAACTCCTAGTCATCTAGTGGTAGTGCTGGATTCCACGTCTATGCTCTCTGGTCTCAGAGCCACGATGAACAAGTTCATGGCCACCGGATGCGACGCCATGATCCACGGGACGGACAGCTACCAAAGGCGAGCACTCCACGTGGGGTGCTGCCAGGTGCCGGTGCCCCCGAGGCTCAAGAGCTTCAGGATGAAACTTGATGACGTCAAGTCACTTCCTACGAATGTCGGGGAAAACAGACGTCTCGCTCCTGAAAATCCTGCAAGAAAAGTCCCCGGGGACCGGTAGCACCGGTGGGGACCCTCCGACGATCAAGTTAGTGGCTTGGGCTCAGACAAAGAACCGCTTCAGCGAAGAGGAGCTGAGGCGGTTAGGGTTTTTGCTGGGAGGAAGAAAGCTCAGAAAAATCAGAGTCCGGATCCCACTTACCGCGCATTCCCTTCCTCTTATAATTGTCCTAATACCTCATCTTTCGTCTAGAGGAGATTGCTTTTGTACCGCAGCTACACGTGCCGGAGACATCCCCCGTACCTCCTGTTGATGTGATATCACACGTGTCCGGCGGTCGCGAAGGTATGCAGTGCGCGCCGTCGGCTGACGGGACAGAGTATAGTTGCAAGTAGTAGCATGTCGTACGCCGTAGCAAGATATGGTCATACACAGGGGCATGCAACGCGCCAAGCCTCGTTATGAGGCATGGCCCTCCGTAACAGGGCACAATCACGAAAGTACCGAACGGTATGCTGTGGCAAGGTATGGTCATGTACTGAAAATTACATGCAAGCACCGTGCGACCTGAAGGTTGCCGCGTTTCTTGGCAACTATCGCATGTTGATCGCAGATGACCCCACCCTGAAGGGGCATCGGAGATGGGGAATGATAACACACCCCGGGACCGGTGAGGGCCCGGGGTTAAGGGATGATGACCCTACCCCCGACCCCGAGGGGGTGCCGGGGGTGAGGGAATGACGATGCACCCCGGGACCGGTGGGGGCCCCGGGGTTAAGGGATGATGACCCTACCCCCGACCCCAAGGGGGTGCCGGGGTGAGGGAATGACGATGCACCCCGGGACCGGTGGGGGCCCCGGGGTTTAGGGATGATGACCCTACCCCCGACCCCGAGGGGGTGCCGGGGGTGAGGGAATGATGATGCACCCCGGGACCGGTGGGGGCCCTGGGTTAAGGGATGATGACCCTACCTCCGACCCCGAGGGGGTGCCGGGGGTGAGGGAATGACGATGCACCCCGGGACCGGTGGGGGCCCCGGGGTTAAGGGATGATGACCCTACCCCCGACCCCGAGGGGGTGCCGGGGGTGAGGGAATGACGATGCACCCCGGGACCGGTGGGGGCCCCGGGGTTAAGGGATGATGACCCTACCCCCGACCCCGAGGGGGTGCCGGGGGTGAGGGGATGACGATGCACCCCGGGACCGGTGGGGGCCCCGGGGTTTAGGGATGATGACCCTACCCCCGACCCCGAGGGGGTGCCGGGGGTGAGGGAATGACGATGCACCCCGGGACCGGTGGGGGCCCCGGGGTTTAGGGATGATGACCCTACCCCCGACCCCGAGGGGGTGCCGGGGGTGAGGGAATGACGATGCACCCCAGGACCGGTGGGGGCCCCGGGGTTAAGGGATGATGACCCTACCCCCGACCCCGAGGGGGTGCCGGGGGTGAGGGAATGACGATGCACCCCGGGACCAGTGGGGGCCCGGGGTTAAGGGATGATGACCCTACCCCCGACCCCGAGGGGGTGCCGGGGGTGAGGGAATGACGATGCACCCCGGGACCGATGGGGGCCCCGGGGTTTAGGGATGATGACCCTACCCCCGACCCCGAGGGGGTGCCGGGGGTGAGGGAATGACGATGCACCCCGGGACCGGTGGGGGCCCCGGGGTTAAGGGATGATGACCCTACCCCGACCCCGAGGGGGTGCCGGGGGTGAGGGAATGACGATGCACTCCGGGACCGGTGGGGGCCCCGGGGTTAAGGGATGATGACCCTACCCCCGACCCCGAGGGGGTGCCGGGGGTGAGGGAATGACGATGCACCCCGAGGAGGTGCCGGGGTGAGGGAATGACGATGACTGCCGTTACCTTTCCTGACGGCGTTGGGATCAGTCATATCAAAACTCACTAGCGTAAGAGCTCTCACGAGGTCCAGAAACGAGGTGTCGAAGTTGTCGTGCAGCAGAGCCTTCATCGTCGACAAGGAACGGTGCAGCTTCTCCCCGGCTCCAGCTCTAGCACCGACGCCCATGCCTCTGACTCCTGCTCCAGGCTCCTGGCCTCCGGCCTCCGATTCCAGCTCCGCCCCGGCTCCATCCCTGCTGCCTCCGGCTTTCCACGAATGGCTCCATCTCCCGACTCCTTCGCCCGACACCGGAGCTCGACAGCATTATCCCGGCGTCTCCCGGTTCTTGGCCTCCGGCCTCCTGCTCCCGGCTCCTGGCCTCCAGCTCTAGCTTTCGGCCCCGGCTCCAGCAGCTGTCCCTAGCTCCAGGCTCCCTATCCCGGACTCTGCTCCGGCCCATTTCGGCTCCAACTCCCGGCCGACCCGCGCAAATTCGTGATCTCATCCTCCGATGCCATGAGCTTCTGGTCTCCAAAGTTGAGTACCGTCTTCAGCCGACCCCTCAATTCATTCGCGAGCTGGATTCAGGAGCCCCAACTCCCCCCACCAATCTCAACGCCCGATGAGGTGTCAGCTGGTCTTTGTACCTGTTGTCCAGCAATATTTGGCTACCAACGTCCTCGTGGTCCAAAGAAATCACTCCTCCTATGTGTATAGAATATTTCAAAACTCTGAATGGTGGGGAATATGAATATTTATTTTCATCTGAGGACATAGAGGAGTCATGCTGTGCGCTGATGGGAGGATATGTTTTATGAGCACCATAATAACTGCCCATACCCTGCAAACCTACACCAACTTACAGTAATCATCCATTCTAAAGCGACTTAACTCAGCAACCATGTAGTCATTCACATTTAACAAAGCATAACTTACGGTTCTAACATGCCACATGAAGGAAAGCTTCATTGTTGCTATTCTTATCATAAATATTTTGACAGATGACTATACCTTAAGCCTACCAAACAATAATAAAATGGATAAAAGGAACTTCGATCACGTGAGCCCAGAACAACTCCTACACACTTACAAGCTCACACAGAGCATTTCTCTAAGCCTCTTTTTCGAGCTTTCTCAAGCTAACGATTATTGCTCAAAGCACTAACTTAGCGTTAAAGCATCCCTATCGGAATCTTCGGTCCCCAAGAGCAAGCTCGCAATAGAGCAAAACCTACCGAAAAATTCTTGGCATGCCAGAGAAGGTGATCAAATGCTCATGAACGTTCGAATGAGGTAATTTGGCATCAACAATCCACTATAAATCTATGATAATGAGCGAAGATAACAAAATCGAACATGGATTCAATAGAATTTAAATTGATCTTACGTGAATTTGTACCATAAATAAATTGGCACGATTACATTATGAAATAATCATTTCGTATTGCAAGATAGCCCACTAAGTTAAAAGTAAATTATTTAGGATTTAGTTGTTGATATATTAAATCAAACGTATTAAGTAGTTTGTATTGTATATATTTGTGCTAATCTTATCATATCAATCAAATATAATTTATTTTTTAAATTAATTATGTGGGTCAAATTATGTTATTCAGTAATAACTACGTTATGTTTATATTGATTCATGTATTGTTATATTTTAACTTCAACATAGTATAAATATAATATAAAAATATAAGTTATCGTTCATAACAACGAAGAATATATCCTCGCAGATAGCTTTATCACACGTATAGGAAAAAAAAGTGATGCCGCATGCCAAATGTTGGCTCAGATGGCAACCCAAGAGGAGGGTGAATTGGGTTCTTTAAAAAAAATTTAGCTCTTTAAAACTAAGTGCTCTGATATGAAAGTGCTTAAGTGCAATGTATAGATAAATGCTAAGCACAAATAAATGAGATAGAGAGAGACAAAGAGACAGAGCACGTCAAACATAAAAATTTTATAGTGGTTCAGTGTATTCAACACCTACATCCACTCCCAAGCTTCACTTGGGTCATACTATAATCCACTTGATTACAGCCGAGTTGTTTTACAAGCTCACAACTTAAAACTTGGTGTTTCCCCCGGAATCACAACGAACCCAACTAGTTTTTTCGGGCTCACTAGCACAAAACCCAACCACAAGCTATCCTTAGCTTGTTCCGAGGTATACTACCTCCACTAATTCAATCCCCTAATTGAATTAGCCAAAAACAGTGAAAAATAGAGTTTGAATTGACAACAGCTCCTCAAATGAGCAAATATATAATAAAATAAACAAAGGTAAGAAAAGCCTGCTTGAAGCGATTTGGAAGTGAGCTTTTCTTCTTTTATTCTTTTCATCTTCTCCTTTGAAAGATTGAATCAGGCCTTAGCTCAGATTTTTCACAAAAAATCACAGTTGAGAAGTTGAAGACTTTGGGGCTTTTACTTTCTCTCTTCAAATGTTGAAAATCTCTTGGATTTGATCTTTGAGAAGCTTTCGGATTTCTCTTTGAACTCTCTGGGATTGATGGACTTAGGCTCAGAGTTTTTCCTTTTTATTTCTCTCTCAGGATTTTTGGATTTTTCACAAAATATTTCTCTTTTTTCATTTCTCCTTTTTTTTACCAGATGAAACTCCTTTTTATAGACTTCAATCCAAAATTAGGTAGAAAATATAGCCGTTACAGAGTGGTTGGCTTGCATCTACACACAAAAAAATAGCCGTTAGAGATTAGGTAGAAAAATCTTACCGTTGGAGTCCGTTCTGACATTTGACAGGTTGGAGTCGGCTCCAACTTTTCAGGTGTCGGCTTCAGATCGTGGTGTCCAAAAATAGTAATAAGAAGTTATTGAGTAGTCGGCTCTAAAAAAGTTAAGTGTCAGCTCGGTGATTTTGGGAGTCGGCTCCGGAATCCAAGGGTGTCAGCTCCAACAATGTCCACAAAAACATGTTCTCTGTATCTCAGGTTGGAGTCTGCTCTAGAAACTCAGGTGTCGGCTCTAGAAACTGATGCAGAAAATACTTCTCTGTATCTCATGTTGGAGTCGGCTCCGAAACTGTAGGTGTCGACTCCGGATCGTGCCGAAATTCCAGAAAAGTTCTGATACGCTCTAGGGTCGACTCCTGACTGTTTGGGTGTCGACTTTAAGTTCTGAACTTACAAATTTGCTTTTCAATTTTGATTCAAAACTTATTTCTCTATACCTTTTGACTGATGAACATTTTTAATGCCTGAAATACTTCGTAAATTTATCAGAAACATAATGAATATACTCATGTCTTTTGTTAATCATCAAAATCAATACTTGGGTCAACAATCTCCCCCTTTTTTATGATGACAAAAACATCGAGTATATGGATGATTAATCAATAGGAGTTTCAAATCAAATTTCATAAGTTTTAAGTTCTCATAGTTAAGCTCTCCCTGAATGAGTTAGCTCCCCCTATGATACTCAATTTAACATCTCTTCCTTTACTCAAATTACATTTGATGCTTGATACCAATTAAACTTATTTCATCAAAACTATTTGATACCAATTACTTAAGCTTGATATCAATTACTTAAGCTTGCATATACAATATTCTTTCCCCCTTTTTTGTAATCAACAAAAAGGTTTTAGAAAAGATTCAAGTTCAAATTAATCTTTCTCAAAAGAATAATCAAATTGCAAAAATTTAAGTAATTCATTTACAACATTACATTTAATAAAAAGTAAACATTACATTTCAAAAAAAACTTCATTATATCAAAATTTATTAAGCTTCATTACATCATCAAAATATCAAAACATACTAAACTAAACATCAACTTTTAATGACATCAAAAGAACTTCATTACAATATAATCAAAAATGAGTTCTAAGAAGTCTTTGCAAATCTTCTACAATTTTTTCCATTCCTTTACTTTGAGTTCTGACAAATTCCTTCAGTCTTCTATCAACAAATCCACATGCAGTAACAATTTTGTCTTAAAGCTCTGCATTGCATTTGGAATAAGTCTCTGAATCTCCTCCAATCTCTTTAAGTTCCTCAAAAATGTGCATGAGATCAGTCTTCAAAGATTCTGTAGAAGAACCAAGAGTGGACTCAATCTTGCTGATTCTATCATCCAAGGAATAGAGAGTCTCTCTCAAGTTCATAAATTTGCTATCTAACTCAGTCTTTATCTCTTCCTTTTGAGTACACAATAAACTTTTAAGTTGCTCTAACTAAATATCAAAAAAATCGATAGAAGGGACAGGCAGTGGTATAGGTGCAGAAACTGGAGTAGGTGCCGATGGTGGTGATGATCTGTTAGGCTCTGGTGATGGATGCCTCACTGATGGACCGGCCTCAGATAGTGCAGTAGCCCTAATGTTAGCTGCTTTCTCATCCAGATGACCTTTTCTTTCCCATCTACCATTCACTTTCACAAATCTCATTCTATGCACTGTAGCCAAGCTGTAATAATCAGTGTGCCTTAGGTTTTTCAATGGCTCATTCTCAGAAATGACAACTCCTTGACTTTTGAATGCCATGGTCAGGACCATTCCATAAGGCAAGGTCGATCTCCTCTTGCCTCCGGCCTCAGCCATATACCATATCATCATTCTGCTAGATTGATTGGCTGACCCATCAAAATACTGTCCATAATCACTATGTCTCGCTCTGAGACATACTCAAACCTGCCAGTTTTAGGAAATAGGATCCTACCACATATATTACATAACAGTCTAAGCTCAAGAGGCAACTGATTTGCCCTAACTTCCTCAAACTCAGTGAAGTCTCTACCCAACATCCTTGACAATGCTCCTGCTCTATCACTGTGACTATTTGCAATCAATCCTACAACAAGGATTTCTAAAAGATTTCCTAAAATTTCAGATGTGAGATGAATTCTTTTTCCTCTAACCAAACTAACTAATCCTCCATCTCCTCTTGATAAATTGAAGTAAAATTCCTTGACTAGAGCCGGATAAGTGGGTACATCTAAGGAACATACCTTATCCCAACCAAGTTCCTTGATTTGTCTTCCAATAGCGAAACACTTGACTTCAAAAAATTCAAAATCCACCTTTCTTTCCATAGTAATGATTCGGCCAGCTAGGGTATCAACTTGTGGTGAGGATGGGCTAGGAATGTCACTGGGAGTGGATGCGGTTGAGCTGGAGGATGATTCCGTAGAGGGTTCACGCGTCGGACGCCTTGCCGTACGTTTCCCCATCGTTACTATTCCTCCAAACAACGATCCTCTACGCTTGGATGCCATTGAGTGCTATGGAGAGGCTAATTTAAGATATTTAGGGCTTTGGGAAAAGTTTGAGAGAGTTTGGGAAAGTTTGGAGTCGATTGAAATGAAAGAGGAGTCGGTTCTGCCCTAAATAAACAACTTCGGACCACTTGGAGTCGACTCCCGCAAAGCGAGGTGTCGGCTCCAGGTTGCTAACACAGTCAGCGCTCGAAGTGGAGTCGACTCGGGAAAAGCAGGTGTCGGCTCCAAAGACTTAGACAAAACTGGAGTCAACTCCGATACCAGAGGAGTTGGCTCTGAGACAGTTTCAGGAAAAAATAAGAGAATTTCAAAGGATCTAAAACATGTCCGGATAGAGATCAAATTTTGGCTGAATAAGCTTTGGAATGTGATGAATCAAGGGGTTCAAATATCTAGATAAATCATCCTTAAAATCATGAAAGAATTTTTTTTAAGAAATTGATTGTATTCTAGATAATCGATCTTGAGGGTTTTAAAATCATTCCAATTGGTCACAAATCCCTAACTCTCCTCTAAGATAACAAAATCTCTCTTCACTCAAAGGTTTTGTAAATATGTCCGCTAATTGTTTTTCAGTACTAACATAATCAAGGCAAATTTCATTGTTAGCTACATGTTCTCTTATAAAATGATATCTAATTTCAATGTGCTTAGTTCTTGAATGTTGTATAGGATTTTTAGTTAAGTTTATTGCACTTGTGTTATCACATCTAATAGAAGTTTTATCAAGTGTTATGCCATAATCTTCAAGTTGTCGCTTAATCCAAAGGATTTGAGCACAGCAACTTTCAGCTGCAACATATTCAGCTTCAGCAGTAGATAATGCAACTAAATTTTGCTTTTTGCTAAACCAAGAGATTAAGTTACTTCTTAAAAATTGACATGCACCACTTATACTTTTTCTATCTAATTTACATCCAGCATAATCAGAATCAGAATAAGCAATCAAATTTAGTGTTGAGTCTCTAGAATACCATAATCCTATATTTTAGTTCCACTTAGATATCTTAGTATTCTTTTTACAGCAATTAAATGAGATTCTTTATGTTCTGATTGAAATCTAGCACATAAACAAACAACAAACATGATATCAGGTCTACTTGCAGTTAAGTAAAGTAGAGATCCGATCATACCTCTATAATGCTTTTGATCAACTTTCTTACCATCTTCATCTTTATCCAATTTGCATGAAGGACTCATAGGAGTTCCAAGGGGTTTGATTGATTCCATTCCAAACTTCTTAAGAATTTCCTTCGTGTACTTTGTTTGGTTGATGAAAATCCCCTCTTTGCTTTGTTTGATTTGTAGTCCTAGGAAGAAATTTAGTTCTCCCATCATGCTCATCTTGAATTCACCCTGCATTAACTTAGCAAATTCTTAACACAAGAGATTGTTAGTAGCACCGAATACAATATCATCTACATATATTTGTACTACTAATAAGTCTTTGTCTTTTCTTTTCAAAAATAAGGTTTTATCAACATTTCCTCTAGAAAAATCATTTTCAATTAGAAATTTACTTAATCTATCATACCAAGCTCTAGGTGCTTGTTTTAAACCATATAGTGCTTTGTGTAATTTAAAAACATGGTATGAAAATTCATGATCTTCAAAACTAGGTGGTTGTTCTACATAAACTTCCTCATTTATAAAACCATTTAAAAATACACTTTTAACATCCATTTGAAATAAATTAATATTCATATGATATGCAAATGCAAGTAATAGTCTAATTGCTTCTAATCTAGCTACAGGTGCAAAAGTTTCATCAAAATTAATTCCTTCTTTTGATTATATCCCTTTGCAACTAATCTAGCTTTATTTATGATTACTATACCATTTTCATCTAATTTATTTCTAAATATCCATTTAGATCCTATAACTGAGTGACCTTTAGGTCTATCAACTAAGGGCCATACATTATTCCTAGTAAATTGGTTTAATTCTTCTTGCATAGCCAGCATCCAATTACTATCTTTTTTAGCTTCTTCAATAGTTTTAGGTTCAATTTGAGATACAAATGCAAGATAATTATTGATATTTCTCATAGATGATCTAGTTCTTACACCTTAAGATGGATCACCTATAATCAATTCCTTTGGATGACCATAGGCATATCTCAAATCTTTAGGAAGATCTACCTCATTATGATTAATATCAATAACATTAACCCTAGGAGAATCATCATCTTTAGCTTCTTGTTCATGGTCTGAAGATACATCTATATTTAATTTTTTAATATCTCTTTCTAGTAAATTTGTATCTTCTTCATCATCAATCTTTTCTGAACTTGATGCTAAAGACTCATCAAAAACTACATGGATAGATTCTTCTACAATTAAGGATTTCTTGTTAAATACTCTATAGGCTTTACTAGTTATTGAATATCCTAAGAATATGCCTTCATCAGATTTTGCATCAAATTTTCTAAGATTATCTTTACCATTATTATGAATAAAACATTTACAACTAAATTCATGAAAATAACTAATGTTTGGTTTCCTATTATTCCATAATTCATAGGGAGTCTTCTTAAGGATTGGCCTAATTAGGACTCTATTAAGGATGTAACATGCCATGTTTATAGCTTCCGCCCAAAAGTATTTTGGTAGGTTGCTTTCACATAGCATGGTACGGGTCATGTCCTCTAAAGTTCTATTCTTTCTTTCTACAACTCTGTTTTGTTGTAGTATTCTAGGTGCAGAAAAATTATGATGAATGCCATGTTCAATGTAGAAATTTTCAAATAAGTAATTTTTAAATTCTGTGCCATGATCACTTCTAAGAGACACTATGGTGTTGTTTTTCTCATTATGACTTTCTTAAAGAATTTTATGAATATAGGGAAAGTCTCATCCTTATGAGCCAAAAATAATACCCAAGTAATCTAGAATAATCATCTACTATCACAAGACCATATTTCTTTCCTCCTAGACTAGTGGTTCTAAAAGGTCGAAAAGGTCTATGTGAAGTAGCTCTAGTGGCCTAGAAGTGGAAACAACATTTTTAGATTTGAAAGAGTTTCTAGTTTGTTTTCCAAATTGACATGCATCACAAATTCGGTTATTTTCAAAATCTAACTTTGGAAGTCCTTTAACTAAATCCATTCTAATTAATTTTAAAATCAAGTGTGTGCTTGCATGACCTAATCTACGATGTCATAGCCATCCAATCTCATTAATATTAGCATTATCAGCAACTAAGCAAAGATTACTAGTAGATAAATTGTCTAAATCAATTAAGTATATTATTATTTCTATTTCCAATAAATATAATGCTATTGTTAATGGGATTAGAAACAGTGCAGATAGAAGCTTCAAATAAAACTTTGAAACCTTTATCACACAATTGGCTAATGCTAATCAAATTATGTTTTAAACCATCTACATATAAAACATTTTCTATAAAAGTAGAGGGAGTTATTGAATTTTACTAAATCCCATAATTTGGCCTTTACCATTATCTCCAAATATAACAACTCCTCCTCTTTTATCTTCAAGGGTGATGAATTTATCCTTATCACCCGTCATGTGCCTTGAGCAGCCTCTATCAAGATACCACTTGCGTTTTGATCTTTTGGCCGTAAGACACTCCAGCAAGATGATCAAATCTTATGTTTAGGTACCCAAGCTTTCTTGGATCCTTCATGGTTAGTAGCGATAAAAATTGTTCCTTTTAGAACCCATATTTTCTTTCCTTTTATATTTAAATTCTTATTGATTTTTATGAAATTACATTCATAGGCTTTATGTCCTTTCTTGTTACAGCAATAATATGAAACATCATTTTATCTTGTTTCTTTATAAAGAAGTTTTTAACAAACTTTTGTTTCTTGTTAGGCCTATAACCTAATCTAGCTTTATCAAATACAACTCTTTGATTACTCAATAGCAAATTAAGTTTTTCAGAGCTATATGTAAATTTATCAACTATATTTTTATATTTATCAACTTCTTTCTTTAAACTAACATTTTCATTAGAAATTGATTCTTTTTCTTTTAACAAATTTTTATTTTCAGATTTCGATTCTTCAACTTCATGAGTTAGTTTATCCTTTTCTTGTCAAGATTTAAATTATCATTTTTTAAAGATTTACTTTTCTTTTTCAAAACTTTAAAATCACTAACTAATTCATTAAATGCATCCAACAATTCATCAAAGGTAAAGTTATGAGTTTCGGTACTTACCTCATCGTCATTTGCCATAAAGCAAATGTTTGCAACTTCCTTTTGTTCCTCCTCAGAAGAGGATTCTTCGCTATCGCTCCATGTTGCAACATAAGCCTTCTTCTTCTTTTTATAGGCTTTCTTAATTGAGGACAGCCATATCTAAAGTGCCCCGGTTTCTTACATTCATCATATGGGGGGTCTTTCTCTTTGTCCTTATCCTTCTCTTTTTCTTTTCACCTTTCATTTTTATTCCATACTTTTTCTTGTGGAAAGGTCTCCTTCTTTGCATAAATTTTCTGAACTTCTTTTCAAGAAAGGCTGTCTCATCATCTTCCTCTTCTTCCTCACTGCTGCTTGTTTCTTTTTCTGCAGCTTTAAGGGCAATCGTTCTCTTCTTTTTGACCTCTTCCTCTTGATGTTGCTTCATGGTCAGTTCATGGGTCATCAATGATCCAAGTAACTCTTCCAAAGGTAATGTATTTAAATCTTTGGCTTCTTGGATGGCAGTTACTTTCGCTTCCCATGATCTTGGAAGAGACCTAAGAATTTTATGCACCAAATCAGAATTTGTATAAGTCTTACCAAGACTTTTTAGACAATTTACAATATCAGTGAATCTAGTGTACATGAATGTGATAGTTTCAGTTTGTTCCATGCTAAACAATTCATATTTGTGCACTAAGATATTAATTTTAGACTCTTTAACTTGATTAGTACCCTCATGGGTAACTTCTAGTCTATCCCAAATTTCTTTCCTATCATTCACATTCCAATCCCTTTCGAGTTTAGGAACTATTGAACCATATACTAAGTATGTGGGTGTGCTAGGTCCATTAGTGATTACACTCCATAGTTCATAATCTAAAGCTTGAATAAAAATTCTCATTCTAGCTTTCCAATAAGAATAATTTGAATCATTAAATAAAGGAGGTCTATTTATGGATTGACCTTCAGCAAATGAAGATCCAGCTTGAGCTGCCATTTAGATCTTTAACTCTTGATCGTTTGATCAAATAAAAAATGAGTACTAGCTTTGATACCAATTGTTGGCCCAGATGGCAACCCAAGAGGGGGAGGTGAATTAGGTTCTTTAAAAAAAATTAGCTCTTTAAAACTAAGTGCTCTGATATGAAAGTGCTTATGTGCAATGTATAGATAAATGCTAAGCACAAACAAATGAGATAGAGAGAAACAAAGAGACAGCACGGCAAACACAAAGATTTATAGTGGTTTGGTGTATTCAACACCTACATCCACTCCCAAGCTTCACTTGGATCCACACTATAATCCACTTGATTACAGCCGAGTTGTTTTACAAGCTCACAACTCAAAACTTGTTGTTTCCCCCAGGATCATAATGAACCCAGCTGGTTTTTTCGGGCTCACCAGCACAAAACCCAACCATAAGCTATCCTTAGCTTGTCCCGAGGTATACTACCTCCACTAATTCAATCCCCTAATTGAATTAGCCAAAAACAATGAAAAATAGAGTTTTGAATTGATAGCAGCTCCTCAAATGAGCAAATATACAATAAAATAAACAAGGTAAGAAATGCTTGTTTGAAGCGATTTGGAAGTGAGCTTTTCTTCTTTTCTTCTTTTCCTTTTCTCCTTTGAAGGATTGAATCAAGTCTCAGCTCAGATTATTCAAAAAAAATCACAGTTGAGAAGTTGAGGACTTTGGGGCTTTTGCTTTCTCTCTTCAAATGTTGGAAATCTCTTGGATTTGATCTTTGACAAGCTTTCGAATTTCTCTTTGAACTCTCTAGGATTGATGGACTTAAGCTCATAGTTTTTCCTTCTGATTTCTCTCTCCGGATTTTTGGATTTTTCACAAAAATATTTCTCTTTTTCCGTTCCCCCCCCCCTTTTTTTTTTAAAACCAGACAAATCTCCTTTTTATAGACTTCAATCCAAGATTAGGTAGAAAATATAGCCGTTACAGAGTGGTTGGCTTGCATCTACATACAAAGAAAAATAGCCGTTAGAGATTAGGTAGAAAAATCTTACCATTGGAGTCCGTTCTGACATTTGAAAAATCCATTCCTGACAGGTTAGAGTCGGCTCCAACTTTTCAAGTGTCGACTCCAGATCGTGGTGTCCAAAAATAGTAATAACAGTTGTTGAGGAGTCGGCTCCAAAAAAGTTAAGTGTCGGCTCAGCAATTTCGGGAGTCGGCTCCGAAATCCAAGGGTGTCGGCTCCAATAATGTCCACAAAAATATGTTCTCTATATCTCACGTTGGAGTCAGCTCCAGAAACTCAGGTGTCTACTCCGGAAACTGATGCAGAAAATACTTCTCTGTATCTCAGGTTGGAGTCGGCTCTGAAACTGTATGTGTCGACTCTGGACCATGCCGAAATTTCAGAAAAGTTCTGATACGCTCTGGGGTCGGCTCCTGACTGTTTGGGTGTCGACTCTAAGTTCTGAACTTACAAATTTTCATTTCAATTTTGATTCAAAACTTATTTCCCTATACCTTTTGACTGATTGAACATTTTAATGCCTGAAATACTTCATAAATTTATCAGAAACATAATAAATATACTCATGTCTTTTGTTAATCATCAAAATCAATACTTGGATCAACACCAAAGCATTCCTTTTTTATCATAGTAGAAATGTTTAAATTTGCTCTTTTTGCATTAATGAGGCGCAAAACTAATCAGAACCAATTGTTGGTAAGAAATCAGCTTCTCTCAAAATAGAAATGAATGATTAATATTTTTAAAATTTACTTTAATAATTAAACAGATATAATCAAATATGCATAGTATAAATATATCCAGCAGAGTCAATAATACTAGTTGATGCGGGATAAAATCATTATTGCGTTAATATCTATGCATATAGCGAAAAGATTAGAATCATTTTTGATTTTTGTCCATCAACTGTCACATCCGGAAAAAAGATAAATGTTCATGCCTCGGCAGGATCGAACCATTTCCACACCTCGGTAGGACCGAGTCATTTCCATGCCTCAATAGGACCGAGCCACTCTCATACTTCGGCAGTATCGAGGTATTTCCTTTTTCAGCTTAAATGCCCCTATTGTTTAACACTACGCCGAGGTCTCTAGTCATCCAAATTCCAGAATAATCTTCCTGGAATGGAAATTAGAAGCCGAATATGACCCTTCAACCATGATCAACAAAAATTCAGATCCCTAATTATTGGGTGGAATTCGGATCACATCGGTTCTCAGCATTTCCAAGAAGGAAATAAAGTCGATGAAGTCGAATATAGCTTAATGCCCAAATCTCAAAGCACCAATCATCTTCCTTGGCCGTTGATCCTTTAACTAACAGGATTCTTATCTCATCGGCCCCATAACTAACCAGATTCGAATCAGATTCGAATCATACCAACTTTTAGCATCCCAAGACACGTCCAAGAAGTCAGGTATCAAACCGCCATCATTCCAACAGTCTATAAATACCTTGTCCTAGGGCTTTCTCAGGTATGCCCACTCTCTAACTAAGAATCCATTAGAGCTTAAGTAGAGTTTTTAGCTCTCGAGAAGCCATTATTGAGGGACTCTCCTGTAAGAGCCTTCTCCTCATATATGCTTGCTGTGGATCTTCACTGACTTGGGTGTCGGAGGGTCTTCCACAGGGACTACCCTCAATATTTTCTGCATGAGGACTATCTTGCAGGTTCACCCAGACGGGAGATCATCATTCGGATCCTAACATGAATCATGCTCAAGCCGAAGGATGAAATTTCATGGCAACAAATTGGCGCTAGAGGAAGGGCCTTAAGTCCCATAAACTTGTAATCAAGGAGATAAGGTTTTTGAGAAGAAGAACAATCCCTCAATGGCTAACCGAAGAAGAGCAATGCTCTGGATCAATCCGCATCCTAATGGCATGATCTTGCAAATAATGTGGCACCCCCACAACCACCACCGACTGAGATTCCTCTAGCGTTGGTGGCCCCAGTCACTCAAGACTAGTTCACCACACTGGTTCAGTAGGTCCAAGCTCTGACCCAGCTAGTATAGGGGTCCACAGAGTCCCTCTTCCAACTACACCAGCCCCATAACTTCTCAACGGAGCTATTGCCCCTATTTTGCCAGTGATCTCTTCTTTTGGTCCACTCAAAGTCACTAGCCGCCTTCAACAGCCCAACCGTAAAGGACCTAAATCGGCACCGCAGGGGGCTAGGGAAAAGAGCCTGCCTAGATCTTCGTGAGATCGATCTCTCTCTTCAAGGTATTCCTGCCATAATTTGATGCCGCAACCATGGTCCCCTCGCCCTCTCTCCCCCATAACTCAAGATGAAGGAGTCCAACAACAACTTTATAAGATGCGCCAGGTGTAGCGCCAAGAACTGGATGCTGTCAAGCAAGTTCCTCCTCCCAAATCGAAGGCAAAATAGGGCATTCCCTTCTTCGAGAAGATCGTACATGAAGTGATCCCTTCCTATGTTAAGCTTTCCACCATTGATCTGTACAATGGATCCACTGATCCCGATGATCATCTGAGCAGCTTTCAATCCATCATGATGTTCTATAGAGATTAATTGCTCGGCCCTACCGAGGTTCAGAGATTAGTTGCTCGACCCAGCCGAGGTTCGGAGAATAGTTGCTCGGCCCTGCCGAGGTTCGAAGAATTAGTGCTTGGAGAGTTTTTTCTTTAAAGAAATTGGTCTCCTTCTGCTGAGTTGATGACCTGCCCCCCAGGAAACTCTGTTGATTGGAATCCGCAGGTCTTGAGCTTGAGGGTGCCGACACGGAGCCGATCTTGAGGTGCCGACGCAGGGCCGGTCTTTGGTACCGACGCGGAGTCGGTCTTTGTTGCCGATGCGGAGTCGGTCTTTGTTGTCGATGCGGAGTCGATCTTTGTTGCCAACGCAGAGCCGGTCTTTGTGCCTGGCTGGCCCAGGGCTTTTTGATGCCAAAGCGAGGTTGGCCTTGGATGTTGATGCAAGGTAGGTCTTCCCTGCATGACATTTTTAAGTATTAATGAAAGAAAACTGTCTTAAGTGCAATGTACTTAGCTCTTGTAGCTCCCATGTTTTCCTTTTGCGGGTTTGAGCACTTTCGTCCGCTGGTGACCTGCCCCGCAGGGAGTCATGTTAGTCGGATTGGAAGTGTCGTTGCCCTTACTTGGTCCTTCTCTCTCATTGGAGGCCAGGACGAGATGCCTGTGGCCGGGAAGAAGCTGGAAACCGGGACAAGGCTAGAGTCCATTGAGGAAAGCCTCGACAGTCGGCGGTCATTGAAGATGAATGGCTGGGAGAGTCCATCGAGGGCGTTTCTGAGAGTAAAAAGGTCGGAGGAGTTGCCGAGAGGGCTCTTTGCCTAGCTTTTTCTTTGAAGAGATTGATTGCCTTCGGTGCTGAAGCTTAAGAGCAGCAGTCAAAGCCTTTTATCCTCATCTTCCTCCTTGCATTAATTGCAACAACACCTCTCGGCTTGCTCTGGCCGATTGAGGATGGCCAGCTGGTTAATCAGAGCAGCTGAAGTTGGTGGTGAAGGAGCAGAAGGGGTGGCCTTTCGCTGCCTAGTGCGATGTGGATGCCCCTCAGCACAATTGGTAAGAAACTCTGGCAAGCGCATCACCACCATAGCAATCTTAGAGGGGACGGAGGCTTATAGCTCAAGGAGACCGAGCTTTCTTTCCTTCAGCGTGTCCCCCCTTCTTGGCGCGCCAATCTGATGACGCTCAATCACCTATCCTGAACGTCGGAAATGAAATGCTTCTCCAGGCGTTTCTTCACCAGGTTACCTGCAAAAAAGTCCTCGGACCGAAGGGGGTTCTCCGGTGGGACCCTCCGATGCCCAAGTTAGCAACTGAGGTCACCACTGAAGAGGAGCTCGAGTGAGCCCTTTTTAGTATGAGAAAGGAGGTCTCAAGGAGGAGGGATTCCTTCCTGGACGCTAAGGCAGCGATTTTGGGGATTATCGCGCATACCTGTTTACTAGATGGATTCATCTTTTTATAGGGGTTGACCCTGGTATGATCACATGGGATTGCGTGAAGTCAGAATGTCTGCTGAGCCCTTGCATGAATCTGGGCTGGTTAGTGGGCTACGTCCCATTAATTGTTGGGTAGGTGGGTCATGTCCCATCACCAGTGTTGCCAGTGGGTTGCTGGATCTGGCGCTGTCAGGCGGCGCGCATCAGAGAGGTGGCGCCCTGAACTGATAGGGCCATGCTGGGGCTGATCTGGCGGGAACTGGAAAATCCCGACTTATCAGGGCCGAGCCGGGTCGACCCGAGATGGCTGGGGCCAATCCCGCTGGCAAGGCAGTGTCGGGGCGGGGCCGAATCGACGGACTTGGAGGCATCAGGGCCGAGTCGGACTGGCCGGGGATAGCCTTGGCCGACTCGATGGAATTAGAGACGCCGGGGCCGAGTCGGGTCGGCCGGGGATGGCCTTGGCCGACTCGGCGGAACTGGAGATAATGGGGCCGAGTCGGGCTGGCCGGGGATGGCCTTGGCCGACTCGACGGAACTAGAGACGCCGAGGCCGAGTCAGGCCGACCGGGGAAGTGTCGGGGCTGACTCGCTTGGAGAAGTAGGGGGCCAGCTAGGAAGATGCGGGCCGCTTGGAAAGATGCCGGGGCCGGTTGGGAGGTGCTGGGGCCGGCTAGCTTGGACACGCCGGGGCCGGCTAGGAAGGTGCCGGGGCCAACTTGGATCAGGCGGGGCCGGCCGGGATGAGAGTGCCGGGGCCGGCCGGGATCAGGCGGGGCCAACCGGGATGGAAGCGCCGGGGCCAACTTGGATCATGCAGGGCCGGTCGGGATGAGAGTGCCGGGGCCGACTGGGAGGTGCCAGGGCCGCCTAGCTTGGAGATGCTGGCCGGGATGAGAGTGCCAGGGCCGACTGGGAGGTGCCGGGGCCGCCTAGCTTGGAGATGCCGGCCTTGGTGGTGTCGGCCTTTGGGGTTGTCGGTCTTGGAGGTGTCGGCCTTTGGGGCCATCGGTCTTGGAGGTGTTGGCCTTTGGGGCTGTCGGCCTTAGAGCCGTCGGTCATGGAGCCGTCGGCCTTTGGGGCCGTCGGTCTTGGAGGTGTCGGCCTTTGGGGCCATCGGTCATGGAGCCGTCGGCCTTGGAGCTGTCGGCCTTGGAGCTGTTGGTCATGGAGCCGTCGGCCTTGGAGGTGTCGGCCTTTGGGGCCGTCGGTCTTGGAGCCGTCGGTCATGGAGCCATCGGCCTTGGAGGTGTCGGCCTTTGGGGCCGTCGGTCTTGGAGGTGTCGGCCTTGGAGCCGTCGGTCATGGAGCCGTCCAAAAAATTTTATTTTTCATGGGATCAACTGGCCCCATCACCAATCAACTAGGGCAATGATCTGGCCGTTAACAATCCAAGGCCTACTGAGAGCAGTTTCCTTGGCATCAGTGGTGGCAAAGATGAAGAGATAGTGATGATTGGCTAGGTCGATTACTTTAATACTGCCATTGATGCCGCCACACAGGAACTCCCAGGTTACAGTATCCGGTGGCACCCATCTACCAAGACAGCGAGCAAGAACAGTCTTCTCTATTCTTCAACCAATGCCTCCATAGGCACATCAACAATATCTAAAAATCTTCTCTCAAGATCCATAATCTCCATCGGCATGGGTTCAGGAGAAACCCATTCGAAGTGGGGATTAATCCCCTTCCTCCAATCCATTGAAGGAGAGGTCGTTACCGGATTAGCCGATGCAGAGGGAGCTTGAGGTGTCGGGAAGGCCATCCCGAACAACAACAAGCAGCTCCAATTAGGGAGGAAAACGAACGGCAAACAGAAAAACTCACTCACAATTCTGTATCAAGCCGAGTAAGCAATTCCCACACTCAAATCTTCCTACTCATTGTCATCATTCGCGGCCATAGGGGTGAGGGAAAGCAATGGCCAATGTCCGATGAATTTTTTTTTTTTTTTGATAAAAATGGGCGATCACACTAGTCTAGTATGAGTCAGCCCAGATACATCAGATTACAAAATTTGTAATAACACAGGAGGACATAGTTCATCCATCGTCCATATCCTATATCCTACATGCTGAGCCACGGTCGTCGCTGCCCAGTCAGCAGCCGTGTTGGCTTCACGGAAGACATGACGAATCTGGGCAGTAGCCACCTCCTGAAGCATGGTCCAAATATCTCTCAATATCGGATTAGTGGATACATCAGGAGCACTCTCTTTCCGCATCCACTGTATGACAGTCATAGAGTCTCCCTCAATAACAAGCCTCTGAGCTCGAAGAGTCTGCACCGCATAAGAAATATCAGCCCATGCAGCGCAAAGCTCAGCCATGGGAACAGAGAAGTCCAGAGACCCAAATCCACCCGCCGCTATCATATTGCCCTGTGGACCGCGTATGATGAAGGCCAAACCAGCTAGTCTGCCGTGAACACTCCCATCAAAGTTGATTTTGACAAACCCTGGAGGAGGGGGCTCCCAGGAAATAAATACCGTACGATGGTTCGCTACCGAAGCAGCAGGGGAACCCCAGAGGCCAGAGGTGTCAAAACTAACAGAATGAAGAGCACAGGCACAATCCACGGACAATGATCTGATTTTCCTCATAAGCTGATGTGAAGAAATACAATCCTCCAAAAAGATAATCTGGTTCCTTGATAGCCAAATCTGGTATGCCGTGATCGCCCAAAGACCACGTATGTGCTGAGGAGCCATCCGGAGATCCTGGAGAAAGATAGGACGAGGAGAACCATAGACATCCACTCTGTACTCATAGCCCATCAAATGCCAGATCCATCTAGCTCTAGGGCATTTGAATATAGCATGATCGGTAGTCTCGTCCTCCATATCGCATAAGGGACAGGTCGACTGGATAGGGAGACCCCTACGAGAGAGCATAGCACTCATCGGTAGGCAGTCCCAAAGAAGCTTCCAGATAAAAAGCTGAACCCTAGGAAGAGTGGGAAGCTTCCATATCCACGCAGCATCCTTCGTATCTTGAGCCCAAGGCCTAAATATCTTGACAAGATCCCTGAGAGGGGCCCTAGGGAGGGAGGATCTCTGCCAAAGCCTCACATCTGCGGAGGGACAAGAGATAAGAGGGATCGATAGAATCCGCTGAGATAGATCCTCGCCAAATAGACTAGTCACCATGGGGGTATTCCAGGAGGGGGGGACTGATGAAATCAAATCCTTAACCCTCGTATCAGTAGGAATATCAGTGTTAAAGAATGAGGGCCATCGAGACAGAGGAAGCTCTGAAATCCATGTATCCTGAATGGCATCTATAGAGTGACCATCACCAATCATCCAAGAGATATTCATCCGAATAGAGTCGCCAACCTGGCACACCTCCTTCCAAAAGGAGGAACTACCCCTGGGCGACGAAATGAGCTCTTCTGGCTTCCAATCACCATATCTTGCTCGCATGACCGAGCTCCAGAGATAGTGCGGCTCCAGAAGGAAGCGAGAAGCATGTCTGGCCAGTAAAGCTTGGTGCCTAACCACCAAGGATTGGATCCCGAGACCACCTTCATGAATAGGCATACATATCTTGTCCCAGGAAAGAAGATGAATACCATGCCCGTCTTGCATAGAAGCCCATAAAAAATCTCTGAACCATCTCTCAAACCTCCTCAAGCAAGTAGTCGGGATGGCCGTATTCGATAACATATAGAGCGGAAGGGAAGAGAGAACCGACCGAATAATGGTGATCTGAGCCATCATAGAAAGATCAGTGACATGCCAACCGTCGATACGCTGACGGACCCGCCTCTCGAGGTCCATAAAATCAGAGCATCGAGGACGTCTGCCAGTCATAGGGATCCCCAAATACATAAAACGATCAGTCTGAGTAGTGATACCCAACCGATCAATGATAGCTTCACTGGTAAGTCTGGAAGTCTTCGGACTGAAGCAGATAGAAGACTTCTAAAGATTGACCTTCTGGCCCGAAGCCTGACAATAGCACTGAATAATGGAATCAAAGGAAGCCGCATTTTCAGTAGAGGCCTGGCCCAGAAGTATACAATCATCCGCAAACAGAAGATGAGAGATGGAAAGACCCGCATCCCCCACGCTAAAAGGGACAATGCTCTGGTTGTACTGAGCCTGATGTAGAGCTCGAGAGAGATCATCCGCAGCCAAGATGAACAGAAGGGGAGATAAAGGGCATCCCTGACGTAAACCAACCGAAGACTGAAAAAACTCAGTCGGGCTTCCATTGATGATCAATGAAAAGGAAGGCCTCTGGATGCAAGCCATAACCCATTCAGTAAAGCTCTCATCAAAACCAAAACCCTGAAGAGAACGATATAAGAAGTTCCAGCTCAGTCTATCATAAGCCCTTTCCATATCAAGCTTAATGGCCATAAGACACCGTCTCGCAGGGGCTCTATGAAGGTCGTGCATAAACTCCTGAGTGATAAGGACATTATCCGAGATAGATCGCCCTCTGATAAACGCCCCTTGTTCCTCAGAAATAATACGGGGGATCACAGCACAGAGATGAGAAGCTAGGAGACGAGCGCAAACCTTGTACATAGTAGTACATAGGCTAATCGGTCTAAAGTGCTGAGGTAGAGAAGCATCCGGGCATTTAGGCAAAAGGGTAATAAGTGTGCGATTCCAATCCTCAGGAATATGCTTAGATTGGAAAACATTTTGGATAGCCTGAACCATTTCCTGCCCAACGATATCCCAATAATGACGGAAAAAGAAGGGCGGAAACCCATCCGGCCCAGGAGCCTTATCCGAACCAAGTTCCCAAAGAGCCTGACGAACCTCCTCCACACAAATATGCCTGACTAGTAAGGCGTTATCCGAAGAGGATACCTTCTGGGTATCAGAAACCCGAGTAACCGGAACCCCATTGCCCAAACTTTCAGACCATCTTGATTGGAAGAAATGAAGAAGCTGAGAACGAATATGGTGAATATCCTCCTGATAATTCCCCTCAACATCCACTAACCGCCGGATTCTGTTGGCTGCCCACCGCTTCAGTGTAGCCTGATGGAAGAATCTGGTATTACGATCCCCTTCACGGATCCACTGAACTCTGGATCGCTGCCTCCAATATAACTCTTGCTATCAAAGAAGGGAGTGATGACGAGCAAGATTCTCTCGCAACAGGGAGAGATCAGAGTCCAATAGAAATCCGTCGAGGTCCTCCTTCGACTGAATGGCACAAATAATAGATTCAGCCTTCTCCACTTGCCTAACCAGATCCCCAACCTCCAGTCTATTCCATCTGGAAAGTCTACGGCTGGCCAAAATAAGACGATGGGAAATCCGATAGGCTGCATTACCCCTGATAGGAAGGTGCCAGATCTGGGAAATGATAGTCCGAGCAGTAGAGTGGACCGTCCAGAACCGTTCAAATCTAAACTGTTTCCTCAGATAAAGATCAGCCTCCAAGGAAATCAGAATAGGGCAGTGATCCGAGGCAATCCTAGGAAGGTGAGTAACAGTAACAGCAGGGTATTTTTGGAGCCACTGAGGAGTAGCCAGAGCTCTATCAATTCTCTCCCAGACGCGAGCTATCCCCTGTCGGTTATTGCACCAAGTAAATTGAGGCCCCGAGTACCCCAAATCCATTAGCCTAGTAGATCCAATGAATGATCTAAATTCATTAATATCAGCTGAATTGGTAACTGGCCTACCCCCTCTCTTCTCATTAGCTTCAGTAATACAGTTGAAATCACCAGCAATAATGGAAGGAATCCCTTGAGCTAGGAGGGAAGTCAAATCGGACCAAAGAGTACGATGCTCACGGTAATCCGTACTGGCGTAGACTGCCGATATGATCCAGGGATCAGAAGTCCCTTCTGAGACAGTAAGATCTATTTATTGATTACTTTGATGGACAGCATCAATCGTGACGGCAGAGTCACGCCAAACAGCCATGTTGGGGAGATTGTTGAGAAATTGTTGCCCCAATCTTATTGATTTTGATGATTACCAAAAGCCATGAGTATATTAAAAGATGCAATGAATTTATTTACATGAGCAATGAATTTATTTATCATAATCAATGAGTATGTTAAGTATGACTTTAATCAATTGGAAAGTAAGCTTCAAGCTAGCTCCATGTTTAAAGCTTTCAAAAAGAAATTTTTATACTTCATATTCAATCAATGAGTTTTTGGAACATTCTTGAATTGATTCTTAATGTCAAATTTATTATATTCAAGTCAAAATTGATTTAAAATTAATCTGGAATGAATTTCAAAGTCAATCAGAAAATTTCTGATTTTTGATACGTTCCGGAGCCGACTCTAGAGTTTCAGAGTCGACTCCACTCAGTATACAGAGATGTCTATTTGTCTCGAGTCGACCCCTGTGATTTTTGAGTCGACCCCCGATTTTGTCGAGCCGACTCCATGACTGTGCGAGTCGACTCCGCTCAGACACCAGAGAGTTGTTTTTCTGAGCACTTCTCGAGTCGACCCCTTGCTTTTCATGAGTCGACCCCCGACTGTCAGGAGTCGACACCTTATTTTCTTGAGTCGACCCCTTAACTTTCTGAATGTTTCTATTTTTGGCAGCGTCTTCGAGCCGACTCGCCTAAAGTTGGAGCCGACTCCAACAAATCTGGGCATGATTTTTTTCTGAATGCCAACTCAGCTCCAACGGTAAGTTTTTTAATAACGGCTAGATTTCTTTGTTTCTAACGGACTATATTTTTGCAGAATCTATAAATAGAGAGCCGTTTTCAAATCAAGAAAAATATACAAATCAAGAGAGAAAAAGAAAATCTTTTAGAAAAAGAGAAAAACAGAGCTTCATTTGAAAAATCGAGATTCAAAATAGAGTGAAAGAAAAGGAGTGAAATCAAAGGAGACTTCATCTGTGCTCAAGTTCATCAATCCAAGAAAGTTTTAGAAGAAAATCCAAGAGCCACTCAAGATCAAATCAAAGATTTTCAACATTCAAAGAAAGGAAGAAAAGCTTCAAATCAACTCCAACATTCAATCCGTGAAGAATCTGAGCTGAGGCCCGATTCCACACTTCAAAGGAGTTGAGGAAAAGAAGAAAAGAAGAAAAGCCTGCACTCAAATCAAATCTAAACAGGCTTTTCTAAACCTTGCTTTATTTTGAAATTCTGCTCTAAAGGAGCTGTTTTGTAATTAAACTCATATTTTATCTTGTGTTTGCTAATTCAATCAGAGGGTTGAATTAGTGGAGGTAGTGTACCTCGTACAAGCTAAGGATAGCTTGTGTGTTGGGTTTTGTGCTGGTGAGCCCGTGTAAAACCGGCTGGGTTCGTTGTGATCCCAAAAAACAACAAGTTTGAGTTGTGAGCTTGTAAAACAACTCGGCTGTAATCTAGGAGATTATAGTGTGGACCCAAGTGGATCTTGGGAGTGGACGTAGGTGTTGGTTGCACCGAACCACTATAAAATATCTTGTGTTTGCCGTGCTTATTTGTCTCTCTCTCTCTCTATCGTGCTTTGCTTGAATTAATTGTTAATCCTCTCATCAATAGTTTAAATTATTTAAAAAGTCTTAAATTTTTAAGAACCCAATTCACCCCCCCCCTCTTGGGTTGCCATCTGGGCCAACAATTGGTATCAGAGCTAGTGCTCATTTAGAATTTGATTGATCACGATCAAGAGCTAAAGATCCATTATGGCAACACAAAGTGGTTCAAGTTTTGCTGAAGGTCATTCTACAAATAGACCTCCCTTATTTAATGGTTCCAACTATTCATATTGGAAAGCTAGAATGAGGATATTCATTCAAGCTTCTGATTATGAATTGTGGGGTGTATAATTAATGGACCTAGTACACCCACACACTTAGTTGATGGCACTATTGTTCCTAAGCCCGAAAGGGATTGGAATGATAATGATAGGAAGATGGCTCAACTTAATGCAAAGCCATTAATATTTTATATTGTTCCTTAGATTCTAATGAATTCAACCGAATCTCTACTTGTAATTCCGCTAAAGAAATATGGGATAGGTTGGAAGTTACACATGAAGGAACAAACCAAGTAAAAGAATCAAAGATAAATATACTTGGTTCATAAATATGAATTGTTTACATGGAACAATCTGAAACCATCACATGCATGTTCACTAGATTCACTGATATTGTGAATGGTTTGAAAAGTCTTGGAAAAATATACTAATGCTGAGCTTGTTCGCAAAATTCTTAGGTCATTCCAAGATCATGGGAAGCCAAAAGTGACAGCCATTCAAGAAGCCAAAGATCTAAACACTACCTTGGAAGAGCTTCTTGGATCTCTTATGACCCATGAATTGACAATGAAGCAACATGTGAGGAGGATACAAAAAGAAGAAGACATTGCCCTCAAGGCTGCAAAAGTTGAAGATAGCAGCAGCGATGATGATGATGATGATGATGAACAGCTCTTCTTGCAAGAAAGTTTAAGAAATTTATGAGGAGAAAGAAACCCTTCCACAAAAAGAAATTTGGAAAAAATGGAAGGAGAAAAGGAAAAAGATAAGGACAAGGACAAAGAGAAAGACCCCTTGATCTGTTATGAATGTAAGAAACCGGGGCATTATAGATATGACTGTCCGCAATTGAAAAAGACCTTCAAGAAAAAGAAGAAAGCTATGTTGCAACTTGGACTGACAGTGATGAATCTTCTTCCGAAGAAGAAGAACAAAAAGAGGTTGCAAATTTTTTTCATGGCGAACGACGACGACGAGGTAAGTACCGAAAACCCCGTGATGATTTACTTTTGATGAAATGTTTGAAGCCTTCAATGAACTTGTGATGATTTTAAATTTTGAAAAAGAAATATAAATCTTGAAAACTGAAAACTTAAATTTAATTAAAGAGAAAAATGAATTATGCTTGAAGTTAAAGATTAAAAGATAAAAAGAAATTTCTTAAAGAAAAGATGATTTACTCATGAAATTAATTATTAAAATCTGAAAACAAAATCTAATAAAGATTTAAAAAGCAAATCAAACTCTATCTTTGGAAAATGAACAGCAATAGAAAATGAATCTCTAAAGAAAGATGTTAAAAAATATAAAGACATTGTTGAGAAATTCACCTTAAGTTCAACTAAACTAAACATGATTTTAGATAGTCAAAAAGCAGTTTTTGACAAAGCTGGATTAGGATATAACACATTAGAAAACAAAAATCTTTGAAAAATATTTTTGTAGTAACCAAAGTAATATACTTGTTTTAAATGTAATGAAAAAGGGCATAAATCATTTGAATGTAATTTACAAAAACAAATAAGAATTAAATTTTAAAGGGAAGAAAATATGGGTTCCGAAAGGAACAATTTTTGTTGCTACTAACCATGAAGGACCCAAGAAAGCTTGGGTACCTAAACATAAAGTTTGATTTATTGCAGGAATGTCTTGTAGCCAAAAGATCAAAGAGAAAGTGGTATCTTGATAGTGGCTGCTCAAGACATATGACGGGTGACAAAGATGAATTCATCACCCTTGAAGAAAAGAAAGGTGGAGTTGTTACGTTTGGCGATAATGGTAAAGGTCAAATTATGGGCCTTGGTAAAGTTCGTATAACTCCATCCACTTTATTGATAATGTACTTTATGTTGATGGTTTGAAGCATAATTAATTAGTATAAGCCAATTATGTGATAAAAACTTTAATGTTTCATTTAAATCTCTTTATGCACTGTAACTAATTCTATTGATAATAGCATTGTATTTACTGGTTATAGACATGGCAATGTTTACTTGGTTGATCTAGAAAATTATCTTGAGTGATCATTGCTTAATTGCTGATAATGCTAATATAATGAAATTAGTTGGTTGTGGCATCGTAGATTAGGTCATGCAAGCACACACCTTATTTCAAAACTAATTAAAATGGATTTAGTTAAAGGGCTTACCTAAAATAGATTTTGAAAATAACAAAATATGTGATGCATGTCAATTTGGAAAACAAACAAGAAGTTCTTTCAAATCTAAAAATGTTGTTTCAACTTCTAGGCCATTAGAGCTACTTCACATGGACCTTTTTGGACCAACTAGAACCACAAGTCTAGGAGGAAAGAAATATGGTCTAGTGATTGTAGATGATTACTCTAGATATACTTGGGTATGTTTTTAGCTCACAAAGATGAGACTTTCTCGATATTCCTGAAATTCTTCAAGAAAGTCACAAATGAGAAAAACACTACCATAGTATCTCTAAGAAGTGATCATGGAACTGAATTTGAAAATCACTTATTTGAAAATTTCTGCACTGAAAATGGTATTAATCATAATTTTTCAGCCCCTAGGACTCCACAACAAAATGGTGTAGTTGAAAGAAAAATAGGACTTTAGAAGACATGGCCCGTACCATGCTATGTGAAAGCAACCTACCAAAGTATTTTTGGGCGGAAGCTATTAACACAGCATGTTACATCTTAAATAGAGCCCTAATAAGACCAATACTTAAAGAAAACACCTTATGAATTATGGAATGAAAGAAAACCAATATAAAATACTTTCATGCATTTGGATGTAAATGTTTGTTCATAATAATGGTAAAAACAATTTAGGCAAATTTGATGCTAAATCTGATGAAGGAATATTCTTAGGATATTCAACAACTAGTAAAGCATATAGAGTATTTAACAAGAAAACCTTAGTAGTTGAAGAATCCATTCATGTAGTTTTTGATGAATCTTTAGCAACTAGTTCTGAAAAGTTTGATGATGAGGAAGATACAAACATAATTGAAAAAGATCTTGAAAAACTTAAATATTGAAGTATCTTCAGATCATGAGCAAGAAGCTAAAGATAATGATTCACATAAGGATGATGATACTAACACTGATCATAATGATATAGATCTTCCAAGAGATTGGAGATATGCTTATAGTCACCCTAAGGAATTGATTATAGGTGATCCATCTCAAGGAATAAGAACTAGATCATCTATGAGAAATATTAGTAATCATCTTGCATTTGTATCACAAATTGAACCTAAAACTATTGAAGAAGCTGAAAAAGATAATAATTGGATGTTAGCTATGCAAGAAGAATTAAATCAATTTACTAGAAATAATGTATGGACATTAGTAGAAAGACCTAAAAATCATTCTGTTATAGGATCAAAATGGGTATTTAGAAATAAACTAGATGAAAATGGCATAGTAATTAGAAACAAAGCTAGATTAGTTGCAAAAGGATATAATCAAGAAGAAGGTATTGATTTTGATGAAACCTTTGCACCAGTAGCTAGATTAGAAGCCATTAGACTATTACTTGCATTTGCATGTCATATGAATTTAACTTATTTCAAATGGATGTAAAAAGTGCATTTTTAAATGGATTTATAAATGAAGAAGTGTATGTAGAACAACCACCAGGTTTTGAAGATCATGAATTTTCAAATCACGTTTTTAAATTGCACAAAGCATTATATGGTTTGAAACAAGCACCTAGAGCTTGGTATGATAGATTAAGTAAATTCTTAATTGAAAATGATTTTATAAGAGGAAATGTAGATAAAACATTATTTTTGAAAAGAAAAAGTAAAGATTTATTAGTAGTTCAAATATATGTTGATGACATTATTTTTGGTGCTACTAACAATCTTCTATGTCAAGAATTTGCTAAGTTAATGCAGGGTGAATTTGAAATGAGCATGATGGGAGAACTCAACTTCTTCCTTGGACTCCAAATCAAACAAAAAAGGAGGGAATTTTCATCAACCAAACCAAGTACACAAAGGAACTACTCAAAAAGTTTGGTATGGAATTCAATGAAACCCCTTGGAACTCCAATGAGTCCTTCATGCAAGTTAGACAAAGATGAAGAAGGTAAGAAAGTTGATCAAAAGTATTATCGAGGTATAATCGGATCCCTACTCTATTTAACTGCAAGTAGACCTGATATAATGTTTCTGTTTGTCTATGTGCTAGATTTCAATCAGAACCTAAAGAATCACACTTAATTGCTGTTAAAAGAATATTAAGATACTTAAATGGAACAAAAAATGTAGGTTTATGGTATTCTAGAGACTCAACATTAAACTTAATTGCATATTCTGATTCTGATTATGCTGGATGTAAGTTAGATAGGAAAAGCACAAGTGGTGCATGCCAATTCTTAGGAAGTAACTTAATCTCATGGTTTAGCAAAAAGCAAAATTCAGTTGCATTATCAACTACTGAAGCTGAATATGTTGCAGCTGGAAGTTGCTGTGCGCAAATCCTATGGATTAAGCGACAACTTGAAGACTATGGTATCACACTTAATAAAACACCATAAAATGTGATAATACAAGTGCAATCAATCTAACAAAAAATCCAATTCAACATTCTAGAACAAAACACATAGAAATTAGATATCATTTTATTAGAGAACATGTAACTAATGGAGAAATATGTCTTGATTATGTTAACACTGAAGAACAATTAGCTGATATATTTACAAAACCCTTGAGTGAAGAAAGATTTTGTTATCTTAGAGGAGAGTTAGGGATTTGTGATCCATTAGAATAAATTTTGAAACCCCTAAGAAAAATTATCTAGAACTCTTTCTATCTTTGATCTTTAAGGAAATCTTATCTAGAATTCATATCTAATTGATCTATTAAAATCAATGATTTTTATCAATTTTTATGATCAATATCCGGACACATTTCAGATTCTCTGAAACTTTATGTTTTTGCTCTGAAATGGTCTCGGAGCCGACTCGGTCAGTATCGGAGTCGACTCCATGTTTCTGCTGAAACTCTGGAGCCGACCCCATCTCTGTGCGAGTCGACTCCACTTCGGGATTTCTGTGACTACCCGGAGTCGACCCCACACTTTGCGGGAGCCGACTCGAAGTGGTCCCAGGTCGATTTATCTAGGGCAGAGTCGACCCTCGTTCATTCTATCTTCTCAAATCAATCAAAACTCTCTCCAAATTTTCCCAACCTACCAAATCCTTAGAAATCCTTGATTAACCTTTCCACTAAATCAATGGCACCTAAAACCCGTGGTTCTAGCCTTGGAGCGGCCGGGATGAAGAGGAAGAAGGCGTGACGTGAGGCCCGCTCGCGAACCTCTCCGAGCATGGATTCCACCTCATCCTCTTCAACTCCGAGTGCTTCTCCTACTGCGGCCACTCTCAGGTAGACCGTCTAGCCGATAGAGTGATTACAACCGGGAGAAAGGTTGATTTTGATTATTTGAGGCAGAAGGTTTTCTTGTAGGGAGACAGTTAATTGAAATGGGATGGGAGAAAATATGTTCTTAGATTGTCCAACCTACCCAGCCCTGGTTAAAGAGTTTTATAAAATTTGTCAAGAGGAGACAATGGATTGGTCAGCAATTAGAGGAAATAGATAAATGTGACAGTGGATTTACTCTCAAGACTTTTGGAACTTCCAGTGTCTGGACCTTCTACTTTTCACCTGATGATAGGAGCCCAGCTCTATCAAGATTGTTAAATAAAGAAATTGTTGGATTTGAAGAAGTCCATGCAAATCAACTATCCTTGGAATTAAGGCTTCTCCATAACATTTGCAGTAGGATTCTATTCCCTAAGACTGGGAGTTTGATTATGTATCTGAGAGACATTTTTGTTATGGATGCTGTAGTTCTGGAAGACCTATCAATCTTCCGAATATGATAATTTGGTACATTGCTGACTGTGGGAGCAAGAGGAAATCTAGTCTACCCTATGGCATGATATTAACTAAGTTTTCAAAGCCAAGGGATAATCATTTCCGATAGTGAGCCAATGAGAAATTTGAGACACACTGATTACTATAGCTTGGCCACTATTCATAGGATGGGATTTGTGAAGAAATGGAAGATGGGAAAGGAAAAGTCAGTTGGAAGATAGAGCCGCTGATGTTGAGGCACCTGGACCTTCAGTTAGACATTCATCACCTGTGCCTCCTAGCTCTTCTGTTCCAGTTCCGGCCCCTTCTCCTGCTCCATGGTTGATCAGTCATCTTCTTCATCAGTTGGTTTTTCAGATCTTCAGTTAATGCAGCTCAAGAGTCTTCTTGATGATCAAGATAAATGAAGACTGAGTTTGACAATAAATTCATGAATCTTAAAGAAACTCTTATTCATTAGATGATCGGATACCAAGATTGAATCTACTCTTAGCTCCTCTACTGAGTCTTTAAGTGGTGATTTAAAGAATATTTTTGAAGAACTTAAAGACATTTGTGGAGATGGTGAGACTTATGCAAAGTGCAATGCCGAGCTTCAAGACAAGATTTTAACTGCTTGTACTTTTGTGGATGAAAGACTGAAAGATTATGTTAAGCTTCAAACTGATGGAATGAAGAACATTATAGATCACTTAACAAAATTGTAAGGACACATTTTTGATGTAATAGATGTTTAGTCTTTGCAATGTAATGAAATTTATATTGTTTTACATTTTGATACAATGATGTAATGAAAAGTCAGTTTTGAATGTTCAATGTAGTCTGAGTTTGAATGTACTTCTCCTATTTATCAATGAATCTAAGTTCATGTTAAAGCATATCTTAAATCATGAATGTGATTGACTTCTCTACCTTTTTGTTGATAACAAAAAAGGGGGAGAGTTTTATATACATAACTGTATATGCATGAAATTAAACGAATGTTTATATATGCATATAATAAATAATTGAATAGAAAAAGTAATAATTACATTACACATACAGTGAATGAATGAAAAAGCAATTTAGATGAAAAGGCTGAATTTTGACATTAAATTGTGTATAAGCTTAAATTGAATGAATGGGATATTTAATTGAGTTTCATAGGGGGAGCTACCTCATTCAGGGGGAGCCTAACTATGAAAATAAAATAAATTCTTTAATTAATCATGCATATACTCAATGTTTTTGTCATCATCAAAAAGGGGAGATTGTTGAGATTGTTGAGAAATTAATTGCCCCAACTTATTGATTTTGATGATTACCAAAAGCCATGAGTATATTAAAAGATGCAATGAATTTATTTACATGAGCAATGAATTTATCATAATCAATGAGTATGTTAAGTATGACTTTAATCAATTGAAAGTAGCTTCAAGCTCCATGTTTAAGCTTTCAAAAAGAAATTTTTATACTTCATATTCAATCAATGAGTTTTTGGAACATATCTTGAATTGATTCCTAATGTCAAATTTATTATATTCAAGTCAAAATTGATTTAAAATTAATCTGGAACGAATTTCTAAGTCAATCAGAAAATTCTCTGATTTTTGATACGTTCCGGAGCCGACTCTAGAGTTTCAGAGTCGACTCCACTCAGTATACAGAGATGTCTGTTTGTCTCGAGTCGACCCGATTTTGTCGAGCCGACTCCATGACTGTGTGAGTCGACTCCGCTCAGACACCAGAGAGTTTTTCTGAGCACTTCTCGAGTCGACCCCTTGCTTTTCATGAGTCGACCCCCGACTGTCAGGAGTCGACACCCTATTTTCATTGAGTCGACCCCTTAACTTTCTGAATGTTTCTATTTTTGGATCGCGTCTTCGAGCCGACTCGCCTAAAGTTGGAGCCGACTCCAACAAATCTGGGCGGATTTTTTTGAATGCCAACTCAGCTCCAACGGTAGATTTTTCAATAACGGCTAGATTTCTTTGTTTCTAACGGACTATATTTTTGCAGAGTCTATAAATAGAGAGGCCGTTTTCAAATCAAGAAAAAAGAGAAAATCAAGAGAGAAAAGAAAGATCTTTCAGAAAAAGGAAAAACAGAGCATCATTTGAAAAATCGAGATTCAAAAATAGAGTGAAAAAAGGAGTGAAATCAAAGGAGACTTCATCTGTGTTCAAGTTCATCAATCCAAGAAAGTTTTAGAAGAAAATCCAAGAGCCACTTTCAAGAGCAAATCAAGAGATTTTCAACATTCAAAGAAAGGAGAAAAGCTCAAATCAACTCAAAAATCCGTGAAGAATCTGAGCTGAGGCCCGATTCCACACTTCAAAGGAGTTGAGGAAAGGAGAAAAGAAGAAAAGCCTGCACTCAAATCAAATCTAAACAGGCCCTTCTAAACCTTGCTTTTATTTTGAAATATCTGCTAAAGGAGCTGTTTTGTATTAAACTCATATTTTATCTTGTGTTTGCTAATTCAATCAGAGGGTTGAATTAGTGGAGGTTGTACCTCGTCACAAGCTAAGGATAGCTTGTGTGTTGGGTTTTGTGCTGGTGAGCCCGTGTAAAACCGGCTGGGTTCGTTGTGATCCCGGAAAACAACAAGTTTGGGTTGTAAGCTTGTAAAACAACTCGACTGTAATCGAGGAGATTATAGTGTGGACCCAAGTGGAGCTTGGGAGTGGACGTAGGTGTTGGATACACCGAACCACTATAAAATCTCTGTGTTTGCCGTGCTTATTTCTCTCTCTTGCTATCGTGCTTTAACTTGAATTAATTGTTTACATCCTCTCATCAATAGTTTAAATTGTCTTAAAAAGCTTAATTTTTAAAGAACCCAATTCACCCCCCCTCTTGGGTTGTCATCTGGGCCAACAAGCCAAAATACCTCCAGACTGCCCCACAGCCTCCACCGCATATGAAGATCAGGACCGGGCAATCTGCCTCTAAAACCGCACCAGACTTTCTCCAGACAGCCTGGTTTCTAAAAGGACACATATATCAAAGTTATGTATCTGGATCAATCTACCAAAAGAGGAACGGAAAGAAGGCTTATTAGCTCCTCTAACATTCCAAATTAAGATCTTCATAGATTAACTGGAAATAGCTAGGACCACCTCCTGGTCCTCTACCATCTCACTATCAGCAGTCTGAAGAGAGCTGTCCTGCAGGACATTAGAATCTGCCTCATTGGGACATGAACCCAGGCCCATAAGGTTTACATCATTACCCTGACCCTCCTGGTCTGCAGGCCTATTAGGATTACTACGATGCAGCTCCTGATTCGGTTCCAAGCAACAAAGAGGCTGGGGCAATTTTGTAGGCACAGAATGATTTCCACTCTACATTTGGCCATATTTCCCTTGTCTTTCCCTTTTTTCTTATCTGATTTAGAAATAGATCTGGGGGCAGACCTTCAACAGTTCGCGCCCGCTTTAGAGGCCCCGAACCCTTTACCCTATTTTCCACCTGGCCATCAACTAGAGGATCCAAAGCCAAGGAAGCAAAAGGATTAACTGATATTAGGGATTGGGAAGAAATTGATTCAGAGAGACCACTGTGATCCACCTTGATCTTTCCCTTAACCGACTCTATAGAAACGGCACGCTGAAGGGAAACCGGCACGACCACCAGAGACTTAGGAATCTGCTTCCCTCCCTTAGCCAGTGTCTTCTTCCTCTGAATAATGACATTAGAAACATCATTCACCAGGGGAATCGGCACTGCCATTGAGGCTGAAGCAGGGCAATCCAACTTCCCTCCCGGCTTACTACAAACAGGAGCCAAATTCCCTGACCCAAGAAAACTTCTTCGTCCCACCTTCGACGGGGTCTTCCAGCCATCCTTCATACTCGTCTCCGAAGAACCAGGTAGAGGAGAAGAGCGGGGACCAGAGGCAGCATGCTGTGACTGAAGCAGGGGATCATCAGCATGCCTCCGTTGACGGACTGCAGCCAACCATGGCCCGAAGATGAAGCTGCTGACAGAGACCTCCGAATCAGCCTTGGCCTCAGGCGCACAGGGACCCTCCAGATGCAAAGACCAGCACTTAGGGTAGAAGCCTTCCAAGGATTCGAAGACGAAAGGCTGCCAGAAGGGACCTCTCAACCCCTGAACCCTAGTCCCTGGACGGAGGGGACGACACAGGTTAACACGCACCGCCACCCTAGCATACCCTCCCTTGTTCCTTGACGCCGTCGCAGCATCAACATAGCAGAAGGATCCAGCTTGCTCCGAGATGGACCTGAGGAATTCCTCCTTCCATAACTCCATAGGGAGGCTAGGCAACCTCATCCAGACCAACGCAGAGGAGATGGATTGCTCGGTCGGGAAGAAATCCGGACGCCATGCTTCAGTACCGATTATCTGGCCATTTATCACCCATGGCCGATTAAGAACTAAATCAACAGCCTTTGGATCTTCAAACCGGAATAGGTGACAGCGAAATGCCAAGGAGACCGGGACGATGCCACCTGAGATCCCAGCTCGCCTGAATTCCTGGATATACGCTTCAGCCGGCACCCATCGAGAGAAGGAACGGGCCATTACTGCAAAATGCTTCCACCCCGTCGCCTCCTCTTCCAGCAGAGGAATCGGGATCTGAATAACTTCCGGGAAAATGGACTCCAGCATCACCATCTTCGGTAGAGAGGGAGAAGAAGAGATCCATTTGAAGCCGGAAACCGGAGTAGATCTTCGGGAAAAATGAACCTCCTCAGTCGAATCAGGAGTCATGGGAAGGAGGAGAAAGGTAAAACGACAGATGAAGGAGAGGCTCGCATCCAGCCGATGAAGATCGCTGGAGATCAAGGAAGAAGAAAGCCGGAGCACGAATCTAAAAATAGAGCAAGCGAACGAACCAGAAAATCTCGCGCATGATTTTTAAAGTAAAAAAAAAAAAAAACTAAATCTCATTGTCCGAAGTTTGATCGAAGGAATTAATAAGCTTCATCGAAGATCGGGAATGAGATAATCAAAACCTGAATCTTAAAGCATCATAAACATAATCATCGAACGAAGCATTGAAAACAGCTGACTCTTTGCACTTTTGTTTGTCATTTATGCGTTGAATAATTTTTTGCACCTCAATTTGCTCCAGGACCAATGCCATTTTCACTGTATGGTTTAAGGGAATTTGATTCCAGTTCTTTTCCTCGACGGCCTTCCGCTGTCCCCCACGTCCGGATGATCTCGTACGACTCGCCATTTATTAAGTCGCGGATGCTTTCCGCCTCCTCTCGCGAATCCCAATCATCCTCTCACCCTATCGTAACAGCACCAAACCCAATAGCCTCCAAAGGCGCATCTTGGGTTAGGCGCCGCGAGCACCGTCGATCTCCCAGGCTCCCACCATGTCGCCGCTGACAACTCCACGCATTATTAAACGCCCAAGATGGACAGGAAGGCTTCTTTTTAGCCATGCATGAATAAATAAATTTTTAATTCCGCCTGTGATTAACATAGTCGATATAGGGGAATCTGAAGATGGATGGCTATTTTTCTCATGCGATTATTAGACTAATCTTTGAAGGAAAAAAAAAAAAAAAACAGAAAAATTATTTTTTTATTTAAAAAATAAAAAATAAAATTAATTATTTTGTTTAAATAGAAAAAAAAGTAGAGAAAAAAAAGTTACATGATAATTATATTTTTTAAAATAAAAAATAAATATTAAAAAATATTATTCTTATTTCCTTCTTTCTTATTTTTTTTATTTTTTTAATAAAATAATTTATGGCGACCGAGAAGGTGCTATCGTTGCAGTACAAGATGATCATGGGAGCTTTTTGCCTGCATTTTTTTTTAATAAAATAATATGATGAAAGATTTCGCCTCTCGGTGGAGTTACCTCTCTCCCTCTCTTGTTTGACCGCGCTTGTGGAGCTTAATTTTCTTCTTCTCACCGGACGGTGATCATATCCGGATTTTACTTGCGTTATAAAATAGAATGGTAGTCGCCATGCGATTGGCACGTGCGAACGAAATGCTACGATACAAAACCCCTGCTCTCCCCCCGTGCTTTTTACCCTGTTGTTTTCCGTCTGTAATCTTGGCGGCGTTAGCAAAGGTTTCGTTACCGGACTCGGGATCTCGCGCGACAACGCCACCGGGCCACCATGATTGATGGTTACGATCGCATGGAGGTTTTGAAGCGCTACGCTCGGAGGAGGTGGAGGAGGAGAGGGGAAGAGCCCAAGGAGAAGCCCGCGGCAACGGCGGCGATGGGCTCGCCGGATCCGTCTCGGGTGTGTGCATATTGCCGGACTTCGCAGACCCCGCTCTGGCGGAGCGGCCCCAATGGCCCCAAGGTCCTTTCCCTGAGCCGATTACTCTTGTCCTGTCCTGCCTTCTCCCTTGTTTCTTTTTATCTCTTTAGGTCTTCTTACCATCCTATTCGAGACTTCGTTGTATTATTATCCGGCGTTTCACCTCTTTCTTATCCGTATTTTGATGGCTATTTTTGTATAGATCACTAATTCGGCTATTTCTGTTTCTTTATTGGTATCTTGATCATTTCTCCTATATTTTGATGATTTGTTGTATGTAGATTGCTAATTTAGAATTTCATTTGCAGTCTCTCTGTAATGCATGTGGGATCAGGTATCATCGGAAGAGGACGATGAAAGCTGAGATGAACGGATTTAAAGGTGTCGTCGATAAGCAGCAAAGACTACTACCACCACTTTCAGAGCTACTAGCACTATCAAAAAAACAACGGAAGCAAGATGGCTTCTATGGAAGCGGTGGAGATTCGGCGGAGGCAGAAGGAGGATAAGATGCTGCTGCTGCTTCTGGACCGCCAGAAGCAGAAGGGGGGGGAGTTGATGAAGGCGGCGGCAATGGCAGACGCCCGGAGAGGGGGTGGCGCCGGCAAGGAGGAGGCGGAGGCGGCGATGCTTCTGCTCTCGCTGTCCTCTTCTGGTTTTTTGGTCCATTACTAGTACCGCCGGATGACTCCCCTGGCGCTCTCTCTCCCACACCCGCTTTTTTCTTTTTTCTTTTTTTGTCTTTTTCCTCTGGTGCAAACCGTGCAATAGAATGGACGCGAATTGTGAAGTTTTTTGTGCGCAATTCGGCGAGCTCACAAGGGAAGGATATGTGTAAAATAGTTTTATGCCCCCTAGAATATTCTCTCTGTGCTGTTTTAATGTTGTGCAACGTCTTTTGGTGTAATAAACGTACATCGATTGCACGAGGTGATCGTTCGCGACACGATACGAGCTGCAGCAAATCTTTTCCTTTAATGTTGATCTCTCTCTCTCTCCCGTACTTGGAGCAAGTGGGTTTGGTGGTGGTTTGTTCTCAATTCCCACGAGCGATTTGGCGTGAATTTTTGCCCATTGTGTTGTCTCCGCCACTTTGGCATCATAACATGCCAACATTTACCAACAAATTGTCAATCTCATGAACCAGGTAATTAGCAATTAATTTAAGCAATATTGTACTTATGCAAAAACCATTTCGAGTTACCTCAATTTTGGACCAAACGTCTTATATTTATTGCTTTATTTTAACCTATGGACCAGCTTGTAGCCTGTTATCAACACGAGGTTGTAGACCTATAGCCAGTTGAATTGTCCTTCAATTGAGAAATTCTTATGTAAGCAAGCCTTGTCTACAGCGTGGTATGTTATCGGTTTTGCTTAAATTTTCAGCAGCTAAGGTTTTGACCATACACATGCTCTTTCTTACAAGAATTAGAGCTGAGTTGTAGTTTGGTTAAAATTACTGATGTGACACAGAACAAGATCTAATTGGATACGACACATGCTGGAACCAGACTTAAATGAAACCTCGCCTGGACCTTCGCTTGAGCCGGGCCTGAGTTGTTCCTGGTTTTTCCAGCCCAACATTTGCATCAGTTGTCGTAATCGTGCTACACGATCTCGCCTCGACGATAAGGTTTTAATCTCGGACACGACCATGGATTGTACTTTCGGTAACGATCATTGTAAATGGAGGTATATCATTAGTTGCAACAGGATGGCTCGCTTGCCGCCGAGGTGGCAATGCTGACAACTTGGAGACTCGTTTGATCGTAGATTGCACAACTAAAACAAAACTTTCAAAATGTCTTAAGACTTGTTGGTTCTGATAAATTTATATATTAGGCATACATATAATTAAAATAACTAACACTCTTTTGTTTTATCTTAAAAACTAGCATTTTCAAATATCCTAAAAGTAATGCCTACTTTCATGTTCTAGATCAAATAACAATGCCAGCGCATTATGCAAGGAAAACCGTGCCCATTTTTCACCGAGTGAAGCTCATTTTTTTTCGAGAGAAAAAATAGATCCTATGAGATCGATACCAGCTACGAAGTGACAGATCATAACAAAATATCAGCATTTTCCATGAATTTACACAATGTGAAAAATTATGCTTGAAAAATGTGCTTTAATGACGACAAACATATACATATAAAGGCTGCTATCTACACTGCACAAGAGTCATTATAACAAGATAAGTATGCAACGGCTGCTCCTAGGACTTGAACACAAGACAGGCCAGGTGCCGATTTGCCGTCGGAAGCCGATCAACAACTCTGTCACTCGCCAATTGGCTTAACAGTATTACTTAAAACTCCTATTACTGTTTCAAACCATCGTGTAGGTCATCTTCTCTAGTAGAAATCATGCGTTAACATCGATCTGTCAAGAACTACAGGTAGAATTGTCAAATGCGGACCTTCGGGCATTATTTTCTATTTTTTATGTAGTGTATCATCATCAGGCTAAACCACTGTAGTAGGCTGTTAGATGTGCCATAACTTTCTGCAGGGGATTGGAATGGTTGTTTGATTTCTATTTCTCAGCCGTCTTAGGTTTAGACCTAGGCCTACGGTGACAAAAATTGGGTTTGGGTGGGGCCTGTGGTGCTTTACTTGTTGGGCTTGGTGTGGGTGTAATTTGCATGGCAAAAGTCGTGCCATCGATCCTGAGGGTATTTGTATTATGGAAAAAATTTTATACATCATATTCGGTGCAGCAAATCTTATATAAACTGTATCATTTTTTTATTAATCCATATGCATCCTATATAGCTTAACATGATGAAATGGGATAGCAAGGATCATGATTACGAATTCATAAATGATATATTATCTCTGATGGGATAGGATGGGATGTCTTACTTTTTAAAAAAATATTAAGACGCTATAGTTATAAAATTATGATACCATAGTTATAAAATTATGACATCCATTCAAAAATGTTAAGACAGCTTTATGACATCCCGATAAAAAAAAAAAAATTATGACATCTTAGTTGTAAAATTATGATACCATAGTTATAAAATCACGACACCCATTCAGAAAGCCAAAAAAAATTACGATTTCCAGTTGGTGTTTGTACACAAATTCCAAAAAAAACTGAACGAGTATTAATGCACGTCATATCAAAATTTAAGATGATACTCCATTTGTAAAATTACAACATTATAGTTATAAAATTAAGACATCCACTAAGAAAGCAAAAAAAAATTACAACATCCCAATTGTAAATTTACAATACCGTAGTTATAAAATTATAATATCCATTCAAAAAATGTATTTGTACATAAATTTTAAAAAAAAAAGCTGAACGAGTATTAATGCATGTCACGTCAAAATTTAAGATGACATCCTAGTTGTAAAATTACGACACTATAGTTATAAAATTAAGACACACATTCAGAAAGCCAAAAAAAGTTATGATATTTCAGTTGTAAATTTACGACACTGTAGTTATAAAATTACGATATCCATTTAGAAAATATGCAATGCATCACCTTTGGCCTGTATACAAATTCTAAAAAAAGCTGAACATGTATTAATGTACGTAATGTTAAAATTTAAGATGATATCCATGTTATTTCATTTTATCGCATCAATGCAATTTTTTAGTATGCTATTATTTTTTATTTTCTTAAATTTTTTTCCTCGCCATTTGTTGAGAAGGATCAGACATCTCAGATTCATTATGTCCTGTCAAACCTTTTTACGTTACAATCATATGAATGGACTCAAACCATCACTAACAGACAATGACATTTTTGTTATTCTTTTGAGAGAATCATGGTGGGAGGCTGGGAGCATGACCAATCATTCCACATAAACGAAGGGGGATTAACCCCCCTCCTATAAATGAAGGACGGGTGCATGCAATTCGTGGGCCATCACAAAAGCACGGGCATAAGAGAACTATCATGGCACGTTTGGGGCCCTCTCAGTCACTATTTGCCAAGCCTTTCTCCTGATCCGTGATAATTCATGACTTTTTAGTGAATTACTTGTATATGATCCTAGAAGGGCAATGAATTTGTTTTACATTATAGAAAGTAATGCTGGTTGAAATAAAAAATATATATGACTTTCCCCCCCCCCCTCCCCTTCGGATTGTCAAAATCAATTTTGACGAAAGTATTCGTGAAAGAATTGTTGGTTCTGCGTTTATTATCCGAGGACCTCATTGTGATTTATTGGTAGCAGGAGGTTTTGGTACTCTCGACTCCTTTGTCCCCATGACTGAGCTTCATGCGACTTGGACAGGTATTTCTTATGCTGCTCAGATTCTTCATGCTCAGAGGCTTTGTATTGAGGGCGACTTCATGTCGGTCATTTCTTGGATTCAGATGCAGAATTGCCCTCCTGCTCATACTAATCCAATTTTGTTGGACATTTGGGCTATTCTGCGGGAGATTGATTGCGTCCAGACCCGTCATATATAGCGAAGCCAACTCGGCGACGGATTGGATTGCTGCTTCAGTGGCTTAGCTTTCTGGTCCATAGATTTTGATGCCGGGTGACCCCTGCCCTGCTTCTTTGCAGCAAATTTTGTACTCTGATCTATCTAGGCTGATTCGCGCTAGACTAGTGTGATCATCCGTTTGTATCAAAAAAAAAAAAAAAAAAAATTAACTTCATATAGTTTTGCAAATAGAAAGCTTATATATTCGATCAAGGCCTATCAAATGTATAACTTTCCTTGCTATCGGAGACGTTGCAATGGAATCAATATCATGTAAAGCATCGCTCATGTCTGCAAGGATACATCTTGACGATCACCGCACGGTCGAGGATGAATATTGTAGTACTGAGCATATATAGGGCAACATAGGCTTTGATGAATATTCTAAAAGAAGGCTTTTGGTTGGGGAATTTTGTCGAACAACTTGTGGGCAGGCACAATATGAGCAAGGAGGACTAGATTTGTACCTCGGTAGGTGGAGGGCGACCCGGGACAATGGCATCTCGTCCCGTAGCCAATTTCCATGCGAGATAGATAAGTTGCCGCATCTTGACTTGATTTTGCCACTCAAATTGCTAGGCCCGACAACGTACTGTGATCTTGGATCGCAGAAACGGCTCAGCTAAAAGAATCCTCATCTCGGATGAATAAGACTTGGCCCGCCTAAAATCTTTCATCTATGAGGACATGGCAACCACCTAAGTAACCAAGAACGGGACCTCCGGATTACCTACCAGCGTTCTGTCTGTGAAACCTTACTGCCCCCCTCTCAAGAATATGGTGGTTGCTAGCCAAAAAAATTTATCTTCCGTGATCCAATCGGCGGATGACCTTCGGAGGGACCATCAATTGCAGGTTGCTGGTGCATTGTCAGTCGTAATCATGGCCGTCCATGGTCACGATCAATAATTGGTGGGTTGAGGCCCACGGCAACTAAAATAGGCGCGGAGAGGCTGGAGGCCGCAAGCTGGCATGTGCGGGGGCCGCACCGTGCGGGTTGCTTTATCTTGACTTGACGGTAGCGACCGTGACGTCGCACCAAACGCCGACAACAAACTGAACCACTCTCCAAATTAAAAATTAAGTGCGCCGAATTGTTATCCTATAATAGTGGTTTTACTGGTTTCTTTAAATATTTAATTGCACTCGTAGCGGTTTCATTTAAGAGGATTCCATGTTAATTTGGATGGGACCAGTAATTTCTAACCAAACTCAACCCGCCTAAGCTACCATAGGATCTGTGGTTTGGCACCGCTCAGCTAACTTAATCGCTAGTCACAGAAAAACATATATATATATTAATATTATACAGCATAAGTTCTGGAACTAAAGTTTAGAACTGAAAAGTGACATGCATTAAAGCATGAACGATCCAAAAACTATATGAACAAATATGTATTTAATATAGAGTCCAAAATTTAATGGATTTGGATTTCAATCGTGTTAGCAGGCCGATCAAAAGTTGACAGGTCCAAGTTTCGTGATGTTAATGGCATGGGTTGGATTTAGATCAAACCATATGGACCATCAACTCAATCCAGACCCTCAAGACCCATTGATTGCCACCGTTAATTATGCGAAACCAGAAAGAATGAATCTTCATACATAACACGCATGCATGCACAAGTCTTTGTATCCATTTGCTAAAGATATGCATGATATATTGCTATATGACTAGGATGCAACTTGAAGCCTTCAATTTGGATAACAATTGGAGATAGGCGTCAAGAAATTAGAAAGAATCGACAGAGCTATTGATCATGTAAAATCACTGAAAAGTATAACCCCCAATCTACATGAAAGAATGATAAGAATTGCTCAACTGACGAAGTGATCATTTCTAATACATTTTCACTAGTACTTTGAAAAAACAATAGGGATAGTCCGCTGAGGTACGTTACAGAGTAATGGAGTATCAAAGTGATATGGAAACGTATGTTTCATTATGCCTCGCCACGTGTGTTATTGAAAAGCAATATATCATCGCACAAGTCTTCCTTTGCTCAATGATGAGGTCATTTCCATATCAAACTGGCCACTTTGGGGGCCAAAAAAACAAGAAAAGAGAACAAAAGAGCACACAAAAGCCAAGGTACTGCTAAACTTTTCGGTAAAGTTTTTTACACATAATTAAATCCGCATCTCCTCCCGATACGAATCTTTATTTTGACGTAATTAACAAAGAGAAGTCCCCTCTTCTAATACATTATCTCCTCCATCATAGAACTTATAATACATGATTCATAAGCCATATGTTTAGAGACGACGAAAAACAAGCTAATAGAGGAAAAGAACACCATATTGACTAACATAAGAGAAATCCCAGTGACAATGCGAGCAAACTGATGAAGGCTGCTCCAAGACGAGTGATTGCCGATGGAGCCGACGCGTTGGGCGGAGACTTATAGTAGAAGGGGAAATAAGGGAGGATTGGATCAGGAGGGGGAGGCGCAGGTAAATTGTAGTAAGGTGGAGGGTAGTAGAATGGTACATAACCTGAAGGTGGAGGGTAGTAACCAGAATCCGGTATCCCAGGCGGCGGAGGGTAGCCGACGTTAGGCTCTGCCGGTGTGTATGGCTGTGGCGGAGGGTAATTTGTGACCGACGTTGGCGGTGGAAGGCACGGATAGGGGCACGCCGGCGGTGAATCGTCGGAGAAACCTGACGGAGGACATCTCGACAGTATTATAAAGAAAAGAAGAGTAGTGATAAAATTACAAGGCTTAAAAGCATGGTTGGGGTGTGCGTGTGTGAGCGAGAGAGAGAGAGAGAGAGTTTGGGCCGGGGGGGGGGGGGGGGGGCGGCGGGATGGGGGAAGGGAGAAGGAAGCGGTGTGGTTTGCAAGAACGAAGCGAAGGGGGAAAGAAGGGAGCGGTGCAGTAATGATAGTGGTTAGACTTTTGGGAGCTTTTAAATAGACCGCAAAAAGTACTCACCACACCCTTAAACTTTTTTAAAAAAAAAATTAAACTCTTAAAGACTTAAACTATACTTAAATTTCTCTCCCACTTTTTTTCTCTCTCTCTCTCTCTCCACACCCCTCTCCCTCACCCACTCGACCACCCTCCTATACTCTTCCCTCTACCTTTTCTTTTCTCCTTTCCCGATCGACAGCGGTGGACTGTCGAGTTACGACAACATGGTACCGACGATAGCGTGACGAGTGAATGCAACAGCTCTCATCGATCGAATGCTTCACCTCTGACCTCTTGACCTTCGGCTTTTCTTCTGGCTTCGACCGTTTCGACCTATCGGCACCGACTCCTCTCTTCGGCATCAACTCCCTTTTCTTAGCCTTCGGCTCCTCTTGACCCCTCCGGCCTCATCTCCCTTCGGCTTCCCTTTCGGCTCCGATTGCTCAGCCTTTCGTAATCGACTCTCTTCTGCTGTTTCCGATCCTAGCCCTTGGACCCTGATAGGCTGAACGAAGAAGACAAGGAGAGGGGTTTATTCAGAATAAAAGGTGGAAAGAGGGAGCCCTCTGTTCGGCTCTGTCGAACAGAAGGCTTATATTTGGCTCTGATGGGCTGAAGGCCTCTATTTGGCTCTGATGGACTGAACAAACAGCTTCAGTTTGACTCTGATAGGCCGAACGAAGTGAACGAGGAGAGTTTGTTCAGAGTGAATGGTATGTGTTGACGTCGAGTCACTTTCTTCAAACGCCGGGGAAACTGACGTCCTCCTCACCGGACTCCTGCAAGAAAAGTCCCCGGAGACCGGATGCTCCGATGGGGACCCTCCGACGCTCAATTTAGTCACTCGGAAACAGATAAGAACTGACTAGCAGAAGGAAGCTAGAAAGTTAGGGTTTAACTAGTGGGAAGAAGCTAGAAAATATCAGTTCTTTGATATCTACTTACAGTGAGAGTGTGCGCTTTTATACCTGTTTGAAGATCCACCTTTCTGTTCCAGAAGATAGCTGATTTTGAAGTACCTCATCCTATAATGGACAAAAAGGGTGAGGCTGACAGTGACGGGTCGTACTATTACCATGCGTATCGGAGGTGTCCTGCGTTATCTATCAGTATGACTTTACAGGTGTCCTACAGCTGTAGCTATACCTGGTGCGCACCATTGCTGGATGTGACTGCGCACAGTTGTGGGTGGGTGGTGAATCGTACGCTATAACGGGGAATAGTCATGCACAGTCACGTACGTGCGATGGACCATACGCCGTTATGAGGCATGGCCACACGCTGCTACGGATGGGCGACGGACCATGTGGGCATGCCAGGTGGCCTGAGGCTATAGGTTGCAGGGCTCAAGGGCCAGACCATGTACCGGGCACTGTTCAAGCAGTCTGAGGCCGAGAGCAAAACTCGAGGCCGAGCACTGTTCAGGCAGACCGAGGCCGTGGGGGTCTCGGAGGTTGAGGCTCGAGGCCGAGATCGAAACTCGAGGCTGAGCGCCGTTCATAAAGTCCGGGACCGGAGGTGGTCTCGGAGGTTGAGGTACTGTTCATGAAGTCCGGAACCGGAGGGGGTCTCGGAGGTTGAGGCTCGAGGCCGAGCGCTGTTCATAAAGTCCGGGACCGGAGGGGGTCTCGGAGGTTGAGTTACCGTTCATGAAGTCCGGGACCGGAGGGGGTCTCGGAGGTTGATGCTCGAGGCCGAGAGCAAAACTCGAGGCCGAGCGCTGTTCATGCAGTCTGAGGCCGTGGGGGTCTCGGGGTTGAGAAACTGTTCATAAAGTCCAGGATCGGAGGGGATCTCGGAGGTTGAGGCTCGAGACTGAGAGCAAAACTTGAGGCCGAGCGCTGTTCATGCAGTCCGAGGTCGTGGGGGTCTCAGGGGTTGAGATACTGTTCATGAAGTCCGGGACCGGACGGGATCTCGGAGGTTGAGGCTCGAGGCCGAGAGCGAAACTCGAGGCCGAGCGCTGTTCATGCAGTTCGAGACCGTGGGGGTCTCGGGGGTTGAGATATTGTTCATGAAGTCCAATACCACGGGGGCTCAGGAGGCTGAGAGGGCCTCCGTCAGTCGCCGTTACCGTTTATTCTGACGGCATTGGATCTGCCATATCAGATGCCCCCTCACCCCTAAGACAAAGCGGGCCCACCCCAGCAAGGCAAAAGGGGTGTCACCTCCCACGTGACTGATCCCCATCCTTTCCGAACTGCCCCCGGACAAGTGTCCTCGGACGCTGCGATGACTTTATGCAGGCGACATAGGGGATGTGAAAGGGCGGCCACTACCGTCCACCCGATCTACGGCGATCGTCCTCGAGGCAAGGTTGATCCTTCGAAGTCTGTAAGGAAAGTTGTGCCATCATTGCCCATCATAACGATGATATTAGTGGCGTCCCATCATTGGCCGAAGGCAGATCGTATCACGTGCCGAGCGATCACCGAGGCAGCCCAACCTATGGTGGGGGTCCACGTGGCTGATGAGACAAGGCAGGACAATTTAAAACTGAATAAAACTCAGGTGGGGGTTGAATCCGGCCACACTGCTCCTGCCATCGTTGTCTTCTTCCTCTGATCCTCTGCCTCCTGGCCTTCCCTGCAACCTGAGAGCCTGCACACGCCATTTTCTTCCTCAGGTTAGCTCTTCGTCTCTTCTAGACCTCTCTGTTCCTTTTTCTAGCAATGAGCTCCCAATCCTGGACCTTGGAGGATGATCTAGATGATCGTTCTTCTTTCGAGAGGCCTCGAGCTTCTCCTTCTCCTCTCCCCTATCCTTCACCTCCTCTTAAGTGGTCCTCCGATCCGGAGGACCGCGTCCCTCTGGCCCTGCGACAGGTCACCGGTGAGGCTCCCGTAGGGAAACGCTCGACGGCAGCTGGCAGGGCCCCATCGAGGAAACACCAGACGGAGGTCGGCACCTCCTCGAGGGTGGGGGCGGAATCCCCGGAGGGGGTCGCCTCCACGGTAACAGGCCAGGATTTGGCGAACATCCGGGCCCATTACCAAATCCCCCGGGACGTCAGGCTCTATCTTCCGACTCCCGATGATAGAGTGATTTCTTTTCGACCCGGCCGAGTGGCCGTTTATGAAATTTCCCTGAGGGTGGGCCTCCGCCTACCCTTTCCTCCTTTTTTCATTAGCCTCCTTGACTATTACTCCTTGACCCCTTCTCAACTGGTCCCGAACTCCCTTCGGGTCGTTAGTGCCTTCATCGTCCTCTGCCATCACCTCCACATTACCCCCCGAGTCTCCCTCTTTCGCTCTTTCTACATACTTCGGGCTCAGAAGGGTTGGTGGTTGTTCCAGCCCCGACCCGGCCGAGTCGTTAAGCTTCCTCTTCCTACCTCCGTCAAGGGATGGAAATCCCGGTTTTTCTTTGTCAATCTGGACCAGGTTAAGCCCCGGTGGAGGGACCCCGACCTCCGAGGCAACATGAATTCCACCGTCCTTCCTGGAGACAAAGAAGCGTTGGGGCAGTTGTTGACTACCGACAACCCTCGGTACAACCTGCTTCTAACAAAGGAAAACCTTCAGTCGGCGGGTCTCGTCTCCCACCGTGGTAAGTCTCCCTCATACTTAGTCAAAGTCTTCCTGTTTCATTTTTTTTTGCTGACTCCGACTGATGCTGTACAACCATGAAGGTCCCGACTCGTAGACTCATGAGGGCTGCTGCCAAGAAGAGGGCCCATGAGGGACCGAGCGAGGGGCAGCAAACACCGGCCCCGAAACATCCGATAGTGCGAGTGCCTGAATCACCTGCACTGCAAGAGCCTTTGGCCGCCCCGGAGATCGATCTGACGGCCGACACCCCGCTAGAAAGGGCGGTGGCCGAGGGGGAAATGATAGAGGAACCGACCACGGAGGAGCCGGCGATAGCGGAGGAGCCCCCTGCTCCCAGCGGACCATCCCCCCACCGAGGCGACAAGGAACTAGGGTGAGGGACCGTCAGGGGCAGCAAGTCCACCCCCCGAGAAGACACCAACAAGCAGCCCTCCACGCGCCGAGTCCGAGATCGCCGAGGCTGCTGGAGGAAATGGAGTCAGGCCGAGGCTGTCTTGGGACTCCATTTTGAACAATGGGCGCTGGGCGGAGCGGCTTATCTCACCAGTCCTCGTGCCCGAGGTCCAGGAAGAACTTAGCCATTTGAAGGCGGCTACGTTCTTTCGAGAGTCCTACATGGCCCTAGTTAAAGTAAGTAGTCTTGCAGCCCCTTGCCTTTAGATTTCCCTTTTCCTCTTCTTTTCTCTTTTTTGACATGAGGCTTACATGCAGCTTGCAAACTCCCTAGTGGTTACAAGGGAGGCCATCCATGGGGGAAAGACCCTCATACAGGAGGTCCGACAGGAGGCCGAGGAGGCTCGTGCTCGAGCTGAGGCGGCCGAGAGGGCCCTAGAGTCGGCCATGGTTGCCCGGGCCGATGAGATAAAGGCGACCGAGAGCCAGGCAGAGGCGGAGGCCAGCCGTTTGCGGGCAGCACTTAGTCAGCTGATGGTGGCTGAAGGCGCCATCGCAGCAAGGGACCTGCATATTTCAGAATTAACCGCGGCCATCCAGGCGGCCGAGAATCGGGCGGGCGAGGCCGAGGAGGGGCGAAGGAGGCCGAGGAGAGGGCGATGAAGGCCGAGGAGGAAGCGGGTCATGCCCTGGAGGCTGAGAGGGCAGCGGCGGCATCTCTAGCTGCGGAGAAAGAAGCTCGAGCTGCCGAGGTGGAGGCAACTGTTGAGGCCAAGGCTGCTAGGACCATAGAAGAGTTTAGGGCGTCCGAGCGCTTTATGGACGAGCTGGTCGAAGCTTCGGCGGAAGCATATCTCCAAGGATTTCAGCGTGGAAAGGAAAAAGTCGTCCGAGACCTGAACCTTCCTCAGGCCCTTAAGGTCGAGCCGGAGCATCTTTCCAAAGTTGCCTCGTCTGACGATGAGCCTGCACCGGCCAAGCCGTGAGCTTCAAGTTATACTTTTATTATTTTTTTTTTTGCAAGTCTGACTTGGTCGGTGTTTTATAAACACTTCAAATTAATGAAGTACAATTTTTTTTCAATGAGAATTGTCTTTACCTAATTGTAGCTTCTACCCCAAGTCCTTTGGCTGCCAACGTGGGACCCTTAGGGGCTTCGTCGGTACCGAGGAGCAACCTTTAATTCATTCTCGAATAACCTCGACTTAGCCATGTAGGACCAAATCCTAGAGTCGAGGAAGATGGACTTCCGGGGACTGATGGAGCATCGGACTCGGAAGGCTGAGATAGACTCGAGCTTCTAGGGGCCAATTGCATGCTGCTTTGCCAGTGGTACACTGGGCTTCGTGCCTAACTAGCCTAAGGCTTTTGGTGCCGAGCTGGCCTCGGGCTTCAGGTGACGACCGGGGTTGGGCTTGCTATAGAGAGCCGATGGTACATCGCTCTGCCAGTGGTATACTGGGCTTTGTGCCTGGCTAGCCTAGGGCTTTAGGTGCCGAGCTGGCCTCGGGCTTTAGTTACCGACCGGGGTCGGGCTTATTGTTGAGAGCCGATGGTGCATCGCTCTGCCAGTGGTACACTGGGCTTTGTGCCTGGCCGGCCCAGGGCTTTAGGTGCCGAGCTGGCCTTGGGCTTTAGTTGCCGATCGGGGTCGGGCTTGTTGTCGAGAGCTGATGGTACATCGCTCTGCCAGTGGTACACTGACCTTTTTGCTTGGCTGGCCCAGAGCTTTTTTCCTGGCTAGCCCAGGGCTTTAGGTGCCGAGCTGGCCTCAGGCTTTAGGTGCCGACCGAGGTCGGGCTTGTTGTTGAGAGCCGATGGTACATCGCTCTGCCAGTGGTACACTAGACTTTGTGCTTGGCTAGCCCAGGACTTTTTGCCTGGCTGGCCCAGGGCTTTAGGTGACGAGTTGGCCTCGGGCTTTAGTTGCTGACCGAGGTCGGGCTTGTTGTTGAGAGCCGATGGTAGATCGCTCTGCTAGTGGTACACTGGGCTTTGTATCTAGCTGGCCCAGGGCTTTAGGTGCCGAGCGGGGTCGGGCTTGTTGTTGAGAGCCGATGGTACATCGCTCCGCCAGTGGTACACTGGGCTTTTTGCCTGGCTGGCCCAAGGCTTTAGGTACCGAGCTGGCCTCGGGCTTTAGTTGCCGACGGGGGTCGGGCTTGTTGTTGAGAGCCGATGGTACATCGCTCTACCAATGGTACATTAGGCTTTGTGCCTAGCTGGCCTAGGGCTTTTTGCCTGGCTGGCCCAGGGCTTTAGGTGCCGAGCAGGATCGGGCTTGTTGTTAAGAGCTGATGGTACATCGCTCTGCCAGTGGTACACTGGGCTTTGTGCCTGACTGGCCCAGGGCTTTAGGTTTAAAAACTGAGATACTAGAACTCAAGTTTATTAATATGAAATGAGGGGTGAAAATCCAAAAGAATACAGGCATGGTATTTAATGTAAGAAGGAAATGCACTACTGATAATACCGACAAAGGTTGTCAGCGTTCCACGTCCGGAGTGCTTCGGTGATCCGGTAGGGCCCCTCCCAGCTCGGAGCTAGCTTGCCTCCTTCCATCGACTTCGAGACTTTGGCTCGTCGAAGGATCAGGTCTCCCAGCAGGAAAGTCTTAGGGCGCACACGGGTGTTATAATACTTGGCAGCTCGTTGTCGGTAGACCGCCATCCGGAGCCTCGCTCAGTCTCCCACCTCCTCCACCAGGTCAAGGTTGGCTCGCAGCCTGTCCGGGTTGTCTTCCTCACTATATGACTCCACCTGAGGACTCGGGGAGCCTATCTCCACCGGAATGATAGCCTCGGACCCAAAGACCATGCTGAATGGGGTCTCTCCGGTGGGGGCTCATGGCGTTGTATGGTAGGCCTATAGCACATTGTGGAGCTCCTCCACCCATCGTCCCTTGCAATCATCCAGTCGGGTTCTCAGTCCTTGGAGAATGATTCGATTCGTTACCTCGGCCGCTCCGTTGGTTTGAGGGTGTCCAACGAAAGTGAATCTCTGATGGATGCCCAGTTCGGTGCAGAATCCTCGAAAGGGTGCGTTGTCAAACTGCCGGCCGTTGTCGGTGAGTGTGCTCTGCCTCCTTCCCATGTCGCCACTTGAAAGAAACACTAGTGTGACGAGAGGGCGATCGGGGTCTCTTGGAGGCTCCCCGGTGGTGAGGCTTGGGCGAAGCATGGTGGTGGCGAGCTTCCGGGACTGGTGATCTCCTCCGAGAGGAATGCTGGCTGGGTTGCACCATCCCCAGAACCGATGGGAATGGCTCCGACTGCCGCGGGGCCACCTGCTGGTGCTGCAGACCTTGAACCACCGCCACCAAAGACTGAACTTGCGTGGCTAGAGCGGCAAGCCGGTCTTCCTGGAGCTACTGTGGAGGAGACGCAGAGACGTCGATCGAGGGAACGGAAGGTCCAGCCGCCTGGAGATGCGGCGATGCAGGGACACCGACTGGGGGAGCTGAGGGGCCAACCACCAGCGGATCAGCTCCTTGATGCTGCCCCCCAGCGTAACTGACAGAGACTCCTTTCGCACGGGTGGTTACTATGGCTCAAGAGCTCAGGAAGAGAGAGGTTGCAGATTGCTGTTCGATATCTTTCTCTTACCCCTACCTGGCGATGCCGAGTCACTTTCTTCAAACGCCGGGGAAATAGACGTCCTCCTCGCCGGACTCCTGCAAGAAAAGTCTCCAGAGACCGGATGCTCCGGTGGGGACCCTTCGACGCTCAAGTTAATCATTTGGGAACAGACGATAACTGACTAGCGGAAGGAAGCTAGAAAGTTAGGGTTTAACTAATGGGAAGAAGCTATAAAACCTCAGTTCTTGGATCCCTACTTACAGTGAGAGTGTGCACTTTTATACCTGTTTGAAGATCCACCTTTCCGTTCCAGAAGATAGCTAATTTCGAGGTACCTCGTCCTATAATGGACAAAAAGGGTGATGTTGATAGTGACGGGTCGTACTGTCACCGTGCGTGTCAGAGGTGTCCTGCGTTATCTATCAGTACGGCTTTACAGGTATCCGACAACTGTAGCTGTACCTGGTGCGTGCCGTTGCCGGATGTGACCGCGCACAGTTATGGGCGGGTGGTGAATCGTACGCTGTAACGAGGTATGGTCATGCACAGTCACGTACTTGCAATGGACCATACGCCGTTATGAGGCATGACCACACGCTGCTATGGATGGGCGACGGACCCGTGGGCATGCCAGGTGGCACGAGGCTATAAGTTGTAGGGCTCAAGGGTCAGACCACGTACCAGGAACTGTTGAAGTAGTCCGAGGCCAAGAGCGAAACTCGAGGCCGAGCGCTGTTCAGGCAGACCAAGGCCGTGGGGGTCTCGGAGGTTGAGGCTCGAAGCCAAGAGCGAAACTCGAGGCCAAGCATCGATCATAAAGTCCAGGACCGGAGGGGGTCTCGGAGGTTGAGGTACTGTTCATGAAGTCCGAGACTGAAGGGGGTCTTGGAGGTTGAGGCTCGAGGTCGAGAGCAAAACTCGAGGCCGAGCGCTGTTCATGAAGTCCGGGACCGAAGGGGGTCTCGGAGGTTGAGGTATTGTTCATGAAGTCCGAAACCGGAGGGGGTCTCGGAGGTTGAGGCTCGAGGCCGAGAGCAAAACTCGAGGCCGAGCGCTGTTCATGCAGTTCGAGGCCGTGGGGTCTCGGGGGTTGAGATACTGTTCATGAAGTCCGGGACCGGAGGGGATCTCGGAGGTTAAGGCTCAAGGCCGAGAGAGAAACTCGAGGCCGAGCGCTGTTCATGCAGTCCGAGGCCATGGGGGTCTCGGGGGTTGAGATATTGTTCATGAAGCTCGGGACCGGAGGGGATCTTGGAGGTTGAGGCTCGAGGTCGAGAGCGAAAGTCAAGGCCGAGCGCTGTTCATGCAGTCCGAGGCCGTAGGAGTCTCGGGGGTTGAGATACTGTTCATGAAGTCCGATACTATGGGGGGCTCAGGAGGCTGAGAGAGCCTCCGTCAGTCGTCGTTACCGTTTATTCTGACGGCGTTGGATTAGCCATATCAGTATGAAAAGAAATTATGAAGAATATAATGATTATATTTATATATATATATATATATATGAGTAATTTTTTTGGTATATTTTGAAGCTAATTTGTTTGGGAGGAAGGTAGGGAAGGTGTAGACGTCGAACGTTTTGTCCTCATGCTAGGTGTGGAAGTATTGCGGGACCTCAATGCTACACAAACCCAGACTAAAAGATGACCCTCCAAAAAGAATCCAGCTCAAATATGCATTAACTAGTTGTAGGGCCGACGAATCTTTGAGCTTTGTCAACTTCGTAGGGTTTTCTTCGCTGGGTGTCCAGCAGTCCCGTCCAATTTTTTAATATCGAATGTATCGAAAAAGCAATATCTATCTGGTCTTGGCGTCTTGCCCAATTGACATAAAAAGGACAAGAGAGAAAGGGCCTCGTCGCTCCGTTTAATTTTTGAATTGAGAGGTGGATCGATCACCGTGACCGCCGGGAGAACACTGCAGCTTTCGCCGTGTTACAGGAGTACCGAATCTCGTTTTAATGATCCGGATCTAAGAGCCATTCGATCTTACATTGGACGGCTGAGATCGGGAGAGGGACAGGAACAATGGTGTCCTCCCTGTAGGTCAATAAGTAGGGCCTTCCCTAGTTCGGCGCCTAGTCCCGCATAATATTTTATTCTAAATAATCGCATCATTAGTTGGTAATTTGGTAGACAGACAACACTGTTCGGTTGATGAGCTATTTCTTTTGTTACGAAAGTTTTTAGTTGTATCCAACCCGGGAGCTACCGCACGGAAGAATTAATTTATCAAATTAATAAGAATAAAAGTATGACCGGAACGTTGTAACCCTCAATAATTAGAAGTGGGTAAGAAATCTAGGAATGCACGGTCATCCCATGGTTTTTCATTGCTAAGGGTGAAATTTGGGTCGGGTTCAATCTGAGCCCGATCTGTCGAACCCAATTTACAGCAGTATTTAAACTCATGTTTGCCCAATCCGAACCCGAAAGACTCAGGTTTAATCCGGCCCGTTTTACAATTGATCCGGATTAGGATTGACCGCAATCCGAACCCGAGATAACCCAAACCCGAGGGTTAACCGAACAGGGGTAGCTTATCGGCACCAAATTTTTGGGGGCATTGAAGGCATCAATCGGATCGAACAAGATGATCAATTTGAAGGCGAGGAGGGCAAGGCGTCGCAGGCGAGAAAAAAAGACAAACATAAAGGCAGACCATCCGCACATTTCGTTTCACTTTCCACTTCCTCTTCTTTGTTTACGGCATCACCTCCTCTTCTTTGTTTCAGGTAAGACTTTTTTTTAATACAATGTTAAGGCTCCGAGTCCAGCTTATGTGTTCGACAAGGGATTTTATTTTTCCGTCTTTGGGATCCATAATTTGGTGTTTATTTAGTTTGAAAAAAACTTTTTTTCTTCTTCTTCATCAACCCGAATTTCAACCCGAAATTCAATCCGAAACCGATTTCTAAAAATAGGGTTAGGGTTGAGGTTTTACAAATAAGGTTAGAGTTAAGGTTGATATTTTACAAATAGGATTAGGATTAGGATTGAGAAAAATCTGAGTTTTATGAGCCCGAGTTTAAAATGAAAGTAATACGTTAGCCGCTAACAAATAAATATTTGTCCTCGTTCCATTAATTTTATAGAGGGGGGACTGAAAAATCTCATAAAATTGTTGTTATATGGCTGGTCTATTGCTTATCTCCCTATTAATCGTTACATTTCGCCTCCTCTGCAGTGGTGTAATATAAACCGTACCATCGTAACGTGGGTAGCGCCTCACACGGTCCGCTATTGAACAACTCCAACCTGTGCCGATTCAGGGGCTTGAGCCATGGTGGGTCGGCATGATACGGTCAACGGCCGACTAGGTCGTTCCTACTGGTGGATGGTAACAATTGGGAAGGTATCTACCAAAATACTTTTTCAATAATTATAATAAATATTTAGTCTCTTTAGCATATATATATATATATATATATATATATATATATATATATATATATATATGCTAAAGAGACTAAAATATTTATTATAATTATTGAAAAAGTATTTATATATATATATATATATTAAAAAATGGCCTCGGGCCAGTATAGTAGACCCATATTTGAATCATGGATTCAGATTTCATCGGCTTCACGGGTGCTCTTCTGCGTCCATACAACGCCCCAAGTTTATATACTTATCAATTAACTTCGTTAGGAGGTAAAAATTATGTTGCAAAAAGTGAATCAAAGTTAATAAATAGTAAGTAAACTTAAAGTTATAAATATTTAATATAAAATTAAATTTGAAATATTATAATTCATCAACAGTGGGCCCATTTGGAGGTTGCACTATCATTAACAAAACTAAGGAGAGATGTTGTAGTAGAGCACTTTCGGATAAACCCTTAAAAGGATGAAAAAGTCTTGTTGCACTAGGGAATGGTATAGCTCATGCATACCATCCTAAGCGATTGGCGCGTGTCGCATACACAATGTGCCAAAAGCATTTTTTTTTTTTTGACACGTGTATGCATGGAGCGCTCATCAATCATCATGCAAGACTTTTTCTAAAAGGGTTGAAAAGGAATAGTACAAAAAAAATATGGACACCAAACACGTGTCATCTATGCGGGCCTAGATTGCCTGTGAGTGATGTCGTGAATCAACGTTTTACTCTTCAGCTTTTCGAGTAAGAGATGGAGACAAAAAAAAAAAAAAAAGTCTTCCTCCACCGCATGCGCTCTAAAAGCGCACGCATGCGGATTGCGCTATGGTGTGTAAAAAAATAAAATTATATTTGACACACATGATTAATCATTATGCATGATACATGCGATTTGCACCATGACTGATGCACAAAATCCTTTTCGAAAAGACGTAAAAGTGAAGGAACGAAGGCAATTTCAACATTACATGGGCCATTTCCTTCTCATTTCTGTTCCTTCAAGTTAAATCCCAGCCCAGCCCATTAATACCAGTGTATGATAGACTTCCGGTTTCCGTAGGCCGCGGTACGTGCCGCTGAGCTCTCATAGTTGACACCAGTTCTTTAGCTTGGGTTTCAAGAGAGTGGTAATGAGATATTCCTAACCATGTTACTGCTTACTACTTTCCCATCGCTTTTAATTAATTAACGCCCCAAAATAATTCAGAGATGGTTCGAATGCCATCTTGTATGAAACTCCCATGCACAACACGTGAGAACAAAGGCCGATAGCACTGAGAATAAAGCAAAGCACGCAAGGTACGGTGGTGATAGTGAGGTGTTTGAACTTGATCTGCCAAGTTACACCGAGATCGAGTAATTAAACTGAAGCCGTCACAAGCTGCGGTCCATATTTTGCCTGGCCAATTCCTAATCTCAACGAGACGGGAAAGCCATATTATAGAGCAGTAGAGCATGAAATCATAAAAAAAATAAGATGCATATGGTTAATCCAAGAGTCCACCAGGGCGTAACATAATTATATCCGACATTATGCAAACTTTCTATATATTTGATTTTCTGTTCTATAATTGTCTAAGTCAATTAGCTTTTTAGAGTTTCACCATCTCAAAATCGAATCCACAATCTCTAATCGCTAATGAGAGAGATAGAGCGATTGAATAACCCCAGCTCAGTTTTTACTTCTTCTTTGCATTTAATATTCTCTTTTTTTTATTTTAAATAACCTATAAATTTATAAATTTAATAAAAAAGTATATTTGTTCATATTTTTCTAAATAATCCTGCTTTTTGATGTCATGATCATTTTGTTAACGGTTCTTTTCACTTGCATGGTGCAATTAGTCAACACTGCTCCTTTTATTACATCATGTAAGACGACTTTTGAAGTTATAGTAAAAGTCCCTCTCTCACTGTCTCACACACGTGTAGAGGTTTCCTCTCCTTTCAGCTGTCCTTCTGTTTTCTGTTTTGCGGTTGGAGCACAACTTTTGGGTGCTTCTCTTTGTATCCAACGATTAAATTGGCGTGTCATACTTTTCCTCACTTCTTGTGATAAGGAAGAAGACCCTATCCTTCTTTGAGAACAAAAGCATATGACAATAGATTCAAAGGTTCATAATTTAATATATTTAATTTACCTTGAAAAATTGCTCCTATATTCAAGTTGCATGCACTTGGACTTGATCCCATATTGGGGGCAGCTGTGGATTTCAAAAATTTAGAGCGGTAGGTTAATTGGCCAAACCCTCTGATTTGCCTTCAATAGCGCCAAAATTAGTCTTCGTTCCTCCGACTGGGCTGGTCAAAATTAAACCAGTCCACAAGGGCTGGCAACTAGAATTCAACTTAGATCCACTTTGGGCGAAACCCAAAAGTACTTTCCAACCAAAAAAACAGCACCCAAACTTGACCAGATAAATTTCTTCCGTGCCAAGCTTGACCAGAATTGACTAATTTTTGGTAGATCCGAGTTTGCTTAGCTCTATATTGGCCTGACCCACTCAAGGAATCGATGTAATATATAGGTGTTTAAACCCTTCAATTTTCCAGAAGAGTTATAGATAGGTTATTCCAATTTCCTTGAATCTTATTTTTTCCAAATCCAATATCTTGTATGCTTTAAGTAAATATAATCTTAATGTTGGCATTTAAAACTATATATTACAATCACACATTGATCATTGAACATGGCAGCTGGCAGACATGATCCGAAGACAATCTTATGTTCACAAAAAGCCATAGTCTTCCACTTCACGGACACATCCGGTCAGGCCCGTAAGCCTGTTTAATTAGTTGGCTTGTTCCATTGACATAAAATAAAGGAGACGGTATCATCACGTAAGGAGGAACCGTTGGGAGTGGGTGACAATAGAGAATAGAGTAGGACACTTTAATTGTTGTCATTGACTAGTAGTTAATTTCCACTGTCACGATTGCCCGCAGACAGACAAACTGGAGTGAGCAGAAGGTCGGCAACTAGAACACCAATTTATTCTTACTAATTACGAATTGCACCAATATGATCGTTATATTGAAAGCCTAAGATATATTTTTTAATAAAATATGAAAATGCTGGTTTGAATTTATGATCAAAGAATTCAAAGGTTAGTCTCTTATCGTTGCATCAATTTGATCGTTAGTAACAAGGGGTGTAAGTAGAGGGTCTTGATAAGATTTGAATGAGTTAGAAAGAGAAAGAAATGAAAATTTTTTTTATTTAATTAATGATATTAAAAATTAGTATATAATATTAATTTTACTTATAACTTTTATTTTTATGTTAATGAAAAAAATGACATATGCTAGGTATAATATTTTAAAATCATAAAAATAATTCTAAGAAAAAATCTCTTTCTGATATCATTTTTTTTATTTTTAAAAATATCTTTTCAGCACCAAGGAATTTATCCTTTAGTAAATCTCTTAAGGATCAAATTTTTCTTACAAATTTCTTACTAAAAATTATTTAAAATTATCAAGAAATTTATCAAGAAAAATATATCGCTAGCAAATTTCTTAGAGATTCTTTACTGAAACTAGATTTTAAATATAATTTAATTTTTTTTTAATTTTTTAATAATGTTTTGAGGAACATATTTTTTTGGTAATATCTCTTAATAAAAGACTAATTTGTGATAGTAGTGAAATAATTAAAGGCACTGCAGATTAACCCACGGATATCACAGATCCCTGGCTTGTGCGAAGGAGCCCCTTTACGTCACCTTCTCCTCTACGTATCTACACGTAATAACCAAAGAAAATTAATATTTTACCTTAACGTGGACTCTTTTCCATGCTTACCTTTCTTTTTCCTCGCAGCTGGTGGGCTAGTCTATGCTTTCTTGGTTCATACTTTATGATATTCCGAACCGTCCAATTTACTATCCAATGCGTATTAATTGTTGGTACTCATTAGTAGTAGTGGCAGTAGGTGGACTCATCAACAGGCTAGCTGATAAGAACTATTCATGCTCATCGATCGATCGGTTTCTTTAAACGAATAAACGATCGGTGCTCAATAATCCGTGCTACAATAATGAAACCAACTAACGAAATGATTGACTTCAAAAAGGTTAATTCTATTAAAAAAATGAATCACTGCGGTTTAATTAAGAAAAGACTACTTTACTGTTTTACATAAATCTAGTCATGGGAAGGCGATAAGTGTAGCAGATCATAAACTGAAAAATGTTTCGCGAGAAATAAGTTCTCCTGTAAACCATACAACCAGAACCTGCAGGATTGATATATGTTTAAATCCTTATTTTTAACAAACGTTTAATTATGTGTCCAATTGGCTGTATAGCAAAAATCTGTGAAGGATTTTACGAACTGGTCGAACGGTACGTTGACCAGCCTGATCATGAACAGCAAGCGTAGTCATTCACATTCAAAATTTCTTATAATCAATGCACAGCTACAATGTAAGCATGCAATAACCCTTGCCAGTGAGATGACAAGGATGAATATTATTCCACGGTAACCATGCAGAGAACAAGAGCTATTTCACATGAGTTTTCTTTTACAGTTAGATCGAAGAAAGAAGACAAAGCTAAGTGGATGGATTAAAAAAGCCCTGCAACTCAAGATTCTAGGAATCTCATAGCGACCGAAATCCCCACAGCATCAACAGCCCACCCATAACAAAGACCGGCACCGGCGCAATATAACTCCGACGAGCCCCTGATGTATAGAAGTTGGGATCCAATGGGTACAGATTCCCTGATGGAGGACCCTCTATATAAAGATACGGGACTGGTGGTGGAGGCGGACAGTACGATGTTGGGTGACTTGGAGGTGGTGGAGATGGTGGCGGAGGTGGCGGTGGACTCACCGTGCAGCCACAGGGAGAACACGTGCACTTCGTCTCTGAATCAGGCCCTGGGGGAGAAACGGCGACCCCGTCGTGCTTTTCCAACGCCAAGCATCCAATCGATGCTGAAGCTCCCACAAAGATTAGGAGCACCAGTTGGAGTGGCAGTGGTGGCTTTCCGTTGGCCTGCCGCATTATTTTTTTTTTTTTTCCGATGTTTTTCTCCTAATTCTCAAGAGATCGATAATTCTACGATGAAGGATGTTGCCTTGCTCTTCTTCCCCTTATGCGTTAAGGCTCCGGCTGGGTTGGTTTGGGGATGATGGATGGAATGGAAAGCGTTAGCGTAGAGAAGAGGTGGTGTTGGTAGGCGTTAGGTTTATATTTTTCCACAAAGCCTTGTTCACGAGGTGGAGAAGGGGGTGCGAGGCCGGAAAACGTTGTCTAAGAAATGGAAGGGTGACGCGATAGTGCGCTGTACCCTATCATGCTAGTTTGTCTCAAAGCGATCCCATGTGGTGCTCGAATTTCGTGGGGCCATGGTCAACCGGAATGCTCGACGGGTGGCTAGACGAAATCCAAATTGGAGAGTGAATCCAATGACCCTACTTAATTCTGGTTTGATAGCGGATAATCTATCTAAATTACTGATAATTTAAATTGAATTTATCATATATCTATCTTATAATGGTAATTTGAAAGAAGTAACGTAGTCACATCTTCTTCCGCAAAGAGTTTCATGATACGTCTTAAAATTTCTTTCAACATCACTTTTAAATATTATTTATAAATATAATTTTTTTAAATCAAATATAATAATATATAAATTTTTAATAAATTTAATTTAAAAATATTTTGAAATTTGATGTTATATGATTGATGTATACAAATATAGTAATGTTGAATCAACATTACTGATAATCTATCAACAACATTACCGATAATCTATCAACATAGTAATGTTGTATCTTGTAGGTAATCCATATTATCATTCAGGATTAACGATGCACCAAATGCAACCTTCGAACTTTGTGAGGCGTGAACAGATAGGTAAGCTAGATGGTCTTTCTATGTATCCAAAATTTGTGGCTTATTGTTGAGCGCAAAAAAATAACAAAAACTAAAGCTAAAACAGAAACAATTCATGCATGCTTAAACTTTTGAGCAATGAATTAGCCCTTGTGGACCAACCACCTACCTATTGGTCCCATGGAACGCACTTATCTTGCTGCCGAACGTAATTAGGATGGGACTAAAATTTAAAGAAACCCGGCCAGTTGGGACTGGGTTTTCACTGAATGCTCAACTGGGGCAGGCGTTCAACGTCTGGTCCCTCGTCGAGAATTTTTAGCCTTAAAACAAAAGAACATATAGATGGCATTGGCGGACAACTGTACATGGGGCGCACATGCTCGCTTGGTTGCACCTAAAAAGCGTATCCAGCTTATCGGCCATTGTTATATCGTTAGGCGCTTTTGGTAGTTGGATGTTGATGCATTAGATGGCCTAATGATAATCGATTTCATGACTACAGTCAAAAAAAAAAAAAAGAGAGAGAGATTGATTTCATGACCTTTCAGTGTAGTGTAGCCTTTCTTAATTAATGACAAACAATCGTCTTCTCATTATTGAACCGTTTCCATCTAGAAAGACTCATCTTACGTTTTCAAGGCATTCCTCCTGCCTCCCTAGATTTTTAGTTAATGAATCAGCCGACCTCTGCTTAAAACAAAGGTCAATGCTAGGCTTTAGCATGGAGTTGCGCTCTAATTACCGTTGCTCATTTGAAGGACTAGTGCAGGCCGGAGAGATTGGTTGAAGGAAATAGGTAGGGGATGGAGACCCCCCACCAGCCTGTTCTTGTGAGGCTGGGAGTAGGGCAGGGATACAAGGGCAGGTCATCCAACACGCATTGAATGGTGATAGAGAATAGACAACTATTGCCACCGCCCTTTTGAAAACTAGTCTTCGCTAGCCCTTTGGTAACTCAGAGTGACAAATTGGCACTGTGAAAGGTGCCATCTAAGGAACCATTTAACGAAGCAAAGTGATCGATTGGTACAAGACACTAGAGTGTAGTTCAACTGTCCCACCGCTAACCAAGCTTTGATGTTCTTGAAACGCCCCTTCTCAAGAACAATATGGTGGATGGTAAGTTCAACGATTTGTGCTCGGTGGAAGACTAGAATGATGTAAGATTATGGACTCATACGAGATCAAAGTCATGTTCTTAAAAAATACTGCAACTTATTGGGACATTTGGATGAAAGGGAATGATGGTCTTCCGTAACAAGCAAGACAACCCATTGCTTGCAAGCATTAAAGAGGGCTGCACTACTATTTTGCTCATGAATGATTTTGTTTCCTTCTGATCATCACAGTGTGCTCGACTTGTAAACCCCTCTCGCAGTCAGTGAGCTTTTCCTTGTTCTGGCTCATCCGTACTCGAGATGAACTCTGAAACGCCATTCATGTAATAAAATCAGGGGAGCTAAACGACGACTCAGTAATGTCTCCTAAATCTGTCTCATATTTAGGTTCCAAAGCGATATTAGTACATCGGTTTTATAAGTTATTATTCACATATAACAAAGGTCCCATGCCATAAAGGAAATTAACCAAATTAAACGCTAAGTATGGTTAAAGGAATTGTGGACTGCTTGACTCCGGCCGTAAAAGATCAGCGATTTTAGATTGCGAGAGTTCAACCATAAAAACCCTTGATCGCAATTCTAAAAGTAATATGGTGCAAGATCTGCTTTGAGAGGCCTCTGACTCACCTTCAGCGAGGTGGAGCAATTCCCATCAGCCGTCTCCCCATCACCATTCACCGGTCAGGACCGCCCTCTCTCTCTATGGTAACAAAATTTGGCTCTTATTTGGTTAAAATCTTTTTATAACTTTAATAATAGAGGAGGTATTGGATATCTTTTTATAAAGTCATCCATTAAGCAGCTGTGCGCCATGCAAAGTCCAAATATATTTAAGTAATTAGCTTCGAAAAGTAGACTTCGGAATGAAGAAACAAACAATGATAGAAAAAAGATTAGAACGTTAGCTCTGATACGGGGTGAGGGGAGATATTAAGATTAGAACGTTCCCCTTTCACTAATTTCATCTGGAGCATGATCTACTCTTCTTTGCTAAAAATTCCTTCTTTGCTAAAAAAATTTAACCATTTGCGAACATCTTGGAGAGCCAAATACATTCGTTACCATTGGAGCCTAATCTGAGATCAATTGGCATCCGCAATTTGCTAGCATAGGTTAAAAAAAAAAAAAAAAATTTGAAATCTTCAATCCGGCTAATTTAATAAGTCATCAATTAAATAAATCCTAAATGGATCACTTTTAAATTAGTGGATCAACTTGGCTATTTCATATCATAACTGTATGAATTCATTTATAATACAAACTTAATTCAAACACGCTTATTTCATATTGGGTTCGAATCATATTTGCTTACCGTATTCAATTTTGCCAGAACAAAAATCCTACATCACTTCTTCTCTTAAAAATACTTAAAGGGGCAGGGCTACAGAAGCTCAGTCCACTTGAAAACTTGAAAAATACCATCAGTCGTTTTTAATTTCTTTTTTGTAAATTCTTCTTCTTAAACTACCGCCAACAAAAACTTAATAAGAACCAACAGCAGAATTTCCTTGGCAGCTAAAATGCCAAATTAACATCTGACTGAACCAGTTACTTATGACACTGAGAGTGAGTCCCATTAACAACTAAATAGAGAGCAAGTAAGCTGGCTTCGTAGGAATGGATTTGAATTATGTATAATTAAATCTTTTTGTAATAAATATTAATTACCTTTTCAATAGACATCAAAGATCTTGAAAGGATACCAGAGACAGGTGTATGAGTGGCATTCGTAATCCAGGAGAGAACAGATTGAGAGTCACTTGAAAGCCAAACTTGAAAGGTCTTTAATTTATAAACAGCAACGCATATTCCATGCTATGCAACAGATAGCTCAGAATAAGACAGTAGATTGGATTAGATTGGGTCATGTTCTAACTAAAGCTTACCCTTAACATTTCTTTCGAGCCTCAGGCTTGCCTGATTAGATCTGAAAATTTTCTTAGAAATTAGGTTCAAGCTCAACCTAAAATTCAGTTGGGCTGATCCCCCGCAATTCATTTCATTTCTGCTAAAAATTAGACTGACATCATTAATTTTTAATTTTTAAATGTTTGTACAAAAATAAGTAGCATTTAAAAAAATTACACCTAATCATTCTAAAAAAATTGCTATAATATGAAGAGCTATTTTTATAGAAAATTTGGCATAAAATTTAAAAGATCACAATTTAAAATTTTGAAATTATATTCGAGCTTGACTAAGGGCAAAATTTTGAGCTTTTTTTGGACTTGAGCTTCGAGTTGGATCTGGTTAAGGCTAAGAAATGATATGAACATAATTAAATTTTTAGGTTCTAATTTTAAGCCTAAATTTGATTCGAATTAATTTGAGTCTAACTGAATTAAGCTGGCTTGATGGGCCTTTAGCCAGCGTAAGCCCACTTTCAATCCTATTGTGACCTCTAATCACGCCCAACCCAACTACTAAGCCAGCCATAAAAAAAAATAAAAAATACAGTATATATTATAAGATCTGGACACCAAGTTCCCCGATTACTCTAGTATCTTGGCTGTATCAAGAATTTGTTGCAACTTGATAGCTAACATAACAACACATCTAGTAGTATCGTCGTCTAAGTGATCATCTAGCCAACTGTTAATAATAATAATTCGGTTGCTTTTCGAAGATGCCTTTTACATAAAATATCTATCAATGGCTGTGGCATCCCGAAAGCTTTCCTTATCACTAGAATATGGCTATCAGTTTTAATCGGAGTCCAGAATGGTGTATTGCAATGCCAAATCCAAGCGAATTGAAGAAAGAAAAGAGTACCTGACGAGCATCTTTGGGTACAATCTTGGTGTGCCAGACTGCCGGGTGAAACCTAGAGTTGGGCATTGGGCCGTGCTGGCCCAAATTGTATCCCAGACTGCCAGGTGAAACCTAGAGTTTGGCAGCGGGCCATGCTGCCCATGGGCCGGCATGACCCGACACGAACCAGGCCATACCTGACACGGGCAGGAACTACTACAGTATCGGGTAGCTGTACCAGTATGGCCCATTAAACCACTATGCCGGACTCAGAAATTTTGACCCACAGACCAAGCTCGGCATGGCCCATGATGGGCCTGTGCCGGCATGGCCCACACCAGGCCCATCATGGCCCACAAGGGCCTAACCATGCCGGCACAGCACGACCCATAAGGGCCTGATAAAAAATTTTAAGTAAAAAAAATATTTTTTTAATAAATTAAAAAATTATTAGGAATAAAATAATTTATTAATATAAAACCACCTTAATGGTAGGCGGTTTGGCATAGACCCTTACCAGTTTATTGATTTAAAATTAAAATGGTACATAAAGGAAGGGGGCTAGGCCTGACCTTCAGAATACAATAAGAAAGGAAAAAAATAGAGATGACTCATTTTAATAATTTAAAAAAAATAAAATATATAATTATAAAAATATAGATGACTCACTCATCAGTAGTATTTGTGTTATCATCATCTTCGCTGGTTAAGTTATGTCCACCTTTATCTTGAAGCCTCGCCTCAGCATCCAATTAAAGCAGAGAAGCATCTCAATCATCTCACTAGTCATCATACTTCTCTTTTCGTACCGAACACGTCGACCTGCAGTGAAAGCGAATTCTGATGATACTATGGACATCGGCACAGCTAAAATATCCCGTGCAATGACAGACATAACATGATATTGATTTCTAATACTCTTCCACCAAACTAATTATCTAGATTTTTTATTTGATCTTCATCATATGCAGAATGAAGATCATTTCATAAATAAAATTCTAATTCATTACTTAAAGATGAAAAAGATGAAGCATGTGTGTCTTCTTTGTACAATGAATGAAAAAATAGATGACGAACGAGATCTAAAAGAAGAAACTGAGCTTTGAGTATGTATTCTAGATCTACGAATTTTGTCATCATATAAAACATAAATATCATTAAGAAGTCGTGTTACCTCATCTTTAGCAAGATTAGGATCTTGATTCATGTTTTCACAATATTCATCAATTAAAATTTTTGCGCCACTTAATTTAACTCTAGGATCAAAAATTACATCTAAGTTATGCAAAGGACATATCTTGTCCCAATATTCATTTTAGTTTTTATTTGACGTATAATAGGCATTAAAACATTATCATATCTATGTTCTTTAAATTTTTCACTAATTACATATACTTTTTATAAAAATAAACAAGAAGTTGGATAATAAATTTCAGAAAGAACATAGATATGGCTTGTTATATAGATGTAGGGGGGGTTAAATGATCAACCCCCCCCTATATGATCGTTTATAGCCATTTTCCAATGGCTATAAATGGCTCTAACTGGCCGTGCTGGCCTGACCCATGGCGAGCCATGCCGGGCACGGCCCAATTAAGGCCATTAGGTGCCATGCCTGGCATGGCCCCTATGGCCCAATTAAGGGGGCCCAATTAAGGCCGTTAGGTGCGGTGCCTAGAACGGCCCCTGGCTGGTGGGCTGTGCCAGGCACAGTACGTGGCCTATTAATAAATGGACCACGGGTCATACCGGGTCGACAATTTTTTTTACTGACCGTGCCCGTTTATTAAAGGATCATACCAGGCATGGCCCCATTTTTAGTGCGGCTTGGTGAGCTTGGGCCGCGTTTATTAAAGGACCATACTAGGCACGACCTCATTTTGGTGCGGCCCAGTGGGCTTAGCATCATGGCCCATTTATTAAAGGACCATATCAGGCACGACCTCATTTTGGTGCGGCCCGGCGGGCCTGGCATCATGGCCCGTTTATTAAAGGACCATACCAGGCACGGCCCCATTTTTTGTGCGGCCCGGCGAGCTTGGCATCCTGAGGAATCAAAATTCTGATAATACCATCAATAATTTATAAAGAAAAAATCAGTCAATAAAGGAATATTTTAAAATTTTAAAATTCGTAGCATTGGAGTACATTTGCATAGAAAGTGGCCAAGCGCTAAAAAGAATGAATGATCGGCCTTCAAAGCACTGCAACCGTTTGCTCTTCAAGGCTCGAACTGCTTCAGACTTCTTTACACCTTGAGTTCATCCATTCTGGATGGCGGATGAATAGTTGCCGTGCTCCACTAAGACAAGCAAGCAGATCAACGGCTATGATTGTTGTTCTTTGTGTTTGCGTGCCAGAGAGATCAACGGCTATGAATAGTTGCGTGCTCCACTAGACAAAGTTTGGGGGGTTGACTGGGGGTTGGAGAAAACACCTGGCTTCACAGCCTGCATGAGGAAACCATAGTCAGGACAGTGAAACATAACCAGAACTCACAGTTTAATCTTTAACTAAGTCAACAATTTCAAAACTAGAGACCGACTGCTTTGAAGCTAATGTAGGAAAAGACGGCAAGCTCAATTTATAAGCAAGCATGGTCAGCTGGCAGATCATGCCAACTCAGTCCAGGCTAATCAATTGATGCGTGATCCTTCATGGCCTCTAGCCTGCTCTTTGTCAAGGGCACAGAATTTTGACACAGACAAAACCACATGATCATAACAGTTCATATTACAGGAGCATGAGCAAAGCCAACTCAACTTCCTCGTGAGCCTGTGGATTGTAAGCCGTGCAGAAGCTAAAGGTTTTAAGCTCAGGGATTAAGACAAGGTTGAATCAGAGTCATGTTTAGCTTAATTAGCAGGATCAGAATCTTCTTCAGTACCAAGTTGAATTGGAGAGGGCCTGTCTTGCGATTGGCACAACAGCTGTGATTAGATGGAGCATACAGCACTTGATGAGGTGCATTACCCATGTGATGCAGTGGGCCCCATCCAATCATAGACATCAAACCAATCATGGGTGGCCATGACTGGAAAACAGGCCCGTCTCCAGTCTCTGTCAGGACTGGAGAGGATCTGAATCCTAATTAATAATTGAAGTTACTCATTTAGATTCCTAAAGCATTTATCAAGCCAGTGAAAGTGAATTATTATCTGAGAAGAAAACAGTGAACCAACTTTTCCGAAGACAACTCCTCAAAGGCTGATGCAAGCAAGTCAGCTTGCTACCAAGATTGTTAGGGACCTAATCCTGAATGCTTCCAGTGGTGAATTACATTTTAAGGACATGAAGACATCATGTGGCAGTAGACAGCTGCCATTGTTGGAAGGTGTATGCACATGACTAAAACACACCAAGTGGCAAAACAAAAAATAAAACATCATATGCCCAGTTACCAAAAACATTTAAAATGTAAAGATCATAATGTGGATGAGTACCTCAGGCATTGAAACAGTGGGACCGCTAATAGAAGACACTGATGTACTGTATTTTGTAGGCATTGACTGCGTGGTGAGTAAAGGCAAGATGGGAAGGTCAAAATCTCGGAGAGGTGGAACGCTTGGTGCCAATAGATTGCTTGGTAGAGAATTTGGTTGCTGCAGAGAATTATAAAATTTCAAATGATAGATATGATAAAGAAATCTATATCTTGCACAAGGAAGAAGACCAAGTAAACCACAGCATCTACTGAATGAGAATATATTTTAAAAGAATAGAAAAGACTTTTAAAAAAACAACCTCAATATGAACGCAACATGAAATTATACATCAGGATCACACAGTATCGATACTTCATTAACACAATTCACCATGCCACAAATCTTATTTTCTCATATGAATGCCTGAATTCTCTGTTATGGTTATTTAGAAACTTCTCATAGGAAAATGAAATATGATCTGAGTTGTCAACTATTAAGAGTTCCAAGTAATATGAAACAGTATTCTACAGAAAGAAAATATCCAGAATGATGACCATAGCAGCCAGAGGTCAAATAGCAAAGAAATCTGAAACTTAACCCACAGTTCGAAGAATGCCTCTCCACAATACCCATTTAGATTTTATGCAGGAAGGCATGCTCTACATTATATCATACTACATAAAGAGGTCAAAATATACCATCACATGATAGATGTTCTAGTTTATGCCATGCTCAAGGATAAATAAGAGCAAATTGCAGCATTTGATGAATGCTAAAATTTTTATTTCCTCACTAATTTATGACTATTTCACAGAACTTCAAGAGTAACTTGATATGTAGAATCAGTTCTATCAAACTGTTACTAATATTTCTTTTTAATAATATTTATAAAAACATGTTATAAAAATCTATATTGAATATAATATTCACCACAAAAACCCCCTACCATCCCATCTCTAACTACCACACCAACCTAAAATCTAACCGATCCACAAAATGAAATTGGAAGGTAACGACCTGTTGGGGAGCGCGGAATACCCCCAAGATCACGGCTATAGCGTATATGAGTAATGCAAAAATCTTTTACCGTTCTAATCTATGAGTATAAGATTATACCTTCAGACTTGAATGCTGGAACACTTGATTTGATTGCTCGACCTCAACCTTTGGCCTTCCGCCGTATTCCCGAAATACCTGCTTCTCTCACAAGATGGTGGGATCTCTCTCGGCCGACCTAGGGTTTCTTGCTTTTCTTTTTTCTCAAAAGCGTTAACCCTAGCAACCAATTGAGAGGGTATTTATAGGGCTACAACAGGGACCTAATAGGCAAATATGAAAAGGACTTCCCACGTAATTAAATCTCCTAATCCTATCCCGGGTTAGGATTTAATTACGTAAATTATAATTCATTCCACTAAAGAATTATAATTGTACTCCTAATTATATTCGAATTTATATTTTCGAGCCTTAATATTAAATACTTATTATCTCCCCACGTTAAGATTACAGATATCCACCAATTAAATTTAAATACTGACAATATAATTAATTGGCTGTTATCCTTGAGACTTATCCACTTAACTTATTTGACGTATCGGATTCAAAATCCACTTGCAAGATTTGATACGATCAAAACTTATAAGCTTTCTCAAGGGGATATCATCAGTCCAAATTAATCGGACGTGGATTCCTTCAACTATTAATATTCACCATATACATAATGTTATTGCCCAACCCACTGAGTTTATTGACTCATATAGAATCTCACTCTATGTGTAATCAAAGCAATAAACACTACATACACGTGTCTAGAAATAGAATTCAGATTAAGAGCATAAGTAATCATAATATTCATGAGTTCTAAAATATTTTATAAAGTCAGTATAAAATAATCAACTCAACTGGGTCCTGTTCAATACACACAAAGTGTACTAGCACAAATAGTTAGAATAAACCATTCCCTGTAGTCAAGACAGACCTACTTAAATTTGTGCTACAGCTCTACTGATGGTGTGTCCAATTCCATCTAAAACTGTGAACAATAAACTTGTATTCCAAAAGAACCGATGATCTAGTCTTCTGTGTGTAAGCCGTACTCTACACACTAGATCAAATACTCTTTGGAAATACTAGACACATGCACATATATATAGTAAATGACACACATTGCTCAAAATGAATTCTCATTAAAAATGTAAAGACATAAAGCATATCTTTTAGTCTATATCTCTATCACGACCATCATAGAAGCACATTTAATTCAGCATTATCTCTAATTCGATCCACAAACATCCTCCACAAGCACACACCCCCCCCCCCCTCCTTAGCAACGGAATGAGTTGAATTTGTCTTCTACAAGCATTTCTCAAGACCTAGTCAGTCTCAACATAACCACAAGGATGTTGCATCTGTTGCCAGATGAATTCAACAAGGCATTGATTGCTAGAATGCAAATGGGCTGGTTTCAAGTTGGATGCAGCAAGAAAAAGACAAAACCTCAATACAATAACCTGGATTCAGTGGGGTTATCCTTATATCAGGTTCGATGTGGGTTCAGACCGTAACTGTATATTCAAGAGCACCATAATGCATTTCCCCTCCAATTTTCTTTTTGAGGATACACATCCTTAAAACATTTAAACAATTAATTAAAAATCAGAATGTCCATAATTACAATATAATTTTGTAATGATTTTAAGTAGTTTTTGCCGAGTAGGAACCAAAGATTATGTCCATTTATAACAATTCAGCACTTAAAATGAGAATATGAAGTGCATATATTGAAATATATGAACTTTATTGCACATCATGCATGTTTGCACACTTATGCATATAAATTACTAACAGATTGTCTATCGGCTTTAGTATCAAGATCCAAACACAAGCATCAATAGTCGGGTCAGGTAACAAAGTTGCCGGGTTCCATTTACAGCCATATATCTGCTATCTGGCCCTTGACTTGATCAACAACAGTCAGTGATACCAACTTGCCATATCATTTTTTTTTAAGGAGATGCAACTCAAATAATCATAATAACAAACATCAAGTGATTAATGTTTGCACTTGTCGATCTTTTTACTGCTTTAGAAAGATATCAACATTTTGAAGGATATCATTCTCACCAGTTATTTCAAGTTATTGAGTTCTCATTAAGAAATGCTGGCAACATATCACTTCAGGTATTTGTTATTTATCAATCCAATATTAATTAGATTTTTACTTAGTCAGGTCCAGTGGATGCATTGTACAGTGTAACCTGATAAATATAGGTCTCCCATGTCCTGCAGAACAACAATCATGGCTGCTGTTTAACTAAACCTCCGTATCAGCCACTTACCCAATGTTGTAAGTGATAAGCCTCCTAATCCTCTCTTAATATTTCTAGTATTCTTGCTTAGAAAAGAAGCTCAAACTTCCTTACCAGCTACAACAAATTTCCTTCTTTCCTAATTATGTCATCCAGTGATCTGCAGCATTTGAACAACAAACCCTCAATAAAAGACATCGCTCCAACCTGAGAACAAAACCTCTCAATATGAGAGAGATCGCTGTTATTTTCCCATGACCCTAGAGACATTCACATAGTTCCAATCTGTTGGGAACAATTACTGTTATCACCGGCAAAAAGTACCATCTCTCTCCACCATGGAAAACATACTCTCAGCTAAGAGACACGCAACCCATTACAAACCAAAGAACACTTCAAATTAAATAGGATGGATTTCTTCGTCTCCTGCTCTGAATAGATGGCCCTTGATCCATGAGATCAATATCAAATTAAAAAAAGTTGACATGCACTATTGAAACCCAGAAACATATCCTAGAGATTCTGAATATGAAAACCCAGTATAGCATGCATTGATACCATGAACCTGGAAGAAAATGTAGACAAATCAAAATGTGGGCTCCCACATACAAAAACAGAAATGCCAATCATGCTCACGGCAATATTTGTTATGCTTGGGCATGGAAATTGTCACCTTGTTCTTGAAGGAAAACAAGAACAACAATTTCAGCATTGATTAAATTTCTCAAATATAAGCATAATCAGACATTAGTTACAGCATCTAATTGACCAAAATCATTCAACATACCAAAATTATTCACTTTCTTCACTAATGTCAAAATTGTAGTAAACCAAAATCATCAACAATCCAAATATTGACAACGAAGTAGGAAGGAACACCTGTCAATGATAACAACAATAAAATCAATGATGTAAACTAGTGGTACCCTGTCAGACCCAGTTTGAACCGCGCCGAGTTAGCGGCGTGGGCTAAGGGGCATAGTGGCGCGACGTGAGGTTGGTGGCCGAGCCAAGACTTAGCCGCATGGAGGGCTTTGGCTGCGCAGGGATATGGCCGCGCGGGCAACGGCCGTGCAGCACCTTGGCCGCGTAGGGCCATGGCCGCGCAGCGCCCAGGGCCGTTCAGCGCCTTGGCTGCGAGGGCCATGGCCGCGTGCGCACCTTGGCTGCGTGCTCCCATAGCCGTGCAGGATCTAGGCCGCGCGGGAGGTTTGGGCGCGTGCCATGGCTGCGCATGGAAAATGCTGGGCCGGCGCGCACAGGGCCAAGGCCCAGGTCACAATGCTGGTCAATTGCTGGAACCCCCAGGGTGGCAGAAGGTTGGAGGTTGTACAAGAATATTGAGGGGAGGTACTCGTAGGATGTTCCAAGGCAAGGATGGGTCTTGGGTATGGCCACGGCTCCGGATGGGCGTGGCCTTGGCATTCCTTGTGCCGGCAAGGAATTGCCATGAAGTCCATATGGCAAAGACGGGACCGTGATGTGGCAAAGGTTGGATGACGTAGCGGATGACTTGGCGGAACGTTGCTCAGAGCGCAGAAGCAAGGCTTGGATGGGCACGTGGCTCACACGGTCGGATGACTTAGCGGACCGTTGCTCGAATCGCGGATGCAAGGCTCGGGCATGCGGGTGGCTCAGACAGTTGGGCGCGTGGCTGGCTGAAGGCCTGAGCGGGGTTTCGGTTGCCTAGGATTTCAAAATTCACAGCGGTTAAGGAAACTGTCCACCACAAGGCTTATATATAGCCCTGATACCTTTTGGCATAGGACACACCATTTGGGTAAAAGACCTTGGGGCGGTCGAGTGTGTGCATGTATCTTGGAAATTCATAACAAAGTTACCTTTCTTCTTCTGTCTCGAGTTGGATAGGCTGACTGGATTCGGAGAAGTCTAGCGCCGCATAAGGCCGTGGCCAGAAAAAATTTTAGTCCAGAAAATCGGACCCGTGACATACCCATTCCCTTTAGCCAAAGAGAAATAATTTACACCTACAAAATAAAGAATGACATAAGCTAGTAGAAACTTTCAGATGACATGGCAATTGAAACAAAATGCATTCAGTGATAGATGTACCAGTAAATGGTTCTTCAACTTATAAGAAACCTCTTTGTGAAAAATCACTTTGCAACTCCAATTCCACCATCTTACCTTTCACCGATAAAATCAAGTTGTTCTAGCAAAGTATATAAAGATACTACCCAAAAAGAGAAATTTTAGTGCTCAAAACAAAGACTAACATATTAAAAGTTAATGCTAAAAATAAAAATTAGGAACATAAAGGTACATAAAAACTAATTATGATATAATTAAGGACACCCTCTAATGCATAAAAAAATAGTAATGCAAACTTCAATTTAAATATGAGAAAACCTTTGATTAAAAAAATCATAATATCTACATTTCCTCCAAACAATCTTTAATTTTTAGATAAAGACCTTCCTAGAGCAAGATTGTCCCATGATGCACAAGCTCTCTTCAACATCATAAATAACAGACTTAAGAATAAAGGCCCATAAGGGCAAAAAATAAAATAAAACTTAGTATTAACCAATTCAGAATCAAAGTTGAGGAACCACCTCTATAATTAAAAAAAATAATCCACTTCGTCCACACAAAATGTCTCGCTCCACTGGTCAAACTAATGACATAAAACAATCAAGTGTTAACCAACATAAATGGAACGAATGAGATTTTAGAACATAGAGAACTAAAAAATAAAAAAGATACTCAATGCTGCATATAAGCCACAAATCCACTAATTATCATGTTATCATCATGGTATCCATATCATTTCCGACATGAAAAACCTTTCCTCCATCACAACTCCTCCATGTCATCGCGGATCAAATCAAATATTAAAAATCAAAACTTAGATTAGATATTGATAAATTATAAATTAATATTAAAAAAATGATGAAATCTTCAATTGAGCAAAATCATGAACTGCATTTTGTTCATCTGCAATAGGACAAATAATAAATTAACCTTTATAGATCCTGATTATCAATTAGCATAGAAAAAGAACCATCATCCCATTATCAAAGATGAGAAACCCCTATAATAAAATTTTAAAAATTAAACCACTACAATCTAATTCTTTCGAAGTGCAACGTAGCGATAAAAAGAACCGAAAGATAGCCCAAACACAATAACAAGAAGAAATGGAGTTCATTACACATTGATGTAAAGCATGTTTCAAAATATGGCAAGTACCACAACCAAAGGGACCAGGGGACACTGATAAATTTTAAACTAGTACTAAGCAAAAAAATAAAAAACATAAATGTTTGTAAAATAATAACTACAATATGAAGCACCTAGGGATAATTTTCAATATAAGCACATTTGCAACATACCAAAATCATTCACTTTCTTCATTAATGTCAAAATTGCAGTAAACCAAAATCATTAATAATCCAAATATTGACAACAAAACATGAAAGAACACCTGTCAATGATAACAATAATAAAATTGATGATGTAAGCTAGTGGTACTCGTTCCCTTCAACCAAAGCCAAAGTCACTGAGGAATCTCTTTGTTAAAAATTACTTCACAACTCCAATTCCACCATCTTGCCTTCACCGATAAAATCAAGATGCTCTGGCAAAGCCAAAAAAGATATTAGCTCAATGAGGAAAATATTAGTGCCCGAACGAAGACTGACAATTATAAATTAGCGCTGAAAAGGATAATTAGAAATATAAAGGTACACAAAAAATTACTATGATATAAATTAAGGATACCCTCTAATGCAGGAGCTCTCTACAACATCAAAAATAACAGACTTAAGAATAGAGGCTAAGCATAAAGGCCAAAAAAATAAAAAAAAACTTAGTATTAACCAATTCTAGAATCAAAGTTGAGAAACCTCCTTTATTATTAAAAGAAAAATCTAATCTCATCCACCCAAAATGTCTTAATCGCTCTCATAGTCAATCTAATGACACAAAACCACCAAGTGTTAACCAACATAAATGGAACGAATGAGATTTTAGAACATAGAAAGAACTAAAAATTAACCTTTATAGTTCTTGAAGATTAGCTAACATAGGAAAAGATACCATCATCACCCCACCATCAAAGATTAGAAACCCTTATAAAAAATAAAAAAATCAAACCACTACAAAAAGAACCGAAAGATAGCCCAAACGCAATAACAAGAAGAAATGGAGTTCACCACATTGAAGTAAAGCATGTTTCAAAATATGGCAAGTACCACAACCAAAGGGACCAGGGACACTAATAAATTTTAAACTACTACCAAATAAAAAAATTAAAAACATAAATGTTTATAAGATAATAACTACAATATGAAGCACTAGAGGATAGTACCCGATATAAGCATATTTGCAACATACCAAAATCCTGATATAAGCACATTTGCAACATACCAAAATCATCCACTTTCTTCACTAATGTCAAAATTGCAACAACAATTCAAATATTGACAATGAAGTAGGAAGGAACAACCATTAATGATAACAAAATAAAATCAATGATGTAAGCTGATGGTACCCATTTACTTCAGCCAAAGCCACCTAAACAAACTTCCTTGTAAGATAGCATAAAGAGAAATAATTTATAGCTACAAAATAAAGAATGACTTAACCTACTAGATACTTTCAGATGAAATAGCAACTGAAACAAAATGCATTTAATGAAAGATGTACTAGAAAATGGTTCTTCATCTTATGAGGAATCTCTTTGTAAAAAATCACTTCGTAACTCCAATTCCACCATCTTGCCTTCACCGATAAAATCAAGGTATTTTAGCGAAGCAAACAAAGATCGCAGTCCAAAAATGAAAATTTTAGTGTACAAAAAGAAGACCAACAAATTATAAATTAATGCTAAAAATGATAATTAAGAACATAAAGGTACACAAAAAATAACTATGATATAAATTAAGGATACCCTCTAATGCAGAAGAAAATAGGAATACTTGCTTCATTTTAAAATAGAAGAAAACCCCTGAATTAAAATATAATCATGATATCACACGACATATCCTCCAAACAATCTTCAATTATCAAATAAAGACTACCCTTGAGTAGGATTGTCCCATGATGCACAAGCTCTCTGCAACATCTGAAATAACATAAATAAGAATAAAGGCTAAGAATAAGGGACTAAAAAAAACTTAGTATTAACCAAATCTAAAAACAAAGTTGAGGAACCCTTTTTATGATTTAAAAAAATCTACTTTCGTCCATCCAAAATGTCTTGATCGCTCCCATGGTCAAACTAATGATATAAAACCACCAAGTGTTAACCAACATAAATGGAACGAATGATATTTTAGAACATAGAAAGAACTAAAATACAAAAGAGAAACTCAATGCTGCAAATCAGCTGCAAATCCACCGATCATCCTGGTATCCATATCATTTTTGACATAAAAAAGCCTACATAAAAAATCTTTCCTCCATCACAGTTCCTCCACATCATCCCAAATCAAATCAAAGATTAAAAATCAAAGCTTAGAATGAAGTTCACAATTATAAATTAATGACGAAAAATTGATGAAACCTTCAACTTGGGCAAAATCATGAACTGCATTTTGTTCATCAGCAATAGGACATAATATATTAACCTTTATAGCTCCTGATGATTAGCTAGCATAGAAAAAGATACCACCATCACCCCACTATCAAAGATTAGAAATTCCTATCAAAAAATTAAAAAAAATCAAACCACTACAATCCAATTCTTCAAAGTGCAGCATAGCGACAAAAGGAATCGAAAGATAGCTCAAACGCAATAACAAAAATAAATGGAGTTCACCACGCATTGCAGTAAAGCATGTTTCAAAATATGACAAGTATCACAACCAAAAGGACAAGAGAACACATAAATTTTATACTATTGAGAAAAAAAAAATCAAAATCAAAATATTTATAATATAATAACTATAATATAAAGCACCAGGGTATAGTACCCGATATAAGCACATTTGCAACATACCAAATCATCCACTTTCTCCACTAAAGTCAAAATTGCTACAATAATACAAATATTGACAATGAAATAAAAAAATAACTATTAATAATAACAATAAAATCAACGATGTAAGCTAGTGGTATCCATTCACTTCAACCAAAGCCACCTAAACAGACTTTTTGTATAACAGCATAAAGAGGAAATAATTTACACCAACAAAATAAAGAATGACTTAAGCTAGTAGATATTTTCAGATGAAATAGCAATTAAAACAAAATGCATTTAGTGAAAAATGTACCAGTAAATGGTTCATCTTACGAGGAATCTCTTTGTGAAAAATTACTTCGTAACTCCAATTCCACCATCTTGGCTTTACCAATAAAATCAAGGTGTTCTAGCGAAGCAAAAAAGATACTAGCCGAAAAAAAAATTCAATGCCTAGAAAGAAGACCGACGGATTATAAATTAATGCTGAAAATGGCAATTAGAAACATAAAGGTACATAAAAAATAACTATGATATAAATTAAGGACACCCAATAATTAGGAGAAAATGAGAATGCTAACTCCATTTTAAAATAAGAGAAAACATCTTAATTAAAATATAATCATAATATCACACTACATTTCCTTCAAACAATCTTCAATTATCAAATAAAGACTATCCTTGAGTAGGATTGTCCCATGATGTACAAGCTCTCTGTAACATCATAAATAACATAAATAAAATAAGGCTAAGAATAAGGGTATAAAAAAAAACTTAGTATTAACCAATTCTAGAAACAAAGTTGAGAAACCCTTTATGATTAAAAAAAATCTACTTTCGTCCACCCAAAATGTCAAGATCGCTCCCGTGGTCAAACTAATGACACAAAACAACCAAATGTTAACCAACATAAATGAAACGAATAAGATTTTAGAACATAGAGAGAACTAAAGTACAAAAGAGACTCAATGCTGCATATCAGCCGCAAATCCACCCATCATCCTGGTATCCATATCATTTTCGATATGAAAAAGCCTCCATGAAAAATCAAAACTTAGAATGAAGATTGATAATTATAAATTAATGATGAAAAAATGATGAAACCTTCAACTTAGGCAAAATCATGAACTGCATTTTGATCATCAGCAATAGGACATAATAAATTAACCTTTATAGTTCATGATGATTACCTAGCATAGAAAAAGATACCATCATTACCCCACTATCAAAGAATAGAAATCTCTATCAAAAAATTAAAAAAAATTAAACCACTACAATTCAATTCTTTCGAAGTGCAGCATAGCGACAAAAAGAACCGAAAGATAGCCCAAACATAATAACAAGAAGAAATAAAGTTCACCACACATTGCATTAAAGCATGTTTTAAAATATGACAAGTGCCACAACCAAAAGACCAAGGGACATTAATAAATTTTAAACACTACTGAGATAAGAAAATCATTAACAAAAATGTTTATATTATAATAACTACAATATGAAGCACCAGGGGATATTACCCGATATAAGCATATTTGTAACATACCAAAATCCCGATATAAGCACATTTGCAACGTACCAAAATCATCCACTTTCTCCACTAATATCAAAATTGCAACAATAATCTAAATATTAACAATGAAGTAGGAAGAAATAACTATTAATGATAACAATAAAATCAATGATGTAAGCTAGTGGTACCCGTTCACTTCAGCCAAAGCCACCTAAACAGACTTCCTTGTACGACAATATAAAGAGAAAATAATTTACGCCTACAAAATAAAGAATGACTTAAGCTAGTATATACTTTCAGATGAAATAGCAACTAAAACAAAATGCATTTAGAAAAAGATATACCAGTAAATGGTTCTTCATCTTATGAAAAACCTCTTTGTGAAAAATCACTTCATAACTTTAATTCCACCATCTTGTCTTCACCAATAAAGTCAAGGTATTCTAACAAAGCAAACAAAGATACTAGCCCAAAAAGAAAAATTTCAGTACCCAGAAAGAAGACCGACAGATTATAAATTAATGCTGAAAATGACAATTAAGAACATAAAGGTATACAAAATATAACTATGATATAAATTAAGGATACCCACTAATGCAAGAAAAAATAAGAATGCTAGCTTCATTTTAAAATAGAAGAAAACACCTTAATTAAAATATAATCATAATATCACACTACGTTTCCTCCAAACAATCTTCAATTATCAAATAAAGACTATTCTTGAGTAGGATTGTCCCATGATGCACAGCCTCTCTGCAACATCATAAATAACATAAATAAGAATAGAGGCTAAGAATAAGGGGATAAAAAAAAACTTGGTATTAACCAATTCTAGAAACAAAGTTGAGAAATCCTCTTTATGATTAAAAAAATATCTACTTTCGTCCACCCAAAATGTCTTGATCGCTCCATGGTCAAACTAATGACACAAAACCGCCTAAGTGTTAACCAACATAAATAGAACGAATGAGATTTTAGAATATGGAGAGAACTAAAATACAAAAGAGACTCAATGTTGCATATTAGCCGCAAATCCACCCATCATCCTTGTATCCATATCATTTTCAATATGAAAAAACCTTCATGGAAAATCTTTCCTCCATCATAATTCCTCGATGTCATCGCAAATCAAATAAAAGATTAGAAATCAAAGCTTAGAATGAAGATTGACAATTATAAATTAATGATGAAAAAAATAATGAAACCTTTATAACTCGGCAAAATCATGAACTGCATTTTGATATCAACAATAGGACATAATAAATTAACCTTTATAGTTCCTGATGATTAGCTAGCATAGGAAAAGATACATCATCACCTACTATCAAAGAATAGAAATCCCTATCAAAAAAATTAAAAAAAATCAAACCACTATAATTCAATTCTTTCGAAGTACAGCATAGCGACAAAAGAACCGAAAGATAGCATAAATGCAATAACAAAAAGAAATAGAGTTCACCATACATTACATAAAAGCATATTTTAAAATATGACAAGTACCACAACCAAAAGGACCAAGGGACACTAATAAATTTTAAACTACTACTAAGATAAGAAAATCAAAAAAAAATGTTTATAATATAATAACTACAATATGAAGCACCAAGGGATAGTACTTGATATAAGCATATTTGCAACATACCAAAATCCCGATATAAGCATATTTGCAACATACCAAAATTCACTTTCTACACTAATGTCAAAATCATAACAATAATCCAAATATTGATAATGACGTAGGAACCATCTTGCCTTCATCGATAAAATCAAGATGTTTTAGCAAAGCAAACAAAGATACTAGCCCAAAAAGAAAAATTTTAGTGCCTAGAAAGAAGATCAATGGATTAAAAATTAATGTTAAAAATGGCAATTAGAAACATAAAGGTACACAAAATATAACTATGATATAAATTAAGGACACCCTCTAATGCAGGAGAAAATAGGAATGCTAGCACCATTTTAAAATAGGAGAAAATATTTAATTAAATATAATCATAATATCACACTACATTTTCTTCAAACAATCTTCAATTATCAAATAAAGACTATCCTTGAGTAGAATTGTCTCATGATGCGCAAGCTTTCTGCAACATCAGAAATAACATAAATAAGAATAGAGGCTAATAATAAGGGGCTAAAAAAAACTTAATATTAACTAATTCTAGAAACAAAGATGAGAACCCCTTTATGATTAAAAAAATCTACTTTCGTCCACCCAAAATCCACCAAGTCTTAACCAACATAAATGGAACGAATAAGATTTTAGAATATAGAGAGAACTAAAATACAAAAAAAAACTCAATACTGCATATCTGCAGCAAATCCACCCATCATCCTGGTATCCATATCATTTTCGATATGAAAAAGCCTTCATGACAATTTCTCCATGTCATCGCAGATCAAATCAATGATTAGAAATCAAAGCTTAGAATAAAGATTGATAATTATTTAATGATGAAACCTTCAACTTGGACAAATCATGAACTGCATTTTGTTCATCAGCAATAGGACATAATAAATTAACCTTCATAGTTCCTGATGATTAGTTAGGATAGAAAAAAATACCATCATCACCTACTATCAAAGATTAGAAATCCCTATCAAAAAAATTTAAAAAAAAAATCAAACCACTACAATTCAATTCTTTCGAAGTGCAGCACAAGACAAAGAATTGAAAGATAGCCCAAACGCAATAACAAGAAGAAATGGAGTTCACCACACATTGCAGTAAAGCATATTTCAAAATATGACAAGTACCACAACCAAAAGGACTAGGAGACACTAATAAATTTTAAACTACTACTGAAAAAAAATAAAAACAAAAATATTTAAAATAATAACTACAATATGAAGCATCATGGGATAGTACCCAATATAAGCACATTTGCAACATACCAAAATTATCCACTTTCTCCACTAATGTCAAAATTGCAACAATAATCCAAATATGGACAATGAAGTAGGAAAAAACAACTATTAATGATAACAATAAAATCAATGATGGAAGCTAGTGGTACCCATTCACTTCAGCCAAAACCACCTAAATAGACTTCCTTGTACAACAGCATAAAGAGAAAATAATTTACACCTACAAAATAAAGAATGACTTAAGCTAGTAGATATTTTCAAATGAATGGCAACTAAAACAAAATGCATTTAGTAAAAAGTATACCAGTAAATGGTTCATCTTATGAGAAATCTCTTTGTGAAAAAATTACTTTGTAACTCTAATTCCACCATCTTGCCTTCACCGATAAAATCAAGGTGTTCTAGCGAAGCAAACAAAGATACTAGCCCAAAAAGAAAAATTTCAGTGCCCAGAAAGAAGACCGATGGATTATAAATTAATGCTGAAAATGGTAATTAGGAATATAAAGTTACACAAAAAAATAATTATGAAATAAATTAAAGACACCCTTTAATGCAGGAGAAAATAGGAATGCTAGCTTTATTTTAAAATAAAAAAAACCTTAATAAAAATATAATCATAATATCATACTACATTTTCTCCAAACAATCTTCAATTATCAAATAAAGACTATCTTTGAGTAGGATTGTCCCATGATGCACAAGCTCTCTGCAACATCAGAAATAACATAAATAAGATAGAGGCTAAGAATAAGAAGATTAAAAAAAACTTAGTATTAACCAATTCTAGAATCAAAGTTGAGAAACCCCCTTTATGATTTAAAAAAAAAATATACTTTCTCACCTAAAATATCTTGATCGCTCCCCTGATCAAACTAATGATAAAAAACCACTAAACATTAACCAACATAAATGGAATGAATGAGATTTTAGAACATAAAAAGAACTAAAAAATAAAAGAGAAACTCGATGCTACATATCAGTTGCAAATCCACTTATCACAATGGTATCCATGTCATTTTTGACATGAAAAAGCCTTCATGTAAAAACTTTCCTCCATCCGAATTCCTCGATGTCATCACGGATCAAATCAAAGCTTAATTAGAATGAAGATTGATAAATTATAAATTAATGTTAAAAATGATGAAATCTTCAATTTGGGCAAATTATGAGCTGCATTTTGTTCATTTGCAATAGGAGAAATAATAAATTAACCTTCATAGTTCTTGATGATCAGCTAGCATAGAAAAAGATACCATCATCACCCCACTATCAAAGATGAGAAACCTCTGTCATAAAAAAAAAAAAAAAACAACTGCAATCCAATTCTTCGAAGTGCAACATAGCAACAAAAAAATCGAAAGATAGCCCAAACAAAATAACAAAAGAAATGGAGTTGATCACACATTGCAAGAAAGCATGTTTCAAAATATGGCAAGTACCACAATAAAATGGACTAGGGGACACTGATAAATTTTAAACTAGTACTAAGCAAAAAAAATCAAAAACATAAATGTTTATAAGATAATAACTATAATATGAAGCACCAGGGATACTACCCGATATAAGCACATTTGCAACATACCAAAATCATACACTTTCTCCACTAATGTCAAAATTGCAGCAAACCAAAATCATCAATAATCCAAATATTGACAACGAAACATGAACACCTGTTAACGATAATAACAATAAAATCAATGATATAAGCTAGTGGTACCCATTCCCTTCAGCAAAAGTCACCTAAACATACTTCCTTATACGACAGCATAAAAAGAAAATAATTTACACCTACAAAATAAAGAATGACATAAACTATAGATACTTTCAGATAAAATAACAACTGAAAGAGAATGAATTCAGTGACAAATGTACCAGCAGCAAAAGATTAACTTATGAGAAATCTTTATGAAAAATCACTTCACAACTCCAATTCCACCATCTTGCCTTCATCGATAAAATCAAGGTGTTACAGCATAGCAAACTAAGATACTAGCCTAAAAAAGAAAATTTTAGTACCCAAAACAAAGACTGACAGATTATAAACTAATGCTGAAAAGAAAAACTAGAAACATAAAGGTACACAAAAAAATAGCTATGATATAAATTAAGGACATACTCTAATGCAGGAAAAAATAGGAATGCTAACTCCAATTCCAAATATGAGAAAACACCTTAATTAAAAAAAAATCATAGTATCACACAATATTTTCTCCAAACAATTTTTAATTATTAGATAAATATTACCCTTGAGCACGATTGCCCATTTTTAAGTAAAAATATCTTTAGTACTTTTTTACATGATCTAGTGATGCAATATAGTAACTTATGGATAAGCATTGATTAGCCAGATATTCAAGTTTGAATGAATGAACTTATAACTTCAGATAATCTTTTTTCAAAGCAATGATTTCACTATTACCAATAAATAAGAAGTTGAAGAGGCCAAGGTTTGTTACACCAAATACCAATATTGAAATGTAGTTGAGTACGAAATGTACCAAACCGGTGATGTATTTATTAAGTGGACCGATAAGTCCCCACTCCATGTTGCCACTGTACCAAGTGGTTTAATTCAGAACGAGGCAATTCGATACACCATATAGGGGCAGTATTGGCGGTTCAGGATGGTTCACCCCTCATACTGAACTAGAAGGCTGAACTACTCCAAGCTGGACTAGTTTAGTATAAGTTTGGCTAAACCCAAAAAGGCATTTTGCAAAATATCTGCACCACTCTAGAAAGCAAAGACAGGAAGATTGATGCAAGCTGCAAAGAGAGAGTATAAAAAGAAAATAAAAAAGAAAAGAAACTTCCAAACAAAACCACCAAAGACTCATAACTCAACTCAACTCATCTAAGCCTTTTCCAACTACATGGGGTTGGCTACATGAATCTGCTTCCTCCACTCTGCTCACCAGACACTATCACCAAGATCAATAAATATTAATAAAAAAAGAGGGTATCTAGTTAAAAAAATGCAAATGTCCTTGAATCTTACACCAAGGCATAAAATCAAAAAGTTCAACGATGTAATCCTTTCAGCAACTTAGCTAAACAATTAAATGTAGAAAATAGCATAATTAAAAATCACAATAGCATCACCTTGGATATGTGCTCCGTTGCTGCAACCCTTGGTTTCATGACTTTACAATTTAATACGACAGAGTATTTGGAAAAGTATCATCAATCCAAAAATTAATACATAAGAAGCTATAAGGCATTGTTGTTATAATATCACTACCTTTCCTGTTTTCATGTATAGCTCTAACCAAATATCAAAAAACAAGTATGATAGACAATAAGCACATTCACTGAACTAGGAGAAAAAAATTGACTTTGGCATTACCATAGGGAACTCACCTGATAAGCAACATATTATCCAAATAATGGAAAAGAAAAAGACCATTGAAACAACAACAAGAATAAAAAAGTAAGTAAGCTATCTAAGAAGCTATGCCGAGAACCAAAACAACAAAAGAACATAATAATGTCTCTCGAGAAGATATCAAAAAAAAACCCCCCGAACTCAATGCACCACATATTATAAACCTTGAAATCATAAAATGAGGTCATAAAAAGAAGCTAAAGAAAAGAATCCAAAGTCCGTATGGCAAAAAATGACTCAATAATAGTATCCACATTATTCCTAGATCTTTCACATCCTACAAAACTGATTTTACATGAAAGCTGAATAAAGGCTAAAATGAACATATCTACAAAAGAATAAAAAGAAAGCCCATCGACTGGTTGAAAAGCAACATCAAAAACCAATACTAAAGAATCTAAGGTATACCGCAAAATATAATATTTTCTGAAACAACAACACTGAAAAAAAAGGTACAATGAATTCAATATCAAGGAACCACTATAATGAGAAATCTACAGTGAATTCAATATCAAGGAACCACCATAATGAGAAATCATTAGTCCTCTCCACTTTTCTCATTCGGGCTTTAAACCGGCTTAGATAGTGATAAGTTAAATAAACTCCTCATACATATGCGCGCGCACGCGTATATGACAAGGAAACATCCAAAAGGCTAAAATAACTGCAGCATGCCAAAAAATATATCCATGTAGGAATGATAAAGCAAATGCATCCATCCAAACATGAATCAGACACACCACAGAAGAAAACCAACACATTTATAACATCAAGAAACAATTCAAACAAAAAAACTTGCATCAACTTAAATAAGCAAAGCTCCTCTCAAAAGGCCACCTAACAAGATTGATCTATGATAAAACAAATGCATCCATTCAGGCAAGAATTAGACACCATAGAATAAAATTAAGCTAAAAAACAATTTGAGCAAAAAAAACTTGCATCAACTTAAATAAGCAAAACTCCTCTCAAAAATCACCTGATAAGACTAATCTACGATAAAACAAATGAAATCCATCTAGACAGGAGTCAGACACATCATAGAAAAAATCAAGCCACATGTTTATAAAATCAAAAAACAATTCAAATAAAGAAAACTTGCATCAACTTAAATAACAAACTCTTTTTAGAAGACTAGTCTATGATAAAACAAATGCATCAATCTAGATGCGACTTAAACACCATAGAAGAAAATCAAGCCACATGTTTATAACATCAAGAAACAATTCAACCAAAAAAAACATACATCAATTTAAATAGCAAACTCCTCTCAGAAGACCACCTAATAGGACTAGTCTATGATAAAACAAATGCATCCATCGAGATGCGAATCAACACACTATAAAAGAAAATCAAGACACCACAGAAGAAAATCAAGCCACATGTTCATAATATCAAACATAATTCAAACAAAAAAAACTTTAATAGCAAACTCCTCTCAGAACACCTAAGATAACCGATCTATAATAAAATAAATTTATTCATCCAAACGCAAATCAAACACAACACAGAAGAAAATCAAGTTACATGTTCATAACATCAAAAAATAATTCAAACAAAAAAAAACACTTGCACCAACTTAAATAAGCAAACTCCTCTCAGAAGGCTACCTAATAAGACTGATCTATTATAAAAAAAATGTATCCATCCAGACACGAATCAGATATATCACAGAAGAAAATCAAACATGTTCATAACATCAAGAAATAATTCAAACAAAAAAAAAATTTGCATCAACTTAAATAAGCAAACTCCTTCTAGAAGAATGAATTCTTCAATAACTTTGTAAGGCAATCAATGAATAGATAAATACGAGAACCCTTATTAAAGAGAATCATAACACCATTTATCAGACCTTATCCGATGGTAAAACTGTTGTGCAATTACACAGGAATACATGCAATGTAGGAGACCCCATCATGACATGAGCAGATACAGATATTTTAAAAGTTGACAACTAAAAATTAGCTGAGGATTCTAAAAACATAATAACGATAAACGACATGCAAAGTAATTAAATTTGTACCATTCAAGGTTTTATAGAAGATAAAATTAAAGAAAAAAATACTTATAAAAAAGATAGTAAAAAACTCAATAAATTTTACAAAAATGTATCGTGCATATTATGTATATTCCTATGCAAATTCTATAACAATAGCATAACCAACACAAAAATAATGTCTCTTACGAAGATATTACAAAAAAAAAACCCCAAACTCAATACACCACATAAATCATAAAATGTGATATAAGAAGCTAAAGAAAAGAAGCCAAGGTCTATAATAGCAAAAAATGACTCAAATTACTATCCATATTATTCCCTACATCTTTCACATCCTACGAAACTAATTTTATATGAAAGCCGAATAAGGGCTAAAACGAACTACAAATCTACAAAAGAGTAAAATAAAAAAAAGCTCATCAAAGAATAAGCAAATCCAAAAACTCTCTAAATTGACAATATGTGGTATACCAAGCCCATTGACTAGTTAAAAAGCAATATCAAAAAACCAATATTAAAAATTTAAGATATATAAAATATATATTTTCTGAAACAACATCAACAACACTGTGAAAAAAAAAAAGGTGCAATGAATTCAACATCAAGAAACTATCATAATGAAATCATCAGTCCTGTCCACTTTTCTCATTCAAGCTTGAGACTGGCATAGGTAGTGATAAGCTAAATAAACTCGGGTTATAATATAATCCTGAAATCATAAAATATGGCCATAAAAATAAGCTAAAGAAAATAAGCCAAAGTCCGTAATGGCCAAAAATGACTCAACATTAGTATCCACATTATTCCCTAGATCTTTCGCATCTACAAAATTGATTTTACACGAAAGCCGAATAAGAGATAAAACGAGCTACAAATCTATAAAAGGATAAAAGAAAGCTCATAAAAAACAAGCAAATCAAGAAACTATCTAAATTCGCACCCTGCAGTATACCAAGCCCATTGACTGGTTGAAAAGCAACATTGAAAAACCAATATTAAAGAACCTAAGGTATACCGCAAAATATAATATTTTATGAAACAACATCAACAACATTGTGTGCAAAAAATCAATAAGAGAAATCTATCCTGTCCACTTTTCTTATTCGGGCTTAAGATTGGTATAAATAGTGATAAGCTAAATAAACTCTCTATTCATATGCGTGTGCACGCGTATATAACAGGGAAACATCCAAAAGCCTAAAATAATTGCAGCATACCCAAAATAGATCCATGTAGCAATGATAAAATAAATGCATCCATCCACACAAAAGAAAATCAACATATGTTTATAACATCAAGAAAACAATTCAAAGAAAAAAAACTTGCATCAACTTAAATAAACCACATAACATGACTGATCTATGATAAAACAAATGCATCCATCTAAACACACCACAAAGGAAATCAAGCCAAGAAACAAATCAAACAAAAAAAACTTGTATCAATTTAAATAAGCAAAAACTCCTCTCAAAAGACCACATAACAAGATTGATCTATGATAAAACAAATGCATCCATTCAGAGAGAGACCATAAAAAAATTAGCTAAGAAACAATTCGAACAAAAAAAACTTGCATCAACTTAAATAATCAAAACTCCTCTCAAAAGACCACCTAACAAGACTGATCTACAATAAGACAAATGAAATCTATCTAGACGGGAGTCAAACACACCATAGAAAAATAAAGTCACATGTTCATAACATCAAGAAACAATTCAAACAAATAAAACATGCATCAACTTAAATAGCAAACTCCATTTAGAAGATCACCTAATAGGACTGATCAATAAAACAAATGCATCCATCTAGAAGCGACTTAGCACACCACAGAAAAAAATCAAGCCATATATTTATAACATCAAGAAACAATTCAAACAAAAAAAACATACATCAATTTGAATAGCAAACTTCTCTCAGAAGACCGCCTAATAGGACTGGTCTATGATAAAATAAATGCATCCATCGAGATGCAAATCAAACATACTACAGAAGAAAACCAAGACACCATAGAAGAAAATCAAGCCATGTTCATAATATTAAGAAATAATTCAAACAAAAAAAACTTTAACTTAAATAGCAAACTCCTTTCAGAAGACCACCTAACATGATTGATCTATAATAAAATAAATTTATCCATCCAGACGCAAATCAAACACAAACAGAAGAAAATTAAGCCACATATTCATAACATCAAAATAATTCAAACAAAAAAAAAATACTTACACCAACTTAAATAAGCAAACTCCTCTCAGAAAGCCACCTAACAGACTAATCAATTATAAAACAAATGTATCCATCCAGACACAAATCAGATATCACAGAAGAAAATCAAACATGTTCATATCATCAAGAAACAATTCAAAAAAAATTTGCATCAACTTAAATAAGCAAACTCCTTCCAGAAGAATGAATTATTTAATAACTTTGTAAGGCAATCAACGAATAAATAAATGCGAGAACCCTTATCAAAGAGAATCATAACACCATTTACCAGACCTTATTCGATTGCGAAACTATTGTGCAATTACATAAGAATACATGCAATGTAGGTGACCCCATCATGATATGAGCAGATACAGATATTTTAAAAGTTGACAACTGAAAATTAGCTAGGGATTCTAATAACGATAAATGACATACAAAGTAATTAAATTTGTACCACCTCAAGGTTTTATAGAAAATAAAATTAAAAAAAACACTTATAGAAATGATAATAAAAAACTCAATAAGTTCCTAACAAAATGTATCGTGCATATTATGTATTCCTATGCAAATTCTATAACAATAGCATAACCAACACAAAATAATGTCTCTTGAGAAGATATCACAAAAAAAAACCCCGAACTCAATGCACCAATAATATAAACCCTGAAATCATAAAATAGTCATAAAAGGAAGCTAAAGAAAAAAAAAATACCTAACCAGACTGATCTACAATAAAAAATGAAATCGATCTAGACAGGAGTCAGGCACACCATAGATAAAATCAAGCCACATGTTCATAACATCAAGAAACAAATCAAGAAACAAAGAAAACATGCATCAACTTAAATAGCAAACTCCTTTTAGAAGACCACCTAACAGATTGATCTATGATAAAAATGCATCCATCTAGATGCAACTTAGAAACCATAGAAGAAAATCAAGCCACATTGTTATAACATCAAAAAATAATTCAAACAAAAAACTTACATGAATTTAAATAGCAAAACTCCTCTCAGAAGATAACCTAACAGGACTAGTCTATGATAAAACAAATGCATCCATCTAGACGTGAATCAGACACACTACATAAAAAAAATCAAGATACACTACGGAAGAAAATCAAGCTATATGTTCATAATATCAAAACATAATTCAAACAAAAAAAACTTTAACTTAAATAACAAACTTCTTTCAGAAGACCACCAAACACAACTAAAAATTAGCTGTGGATTCTAAAACATAATAACGATAAATGACATAAAATAATTAAATTTGTACCACCTCAAGAATTTTATAGAAGATAAAATTAAAAGAAAAAATACTTATGAAAATAATAGTAAAAACTTAATAAGTTCCTACAAAAATGTATCGTGCATAATATATATATATATTCCCATGCAAATTCTATAACAATAGCATAACCAAACATAAAAATATATAAAAAACTGAACTCAATGCACCATATAATATAAATCATAAATTATAAAATGTGGTCATAAAAAGAAATATAATATAAACCCTAGAATCAACAATATAACAAGCAGGCAACTCATCACTGGGCATACACTCGCAATTCAAGATAGCAATTCTATCATAAAAGGAAGACAATTAAAAAGATAATGTTCCACAAACAAAAGTGGATTTCTTCCTTAAGCATGGGAGATCCTTGGAACACAAATTCTTTTATAAGAACAGAATAAATAGTATATCACATAGACACTTATCGTGCTAAAAAAATGTACTCCACTATGGAAGGCAAGTTACACCATCATACAACAAAAACATATGGTTTGATGTCATTTTATCCACACAATTCAAATATCAAATCAAGGTAATAGTGAAATAAATAAATGTAAAAATAAAAATGCACAAAATCTTATAAACTAGGGTTGCACAAACACAAACAGAAGAGCCAAAAAAAAACCATCAAAGCTCATTACAATTTTTCAGTCCCAAAACTTTAGGAATCCTCTAGATCCACCTGAGGTTACCCATCACAGGACTATATAAAACAATAAATACAAACAAAAAAGCATAAAAATAAAGAAAGACCAATAGACAATAGGACAATATAAAGAATGATATGTTAGTAAACCTCTTCTCCCTTAGGATATAAGAATATATAAACAATAACCATAAAATAAAGGACAAACTCTCTACCTTAGAAAACTTAAAAAATGAAGCTCATCAACAAAAAACAAATTTATAAACTAACAACATCTACGGTTGTACATCAAACTCATCAATAATCTCAATACTAAAGATCAGCCAATTAAGTAGCTAATAGACCATAAATGATAAGTAAAAAAATAAAAGATGTCAGCTATTAGGCATTCACCAAAAGCCACCTAAAAGTAAGACAACATAAAATAGTAAAACCACTGGGTAGGGGAGAAAAGATTAGTACAAATCCTTTCAACCATGAAAGATAAGCAGCCCCTATCACAAAAAAACATCTCACACAATTCTCCAAAATGCCTTCAATGATCAAACCGATGTTATGTTAAAACAATGAAAGAACAACAAAGATAAAAGAAATAGATTAAATAAATGACTAAGTGCCTACAAAATAATAAGCAGCATAACGATGAAAAGAATCGAAAGATAGTCCAAACGCAATAAAAAAGAAATGAAGTTCACACCACACGCAGGAAGGCATTATTCAAATATGATAAGTACTACAACCAAAAGAACTAAGGGACACTAATAAATTTTAAACTACTATTGAGATCAAAAACAAAAATGTTTATAATATAATAACTACAATATAAAGCACCAGAAGATAGTACCCGATATAAGCACTTTGCAACATACCAAAATCCTGATATAAGCACATTTTCAACATACCAAAATCATCCACTTTCTCCACTAATGTCAAAATTGCAACAATAATCCAAATATTGACAATGAAGTAGGAAGAAACAACTATTAATGATAACAATAAAATCAATGATGTAAGCTAGTGGTACCCATTCCCTTCTAGCCAAAGCCACCTAAACATACTTCCTTGTACGATAGCATAAAAAGAAAATAATTTATACCTACAAAATAAAGAATGACATAAGCTAGTAGATACTTTCAGATGAAATGACAATTGAAACAGAATACATTAAGTGATAGGTATACCAATAAATAGTACTTTAACTTACAAGGAATCTCTTTATTAAAATCACTTCGCAACTCCAATTCCACCATCGTGGCTTCACCGATAAAATCAAGATGTTCTGGTAAAGCAAAAAAGATATTAGCCCAACAAGGAAAATATTAGTGCCCAGAACGAAGACTAATAGATTATAAATTAGCACTGAAAAAGATAATTAGGAACATAAAGGTACACAAAAAATTACTATGATATAAATTAAGGGCACCCTCTAATGCAAAAAAAAAATAGGAATCCTAACTCTATTTTAAAATATTAGAAAATTTCTTAATAAAAAAAATAATATCACGCCACATTTCCTCTGAATAATCTTCAATTATCAGATAAAGACTACCACTGAGCAGGATTGTCCTATGATGCACAAGCTCTCTGCAACATCAAAAATAACAGACTTAAGAATAAAGGCTAAGAATAAGGGCCAAAAAAAAAACTTAATATTAACCAATTCTAGAATCAAAGTTGAGGAACCCCCTTTACGATTTAAAAAAAATCTACTTTCGTCCACCCAAAATATCTTGATTGCTCCTGATATGGCTAATCAACTGTCAGGCTGAGCGATAACACCACACAATTTTTTGAGTAATTACCGCTAGCTTAAGGCTCAGCTGTAGCTCCAGCCTCCAGCTTCGGCCGCGGGTTCGGCTCGGCCTCCAACTTCGGCCTCGGATTTGACTCGACCTCCAGCTTCGACTCGGCCGACGCGGCAACGACATTTCTAGCACCAAAACATTTATGACCTCAAAGGCCACGTGCACCACTTTAAGGCATTTATCGCCTTATTCTCTCCCATATTAAAGCACTTATGGCTGCCACGTTGGCCACAACACTTCCTCTCGCTCATATCGGCTCCTAGCCTAAACCTTGGCTCCAGCATCGGCTTCTGGCCTCGGCATCGGGCCCGGCTCCAACATCGGCTTCTGGCCTCGGCATCGGCCCCGGCTCGAATTCCGGCTCCGATCTCAGCCATCGACGCTGTTCAAATCATAAGCCGAACTTCAATGCTAAACAGACTTAAAACTACGGCGCGATCTACTCACCTACCTGTTACCAAGATCACGGGCAGTTACAAGTGCTGCGCAGTTGCCGATATACGCGGCACCCATTCAGCAACGGCTCACCTGCCCGCCGTCTCGAGCTCATCCTAACAAAGCAGATTCAACGGGGTAAAGGTGACCCCGGGACATGTATAAAAAGAGGACTCGAGCTCAACGTGGGGGGATCTCTCTTTTCGATCTCTTTTTCTAGCACTGCTCTACGACAAAACGACTGTTCTACGAGTTCACTAACTTGAGCATCGGAGGGTCCCCGCCGGAACCACCGGCCCGGGACTTCTTGCAGGTTCCCGAAGGAAGAAGGCAGTCTTTCCCTATCTCGGAGGCCCACGAAGATCTCAACACGCTAGGCACTCATCACCAGTGACTTGGCAGCAACAATTGGCGCGCCAGGGGGGGTGGCGGCATAGCTGCAGCCAGACGTTTACCTTCACGCCTCTGCAACCCTACGACCTCTGCAAGGAAGACGATGGTGACCATGTGAGCTCAGAAGCTTCTACCAGATAGGCTATGGAGCGCATCCCGCAAGCTGAGCAATCAAAGGACAACCTCCATGTTCCGCCTCCTATGCCACCGCAGGTTAGCCAATTCGATCGGCTAGATGCCCTGGCCCATCAAGTGCAGGATCTGATGACAGTGGTGCGGGGACTACAGGAGCATTGCTTCGCTGCCACGCCCGAGCCGCCTCCCCCCTCCGCTCCGCGAGGAAGGTCATGAAGCCAGTCAGCCTCATCAAGGAAAGACCCCTCCTGAGGCCTCCCACCACTCATCCCCGAGGCCTCGCCGCCAGGAGACCTGAAGCGACGACGGTCCCTCTCGCCATTCTGATCGTTCTCACAGGCGACGCAGTGAGAAAGAGCCACGGCGTGTGCACTCTGTACACCGGTGGGCCTCTTCAGCCTCATCCTCTGACTCTTCTAAAGGAGATTCGAGCAGAAGGCCGCTCGTCGGGCCGAGCAACGGCTCGACGAGTATCATCAACGGTTGGAGAACTCAGCCGCCGGATCGCCAACCCAAACGGGGCGGACTACGACCACCGTCCCCCGCTTTCTTGTCGCATCATGGAGCCGGTCCCACCCCGGTTCCGTCTTTCTCAGTTGGACCCATACGACGGCATGACGGATCCCTTGGACCACTTGGAGAGTTACAAGGTCCTCATGCAGGTCAGGGGGCGACGACTCTCTCCTGTGTGTTGCCTTTCCAGCCACACTTCGAAGGCGCGCGTGCATGGTACTCTCGTCTGCCACCACGCAGCATCAACTCGTTCAAGCAACTGAGCGATCTTTCCTGGCCCACTTTGACGCATGCCGAAAGATCCCTCGAGCCGCCGATAGCTTGTTCGTTATCCAACAAAGGAGCGGTGAGACTCTGAAGGACTTCGTGGCTCGGTTCAAGGAGGCTGCGCTTGAGGTCTATAACTTGGAGGATTCGTAGCACCCTAGCACTGAAGCGGGACTTCGCCCATCCAGATTCGCGTATTCTCTGGATAAAAAGCCTCCGGCTCCTACGCCGAGCTGCTAAGTCAGCGCAGAAGTACATTCGCCGACGAAGCAGACTCTTCCAGAAGGGAGGCCGACAAGAGTTCCAGCAAGAAGTCAACGCCCATGGAACCTGCTGTCAGAAAGCCTGAGCCGTCTCGTCGCTCGATAATCGGCCCCAAACACTTGTTTCCAAGGAACATTTCACACCCCTCATCGCTCCGATATCTCACATCTTATTAGAGATCGAGAAGAGCCTTACTTTCGGCGCCCACCTCCTATGAAGTCAGGTCCCCCGCAGCAAGTCTACTGCCGATATCATAGAGACTATGGCCACGACACTGAAGATTGCCGCCAACTAAAAAAAGCTATTGAGGAGCTTGTCCAGCAAGGCCATCTAGGCAAGTTTGTCGCCGGGGGAACCCTACTACCGCGGGTCCGTCAGCACTTTCCGCACAACAGATTGCTTAGACAACGCCCTAACAGAGAAGACGGTGGCCATGATCTCCTGGGGGCAGGCAGCGGTTCTAAAAGACAGCAAGAGGAGGATGAAAATTCTGTAATTCCCTTCTCCAAAAAAGACCTAGAGGGGGTAGTGAATAAAAATGATGATAGCGTCGTCGTTTCTATGACGATCGCCAAACATCCTGTAAAGCGGATTTTGGTTGATAGTGGAAGCTCAATGAATATTTTAAGTTATGACGCTTGTGTTAGAATGAACTTACTGCAAGTTCTCTTCTACCCGTCACCACTCCGTTGATGGGCTTCACTGGGATTCAGTCCGGGTCGAAGGGGAAATCACTCTCCCTGTCACCGCCGGAACCCCGCCACGCCAGAGCACGGTTCTCATGAACTTCCTGGTGGTGCGGGTCCCCTTGGCGTACAATGCTATTTTGGGGAGACCTGGCTTAAACTTGTTGGATGTTGTCATCTCCACCAAGAGGCTACTTATGAAGTTCCCACCAGCGAAGGAGTAGGAGAAATGAGGGGAGAGCAAAACCAGTACCACTCTGCTACCACCTAGCCCCCAGTCCGCAAGAGACAGCATCGGCAACTGCACCTGAACCGACCGACCCCCGAGACGTGGAGAAGAGAGGGGAGCCAGCCGAGCACCTCCTAACCTTCCCTTGGGAGAGGACCCCGCGAAGACCATCCAAGTTGGGGCATTGCTTTCGGAAGAGGCCCGCGATCAGCTCCTTGCTTTCTTGCGTGCCAACTCCGACGTCTTCGCATGGTCGTCCTCTGATATGCTGGGCATCCCTGAAGAGATAATCACTCACCAACTCAACCTCAAGCCAGAGTATCGACTGTCTAATAGAAGAGAAGCTTCGCTCCAGATAGGCAGAAGGCTGTCGACGAGGAAATCCGTAAGCTGACAGCTGCAGGCCATATTCGGGAGGTTCACTACCCCAATTGGTTAGCTAATGTCGTGATGGTCCGCAAGGCCAACGGAGTTGAGGATGTGTGAAGACTTCACCGACCTCAACAAAGCGTGCCCGAAGGACAGCTTCCCTCTGCCTCGGATCGATCAACTGTGGACGCTACGTCTGGCCATGAAACACTTAATTTCATGGATGCCTTCTCTGGGTACAACCAAATCAGGATGGAACCAACATACGAGGAGGCCACCTCCTTCATAACGAGAAAGGAACCTACTGCTACAAGGTGATGTCGTTCGACTGAAGAACGCCGGGGCCACCTACCAGAGGCTGATGAACAAAGTCTTCGAGAACCAGATCGAATACAACATGGAGGTATACGTGGACGACATGTTGACGAAAAGCGTCCATGCCACCAGCCATATTGCCGACCTGATGGAGACTTTTGATAACCTCCGCCGGTACAGGATAAGGCTGAACCCCGCAAGTGTGCCTTTGGGTAACAGTCGGCAAATTCTTGGGTTTCATGGTGACCCAACGAGGAATTGAAGCGAACCCCGATAAGTTCGAGCCATCTTGGACATGAGATCTCCCTCCAATAAGAAGTGCAGCGTTTGGCTAGAAGGGTAGCGGCCCTGAGCCGTTTTCTGTCCAAGTTTGCGGAGAGGTGTTTGCCTTTCTTCAAGGCACTGCGTAGAGTCAATGGTTTCGAATGGACCAGGGAGTGCCAGGAGGCCTTCGAAGGACTAAAAGAATTCCTATCCACCCCACCACTTCTCCAAGCCAAGGAGTGGAGAGAACTCTTCTTGTACCTCGCGGCTTCCTCCAAAGCTGTTAGTTCCGTGCTAGTGCGCATGGACGCCGATGGGACACAAAAGCCGGTGTACTACACCAGCAAGGTGCTGCATGATGCGAGACAAGGTACTCGAAGGTCGAGAAGGTTATCTTTGCACTGATCGTCTCCCCAGCGCCTCAGGCCCTATTTCCAAGCTAACCCGATCGTGGTGGTCACCGACCAACCGCTCAAGGCGGTCCTGTCCCATCCTGATACTTCTGGCGGCTGGCAAATGGACGATCAAGTTGGGAGAATTCGACCTGTCATTCCGACCCAGGACAGCTATGAAGTCCCAAGTCTTAGCGGACTTCTTGGTCGAAGGCACCTGAGCAGAAGAGCAAAGAGAAGAATCCCATGCGAACCCTTCGGATGATGAAATCAAGAAGGGGGGAGGGACTGGCTCCTTCACATGGATGGGGCATCAAACTCTCAGGGAAGTGGAGCGGGCCTTATTCTAGCTAGCCCAGACGGAATGGTGACTGAATACGCCCTTCATTTCCTTTTCCCAGCTACCAACAACCAAGCCGAGTACGAAGCCCTACTATCCGGGATACGCTAGCTCGCGAGCTCGGGTGAAGCACCTCAAGTTTTCACCGACTCTCAGCTAGTCTACGGCCAGATAAAGGGGGAATACGAGGTGCGAGATCCCATCATGTCACGTTACCTGAGTATGGTATAGTCACAGGTCTCTCCCTTAATCCGTTTCAGCATCAGTTACATTCCCTGGGAGGAGAATGCCAAGGCTGACGCGCTGTCTCGCCTAGCCACATCGGCGACGGAACCTTGGGAAGAACCTATGTGGAGCGCCTGGAGGCTCCAAGCATTGACACAATAAAAGAGTCCATGCCAGTCCGCCAGGAGCCTTCTTGGATGGACGCTTATACTAAATACTTCACTACTGGAGCCCTCCCAACCGACCCCGCGAAATCAAGATCTTCAAACGACGAATACACAAGTTCCTGATGTTCGACGGGCAGCTGTATCGGAGGTCTCTCATCCCTCTTGAGATGTGTTGGCCCCACAGATGCCGACTACATCCTCCAAAGATCCATGAAGGTATCTGTGCAAGCCACTTGGGGGCAGAGCACTGGCATACAAAGCCCAACGCCAAGGCTATTACTGGCCCACCATGCGGGAGGACGCGGCCGAGCTGGTCCGAAAATGTGATAGTTGCCAGCGGCATGCCAACATCCAACGACTACCAACTTCTCGCTGTGCCCTCTATCGGCTCCATGGCCGTTTGTCCAGTGGGGGATGGACATCTTGGGACCTTTCCCTCCAGCTTCTGGCCAACGAGGTTCTTGCTTGTCGCCATCGATCATTTCACTAAGTGGGTGGAAGCCGAATCGCTAGCCAAGATTACTGAAACTAAAGTGAGAAGCTTCCTTTGGAAGTCTATTATCTGCCGATTTGGGTTACCCACACACTTGTTAAAGACAACGGGTGCCAGTTCGACAATGGCCCATTTAGAGACTTTGTGCTGAGCTAGGGATACACCAAAGGTTTACATCCGTCGTCACCCGCAAACTAACGAGGCTACCGAGGTAATGAATCGGACAATCCTACAGGGACTCAGGACACGCCTAGATAATTTCAAAGGAAGATGGTAGAAAAGCTCCCAAACGTGCTGTAGGCCTATCACACGATGCCTCGGGCTCCCACTGAAGAGACTCCGTTCAGCCTTGTCTTCGGAACAGAAGCTGTCGTCCTAGTGGAGATCGGCGTCCCTAGTCCTCGGACACAGTCATACAATGAAGATGACAATCCCAGTCAACTAAGGCTAACCTCGACCTCGTTGAAGAGTTTCGTGATCAAGCATGAATCAGAATGGCCTCTTACGACAAAGGATTGCAAAGTACTATAACGCCCGAGTCCATCCAGGACGTTCCTCCCAGAGACTTGGTCCTCAGGTGAGCTGCAGTCTCCAAACCTACGGAGGAGGCAACTATCTCCCAATTGGAAGGGCCCTACCGAGTCACCCAGACACTTCATCACGGAGCTTACCGGATCGAAGCTGGACGGAAACCTCTCCCTCATACCATGGAATGCGGATAACCTCCGACGTATTATCAGTAATCCATTGCCATATTTGTTTTGAACATTACCCTATAATTATCATTCATCCTTTTGCACTAACGGAAGTGTTTAAGCATTCTGGCTCCTCACCTGAGCCCGGCTCCGCGTCGGCCCTCCAAGCTCGGCTCCATGCCGGCACTCCAAGGCTCCACGCCGGCACTCCAAGCCTGGCTCTGCGTAGCAACAAGCCCAGTCTCCCCTCGGCAATTAAGCCTGAGTCTCCCCTCGGCAATTAAGCCCGGCTCCACACGGCACTCCAAGCATGGCTCTGCGTCAGCAACAAGCCGAGTCTCCCCTCAATTAAGCCCGGCTCCACACCGGCACTCCAAGACGGGCTCCGCGTCAACAAGAAGCCCGAGTCTCCCTCGGCAATTAAGCCCCGAGTCTCCCTCGACAATTAAGCCGCTCCACGCCGGCACTCCAAGCCTGGCTCCGCGTCAGCAACAAGCCCGAGTCTCCCCTCGGCAATTAAGCCCGAGTCCCCTCGGCAATTAAGCCCGCTCCACGCCGATACTTCAAGCCTGGCTCCGCGTCAGCAACAAGCCCGAGTCTCCCTCGGCAATTAAGCCCGAATCTGCATCGGCACTCCAAGCCTGGAGCTGCATGGACAACACTACTGGCTTCGCCTCGCCACGGCTTCGGCTTCGGCCTCGCCATGGCTTCCGGCTTCAACTTCGTCACGGCTTCAGGCGTCGACCTGGCCACGGCTACCGGCTTCAGCCTCGCCGTGGCCACCACCTTGGCCTCACTTCGCTCTTGGCTATTGGCTCCGGCTTTAGCTTCGTCACGGCTTCAGGCGTCGGTCTGGCCACGGCCCCGGCTTCAGCCTCGCCACGGCCACCGGCCTTGGCCTCACTTCGCTCTTGGCTATTGGCTCCGGCTTCAGCTTCGTCACAGCTTCAGGCGTCGGTCTGGCCACGGCTACCGGCTTCAGCCTCGCCACGGCCACCGGCCTTGGCCTCACTTCGCTCATGGCTGTTGGCTCCGGTTTTAGCCTCGCCACAGCTTTCGGCTTTGGCTTCGCCGCGGCTACCAGCTTCGGCCTCGCCATGGTTACCGGCTTCAACTTCGCCCTGACCACACTCCTCGGTTTTGGCCTCGATCGACGGCCTCAATTTCACTTCTGGCCTTAATCCTTTGGCCTCGTCCATTCTAGGCTACCCCCTAAAAATGACCCTTACCTATTCGCGTTACCATACTCGCTAGAGTTAGCTAGCTACGAGCGAATCAAGGGAAGATTGAATTGAAATTCATTAATAGCAAAAAATCAAGGGAAGATTGAATTGAAATTCATTAATAGCAAAACAGTTTTACAAAATCGCCGGTCAAACCGGACTTGATACAACCAAAAGAAAAACTAAGATCAGCAAGATCTGGGCCATCATCCTCCTCGTCTGGCTAGAGATCCTCAATCCCTTCGAGGCGGTAAAACTTTGGATTTTTTCTTTGCAGTTCTGGAAGCCGCCGTCATATGCAAATGCCGTTGTCTCAGCCAGTTCTCTATTGAAAGCAGCAGACTTCTGAAATCTTCTACAGCCCTCTTCTCGGCCTCGGCGGCCCTTTTTTCGACTTCAGTCACCGCCGCCTTTAGGTTAACAATCTCAACATCGACCGGCGGGCGATCTCCTCACGTTCTCGGCTCTCTCCTTGGCCACACCGATTTCGATGGAGGCGGAGTGAAGTCGGCTCTTCAACAGATACACCTCCGACTTTGCCCCCTTCAGCTTTTCTTTCGCCTCTCTTTGCTTTTCCTTGGCCACTTGAGCATTGTCCAGCTCATTGGCCGCTTGGCGCTGGGCCACCTCCAGCGCGTCTTCCTTTTTCTCAGCCCTAAGCCGGGAAGCCTCGGCTTCGGCTTCGGCCTTCTGCGTTCGGGCAGCCTCCGCCCGACCTCCTCCAGAGCCGCCTCGACCCTCGCCTTTACTTCTTAAATCTCTTCCAGCGACTGGTCGAGAGCAGCCTGATACTGGGACCAAAAGCCCCTCATGGCGGTCAAGGAGTTCAATGCCTGTGCAAATATCACAGTTAGATGAAGGAACATGGATAATAAAGGTTGACAGGGGGACAATATTTACCCAAAGTTGGGCCACGGACGCCTCTCGGAAGAATACAGGGACTTTTGATGTCGAAGGTACCTCTGCAACTCGGGCATAGAGGCTTCGATCAATGTCTGCTCGGCCCAGCGAGTATGACGAGACAAGATCGACTGGAAAGAAACGTCGATCTCTTCCTCCTCGGCTGACTCCGTAGCGACCGGCGGGCTCGGCTTCAGGCTGCATGCCCGGCGCCTCGGCTTGAGCAGGTTTAGCTCCTGCTCCCTCGCTAGAAGGGGCGGCCTCCAGATCGTGTCCCAAAGCCGCGTCGATTGGCTCCGCCTCGGGGGCCATTGGTGGTGATGACGGGCCTTGGCCCTTCGCTCCGGAGGGGTGTCCGTCAGATCGATGGGGGATGGAGCAGAAGGCGAGGAACGAGCCCGTCCTTCCTCGGCCTCGTTCCTTGCTGAAACCTCTCTGGCTTCGGCTTCTTCGATAGCTTTGGTGGCAACCTCCCTCCTGGCGAGAGCCTCCTCTTCCCGGGCCTTTCTTTTCCTCGTGGCAGCCCTCCTTATATCACGGAGCGACGGTGCCATACCTGCGAGACTGAATTTTGGTCAAAAGGGGAAGAAAAGAAAAATCAAGAGGAAAGGTTGCACTGTTCACCATCACCGGAAATAATACCCGCTAGCCGAAGATTTTCCTCGGCTAATAGTTGGTTGCAGCGAGGGACGTTGGTAGTAATCAACTGCCCAAACACCTCCTGATCCCTTGGAAGAATTCTAGGGTCTTTGTTGGCCTTTATATCAGGTATTCCCCACTCAGTCTTCACTCCGTCGATTTGGGCAAAGAAGAATCTATGTTTCCATCCCTTAACCGAAGTGGGAAGATGCAGTCTAAGAATTCTAGTGGGCCTAGGGGTAAAGGACCACCATCCTGATTATTTCCTACGGGTATAGAAGCTACGAAAGAGAGAAATCCTGGCCTCTATCCCATGTATATGGCATAGCACTACGAACCTACAAGAGTCCGAATGGAATTCGGGACCAACTGAGCTAAAGCTAAAGAGTACCTATCTAAGACGTTTACTATGAAGGGATGAAGGGGAATACGAAGGCCAGCCTTAAAGTAATATATTCATAAAGGGCAACCCTACCAGGATAAGAAGAGGTTATCCTATCCTCGGGAAGAGGCCTGTACAGGCGAGGTTGGTAGGAATCTGATAACGAGCCCGAAGATTGATAATCTCCTGGGTCGTCATCACAGAAGCGGTCCCCTCAGGGACTCCCCCGCACGAGAGGGGCCGGCGATGGTCGAACGGCGCCGAGCGAGGGTCCGTCCGGCAGCCGGCCGATCCTCTACATGAGGCCAACCAACCACCTGTGCTGCTCCGCTGGGACATCCTCTGCAGAGGTGGACCAGCTAGATGTCGGAGAGGGGGCAGACTGTTGAGGAAGATCGGGGGAACAACCCCTGAGCCGGAAATAGAACATGAAAGGGACGAATCAATCATGATAGCAAAACTAACCTGAGAACTTAAGCGCGAAGAATCAAAGGTGAAGGACTCGGGAAGATGGGAGATGAACAGGCTCGGGTAAAATCAGAGTAGGGACGAAAATGGAAGCAGCAAGAACATATGTAGCCAGGAACCACCCTTTATAGACTTATCTTTTCAAAACGTCCCGCCAATTTTGTTCCGGCTACGTGCTCGCTTCCATTGGAGGCGGCTACGGCAACCACCAGAGCGTTGAACTCAGAAGCCACTGCCAACGAAGAGATAGCGATGACCTCACCATAATGATGTGTTCACCCAGCACTCGAGGGAGATCCGCCTCGATCCCAACAGTCGAGGTGGGCGAGATGATGGCGTTGCAACGTCCGATGCATGTTTAAGGATAGGGCCCTTGGCACGTGGCGCCTGAAGATTAGCCACCGAATGATAAAGTGCCCTCATTCAATGGTAAGTGCACGCTCACCCATCTCGAGCGGGGGCACCTAATATGGCTAATCAACTGTCAGGCAAACGATAACACCACACGATTTTTTGAGCAATTACCGCTAACTTAAGGCTCAGCTGTAGCTCCGGCCTCCAACTTCAGCCGCGAGTTCGGCTCGGCCTCTAGCTTCAGCCGCGGATTCAACTCGGCCTCCAGCTTCGGCCTTAGATTCGACTCAGCCTCCAGCTTCGGCCTCGGCCGACGCAGCCACGATATTTCTAGCACCAAAACATTTATGGCCTCAAAGGCCACGCGCATCCACTTTAAGGCATTTATCGCCTTATTCTCTCCCGTATTAAAACACTTATGGCTGCCACATTGGACACAGCACTTCTTCTCGCTCCAAATCGGCTCCTGGCCTAAGCCTTGGCTCCAAATTGGCTTTGCCTCGGCATCGGCCCCGGCTCCAACATCGGCTTTGGCCTCGGCATCGGCCCCGGCTCCAATTCTGGTTCCGATCTCAGCCATCGACGCAGTTCAAATCATGAAGCCGAACTTCAATGCTGAACAGACTTAAAACTATGGCGCGATCTACTCGCCTACCTATTACCAAGATCACGGGCAATTACAAGTGCTCCGCAGTTGCCGATATACGCGGCACCCATTCAGCAACGGCTCACCTGCCCGTCATTCTCGGAGCTCATCCTAACAAAGCAGATTCAACGGGGTAAAGATGACCCCCGGGACAGATATAAAAAGAAGACCGAGCTCAATGCGGGGGATCTCTCTTTTCGATCTCTTTCTCTAGCACTGCTCTATGACAAAACGACTGTTCTATAAGTTCACTAACTTGAGCGTCGGAGGTCCCTGCCGAAACACCGGCCCGGAACTTCTTGCAGGTTCCCGAAGAAGAAGGCAGTCTTTCCTATCCTCGGAGGCCCACGAAGATCTCAACACGTCCGGTGCTCATCACCAGTGACTTGGCAGCAATAGCTCCCATGGTCAAACTAATGACACAAAACCACAAGTGTTAACCAACATAAATGGAATGAATGAGATTTTGGAACATAAAAAGAACTAAAAATTAATATTTATAGTTCCTGATGATTAGCTAGCAAAAGAAAAGATTAGAAACCCCTATCAAAAAAATTTAAAAAAAATCAAACCACTACAATCTAATTCTTGCAAAGTGCAGACTTTGCAGCATAGCAATAAAAAGAACAAAAAGATAGCCCAAATGCAATAACAAGAAGAAATAGAGTTCACCACACATTGCAATAAAGCATATTTCAAAATATGGCAAATGTTACAACCAAAGGGACCAGAGGACACTAATAAATTTTATACTACTGAGAAAAAAATCAAAACATAAACATTTATAGATAATAACTACAATATGAAGCACCAAGGGATGTACCCGATATAAGCATATTTGCAGCGTACCAAAATCCCAATTCTTTGTAAGATGTGATTAATAGAAAGTCAAAATTGATTTTCTAAGATTTTTATCCACAGTAAAAGTGTTGTACCTTGATATTTACTAAACTACGATTTTTTTGAAAATTCTTTAAATTTATTTTTGAAAGGGAGAGTTGACACTTTATTCTTAAGAGATTTAATTTTTTTGATATTTTTGTTGAATTCAAATGAAAGGTATTTCACCTATTTTCATAAAAATAGTAAGTAAATATCATTTACCTAAATGATAATATGAGAGAGGATGGAAGCTGGAAGGCTTTCATCCTCATATATCATATAAAAGAGTAAAATAATAATAATAAAAAATTAGAAAATGCAAAAGATGATAAACTAGCCTGAACCACTAGTACACTGCCTATTTCATTTGGTTCAGTACTAAACCAGTTCTATATCGATTCACAGTTCTAGAAACCTTGGGTGTCAGGGTTAATACGTCAATAGTGCGCACCTCTTGAGCATAAGTTGGTGATACTGCTGTAACAATGTTAGAAAATATGATCACACCCTAAAAAAATGTTTGCTGAATTATAACAGTAATACAAAAAGACACATGAAAATAGACTATTTTATTCAAAACCAAATTTCTACTCTCTTCATCTCATTACCTTTACAGGATTGACTCTGTCATGTGCTGAATTATCCTGCATCTTGTCTGATCTGTTTAGGTGGTGAACATCAAGGCCACAAGATCCTAACTCTGAAGCGGATGTTATTCCCTGATATTCAAAGTTATGGCATGTGAAACAAATTCTAGCAGAATTGAACCCTGTCTTGCATATATTTCCAATAAAGTGGTGCCTGTTATGTTGAAAGATGTCGATCAGTCTTTTTTATAGAATAATCAAGATTCTTGCGGTCTATGACAGGCATGCTTAATGATGTTAAGTGTCTACAACAAAAGCTGTCTGCCAGTCATGACAATGGATTATGTCAGGTTTCTTTCCAGCTTGATAAAGCAGCTCAAGTGCTGCACGACTAAAAAATGAGAAGCGTTTAAAATCATCATGCTCTCCATATACTGTCCTCTCCAGAAAAATTTAGCTGGATGATGTGGCTCTATAAAATAGACCAGAAGACCTGCATATTACAATTATGATCAGCCTCTGTTACACCTTAAGGCCCAAAAAAGACATACTTCTGAGGCACTCTTAAACCTTAACAGTCCCAGCCCACTCTTAAACCTTAACTCTTGAAGTTCTTGTATGTTCTCTTCTAGATGACAACAGGACCATAGCTATTCTCACATGTTGGGATGAGCTTAAGTCTACCAATGATGACAATAGAAACAAGAAATAATAAACCCAATAACTAAGAAACCTCACTCGAGAAATCAAAAATCATTACTTCCTTCAATTTCAAGATAACACTAATGCATCCAAGAAAATTACAGTGATCAGCATGAGTTGCGTGAAATAAACAACACTAAATCAAACAAAGCATGATGGCTAAAGAAACAAGAAATAACAAATCCAAGATATAAAAAAGCCCACTCAAGAAATTAAATCAATTGTTTCTTGCTTCACAATATTTCGATAAAACAACTAATGCCTCCAAGGGAACCACAGAGATCACATAAAGGCAAATGCAAGAAAGGAAAGAGTTCAAATCATTCAAGCAAAAAGACTATGGCTATTCTCATATTTTGGGATGAGGCTAATTCTTGCAAAGACAACAAGAGAAACAAGAAATAATGGACCTACAGATTTAGAAGCCCCACTCAAGAAATCAAATCAGTTGTTCTTGCTGCAAAGGATTTCAAAAAAACAACCAATGCACCAAAGAAAGCCCCAGCGATCAGCAGAAAGACACGTGCAGTCAAGAACAGAGTTCAAATCATTAAAGCAGAGTAAACAAATGCATCACAAGCCACCAAGAGATGGACATGCGAACCTTACCCCGATTCAATACGTTTTCTTCTCAAATCAAAAGATCGCAAGAGAAAATGCAATCAACGTCCGATTCCATGAGTTCTCTTCTCAAATCAAAAGGTCACACGAGAAAATGCAATCAAGAACCAGAGTTTATTACACATCAACTGAGAAATAGAGAGAGGATCCAAAGAGCGGCACACAGGCGGTAAACAACGGAGCCCAAATCATTTAAGTAATAGTGTACCAAAAGAAACCAAGAGATAGACATGCGGAAAGCTTGCAACGATTCAATACAATAAACAAACAAGAAATCGATCGAGCTAGCGTTTTCTTCTCAAATAAAAGATCGCAGTAGAACAATGCAATCAAGAGAAACAAATATCGTACCCCGATTCAATATGTTTTCTTCTCAAATCAAAAGATCACAAGAGAAAATGCAATCAACGTCCGATTCCATGCGTTCTCTTCTCAAATCAAAAGGTCACACGACAAAATGCAATCAAGAACCAGAGTTTATTACACATCAACTGAGAAATAGAGAGAGGATCCAAAGAGCAGCACACAGGCGGTAAACAACGGAGCCCAAATCATTTAAAGAAACCAAGAGATAGACATGCGGAAAGCTTGCAACGATTCAATACAATAAACAAACAAGAAATCAATCGAGCTAGCGTTTTCTTCTCAAATAAAAGATCGCAGTAGAACAATGCAATCAAGAGAAACAAATATCGTACCCCGATTCAATATGTTTTCTTCTCAAATCAAAAGATCACAAGAGAAAATGCAATCAACGTCCGATTCCATGCGTTCTCTTCTCAAATCAAAAGGTCACACGAGAAAATGCAATCAAGAACCAGAGTTTATTACACATCAACTGAGAAATAGAGAGAGGATCCAAAGAGCGGCACACAGGCGGTAAACAACGGAGCCCAAATCATTTAAAGAAACCAAGAGATAGACATGCGGAAAGCTTGCAACGATTTCAATACAATAAACAAACAAGAAATCAATCGAGCTAGCATTTTCTTCTCAAATAAAAGATCGCAGTAGAACAATGCAATCAAGAGAAACAAATATCGTACCCCGATTCAATATGTTTTCTTCTCAAATCAAAAGATCACAAGAGAAAATGCAATCAACGTCCGATTCCATGCGTTCTCTTCTCAAATCAAAAGGTCACACGAGAAAATGCAATCAAGAACCAGAGTTTATTACACATCAACTGAGAAATAGAGAGAGGATCCAAAGAGCGGCACACAGGCGGTAAACAACGGAGCCCAAATCATTTAAGCAATAGTGTACCAAAAGAAACCAAGAGATAGACATGCGGAAAGCTTGCAACGATTCAATACAATAAACAAACAAGAAATCAATCGAGCTAGCGTTTTCTTCTCAAATAAAAGATCGCAGTAGAACAATGCAATCAAGAGAAACAAATATCGTACCCCGATTCAATATGTTTTCTTCTCAAATCAAAAGATCACAAGAGAAAATGCAATCAACGTCCGATTCCATGCGTTCTCTTCTCAAATCACAAATATCATTTTGCGGCAGCTATAAAGGAGTGGCGAGGAGAGATTGGAGGACCTGAGATTCTGATGCTGCATCTTACAAGAAACCGCGAGAAAGCGACGACGGCGAGCGATCGGGAGGCAAGAAAAGGGCTTGCAGTAGCTCAGGTTATGGCCAAGAACCAAAGCGCCGCACGCCTCCGACGCCATGGGAGCAGTGTCCGGACGAACGAATCACCAAGAAAAAGAGTCGCAGTGGTGGAAGAGAAAAGAGGAGGAAGACGGATGTAGAGAAGAGAGAATGCAGGCTGAAGGGAGAAGAGGAGACGGCTCTTCAAAAATAAAAGGAAAAAAAAAAAAGGGAGGAGAAGAGGGGAGGTTTCTTGACCACGGCGCTCACCCTCCGCGTGGATTTCCTTTTGGTTCGTGTCCCATCCATCGTGACCGTCGGTTCGATAGATCCTTGTGGAGTGTGAGTGGCGTGAGGGATCCGTCGGTTGGCTCCATCTAACCACTGATGGATCGCTCGGACCGTTGAAATAGGATCGAGGAATGGCCCCGACTGCCACGTATGCAAACATATCCAACCACTAATCACTGGATGACCGCATTATCTCAACTTTTATTGCTTGTCTTAATTAAAGCCCAATTAATTTCGCAAACTGAAGCAGCGGAAATTAATTTTTTTAATTAGACAAAGATTTTAAGCTATAACCATCATTAGGCATCATAATGGTTCGAACCACAGCAATAATAATCATTATAATACATTATTTTATATTTAATTTAAAAAAATTAAATTTTCATGCAAAATATTTTTTTCAAAAAATATATATTTTTCAATGAAAAAAATATTATTATTGTTTTTTTAATACTACCTTTTATTTTTTATTATAATAAATTATGATTACTTTATAATAGTAATTATTTTGATATTAAAAAATAAAGTTTTGATTTTTTAAATAAGGTATACATTGATATAGCATATCATGATCTTCATGATTGTTATAGCATTGGACAATGATTTTGGTAAGAGTCCCTTATAAATATAAATAATTTAGTATTGCACAATATAATATTTTATATTTAGTAGCATATTTATTTATATATACTAAATATAAAAATTAATAATCACTTAGGTTATTATATTTCATAAAGTTTGGCAATATTTAATATTTTTACATTATTTTGGAAGCATATGATACCTTACTTTGTGCTTTACTTGTGTACAATATTGTTATTACATTTCCAACTCCCAGCAAATAGTTCTTGATATACTTTTTAAGGATGAAAACCAAGATCAAAGGTCACACTAATGTGTGCTCCAAATGATACAATGAATATTTCTTGAAAACTTAGTTAAATATTTAATATACAGACCGAATGGTTGGGATATGGGATATATATTCTTTTTTTTAGTATTAATTTTTTTGTTTATGGACCAAACTCAATCAAGAAAAGTTGTTACTAAGCATGTATTCTTGTGAATTTGGAACTAGTTTTTAAAGTATTCCAATAAAACATTAAAACTTTATTTGAATGCTAAAAAATCTTATTTGTTTGGGAGGAATGTAGATAATAGAGAATTAAAAAATTAGAATAACACATTCTTTTAAAAAAAAATACTTTACCTTATAAGAATTGCTAGAATTTTTTTTTAAAAAAAAACTCATTATTGTTGAATATAACCTTCCAAATGTAAACCCTTGAATCTTCTCAACTTTTGGTAAGTTTAGAGCATAAAATATTATTAGCCTAGCCGCCAAACATTTAAAACAAAAAAGAAGCATAAATTTAAAATTAGAAGATGAGATAATTTATTAATATATTGTTGCCTTCGTATTAATATGTTATATGCAAATTTTGATTCTTAGCAATGAGGAACAATAAATTTGGAATAAAAAGAAAAAGTGGGGTAGAATAAGAAAAACCAAATGAATATTAATTTAAACCAAACCAATATTAATTTAAGGTATAAGAAGAGAAAAATTGGAAGATACTTTAGAAAAAGAGATATAAGAAAGCTAAAAAAATATTACCTTAAGAAAATGTACAATGTAACACTTAAGAAAAGTTTGCAAAAGCCATAATGCCAAGCCGCTTCTCAGCCTCGCGATCTGATCTCAATAGTTGGTGGTGGCATACTTTTTGTCGATCCGTCTATTCATTAAAAGGGAAGGATATCACGGAAGGAAAAAGTTTATCTTTCCTTAAGCGGTGGAGGTGGTGCCAACCAAATGGAGTACTAGAGGTAAGATGTTGTATTTATTTTTAAGAGAATCTATTTAAAAAAATTTAATTTTTATTTAATTTTGTGATATAGGATATGGAGACTAAGATGCTCTTGATGGTAGATTTAATATTGTTTTAAACAGAAGATGTAATTACGTTTAGCTTTTCTTTTCTTCTATACAATTGATGGAGATTTTGATACTTTTTTTTTTCATTTGAGATGAAAATCTTAAGTTGCGGAAGATCTTGAGTTGTGCATTAGTTTTGCCGGTTTATAAGTATTTATAATGCTTTGACATTAAAGCATATGACATCTTGGCAAATTAGATAATAGTTTGGCAAACTTCTGTTCTAGATAATTGGCTTGTTTAGTTATTAATAAATTTAATAATTAAGTAGGTTTTTCTACAAAATCCTTTTTTCTATGACGGATGTTTTGTTTTAGGTCATGATTCATATGTATCCTTTAGTTTTAGGTCTGCCTATGATTCATACGCATCCTTTAGTTTTAGGTCTGCCCCTTAGATGATTCATACGCAATCCTTCGGCGAACAATATGAGCTTCATATTTGTCAACCGTAGCATCTTAATCAACATGAGCTTCCAATTAAATATTTACAAATTAGATATTTATCAATCGTAGCATTTTGATCAATAAGCAGCTTTGATCTGAGATGGATCATATTTCTCAAAGAGATTTAATCAATCCAGTGATTGGCCCAACCAAAGAGTTACAATATTCTTTCTTCTTTTTTTTTTTTTTTTTTTGGTACAAACGGAAATCACACCACTCTAGGATGACTCAGTTCCACACTATCAGAATACAAAATTAAGTTCAAACCAGGAGGACAACATTCATCGGGCTTCCAGCACCAGAATCCAGAATGATCAGCCACTCTAGCGATGATCCAGTCAGCCGCTGAGTTGGCTTCCTTGAAGATATGACTGATCTGTATATGTGAACCCCTGTAGAAGAGAACGAATATCAGAAATCAAAGGATTGATAGACAACAATATTCTTTCTTAACCCCTATTTGGATGTCCACTAAGAGCTATCTCATTATTGATTTGAGGGAACAAATCTGGATCATCTTTCTAAACCGTAGGGCCTCAAATTTCCCAAGCCTATACGCTAACTTCGGTCACCCCTTTTACCGGATACGTATTGGGATGGTAAATTCATTTTTTAACTGTGTTTTAATCACTTAATGTTAATTAACTGTAGTTAATGTGTTGTTTTGGTTGTCACGCATCACCCAAGGTATTTCAATATCTCAATATCTCAATATCATAGCCGACCTACTGAAGTGGAATCTCTCAGCTTTATTTTAGTGTACCATACCAAATTTACATAGCCGAAGGCCTGCAAGATCCCTAACTGAATATGGTCTTTTGGTGTAAATATAGTGGCCGATATCCAAGTATCTTGGTCGCAGTAAAATGCCATCACATTCTACATCTACTCAGCCAAACTAGTAAGCTTGGTTCCTCAGTAATGGGTGCCCACAGATGGCCAGGAAATCTAGTCCAGAGAAAAGGGAGGGAAAAAATAACAGAAGGCAGACAGGTTTTTCTCAGCACAGGTGAGTAGAACAATAAAATGATCAAAGGAGCACCCAGTTTGTTGTCTCAAAGTTTTATGAATTTACTGCACTGTGTTGAGGGTGGATGACCATTCATTATAGGAATCATTAGATGACTTTGCATGTGGTGAGACGGGGTGTGCCCTCGATAATGAAAGACAGACATTAAGTTACCCTGATTTCAAGGTTTTTTTTTTTTTTTTTGCTCCATCTTTTATGAGTCTGAGATGCACTCTTATCATAGCATGCAAAGTCATCCGACAGCTCCTGCGGAGTGATCAGACTTGATGGTACAATGGCCAATTGAACTGAACCCAAACCCTATTGCTCTAGAAGCATCCTGTTTGCTCTAGAAGCATCCTGTTTGTTCGGTGGTTCTTCCGCTAAAGCTGACACATGTCAGGGACACATTTGCCGTGGTAAGCACCAGCGGGCATCTCTCGCTTGCAAGAACGCGTAGCCATCCACGTGCCACCAAGTCTCGCCACGTATCCCCCGGCTCTCGACCTATAAGAACGGAGCCCGAGTTTGCCGGTTATCCCAAACCGCTCGGCAGATTTTCCCGTTCCGTGGTCATCCTTCTCTTTTCTTTCACTTTCTCGAAGGGCCGAGCCGAGCCGAGAGGTGGTGCGACGAAATGGTGGTTGCGTTCGTGCCGGCGTGCGTGCAGTGCGGAACCAGGAGCAACCCGTGCCGGTGCAAGGTGGTAGGGCCCACGTTGGGGTTTGTGGCGTTCGCCGCGGCGGCGGTGGTGGAGTGGCCCGTCGGAGCGCTTGTCTACCTCTTCCGCCACATGAAGGGCCGCCGCATCATGGCCCACCCCGCCACCGTCGTCTATCCTTCCGTCACAAACGCCATCCCCATCTAAATGTATTTAGCGTTTGCTTTTGATGGACGGAGGAGCTGTTTAAATGTAGCGTTCTGTCTTTATCCACGGTGTCACACTGCAACTTGGCTAGGTCTAACATTTAGTAATGAAAAAATTTGATGATCTATTCCTTTCTTTGCCTTTCCCATAGCGGAGTGACTAGTGGCCGTTAATTGCTCTGCCTGCATGTCAGTTGAACTCATGGTTTCGCGGGATGACCGTATGTTGTTTCGGGCTGATTTGACGTCTCCTGCTTCAACAATTGCGGGAAGCGATCAAGGGCAAGCCAATATTGTTGGATCCGGCGCTAGGCTTGGGTGGGTTCCAGGGGAAACGAGTGATGGGAACGTGAATTTTGTACATTGAATTTGTGAGGGGGAAAGTTTTTGCCGTATCCTTCAATTCTCCGCTCGTAGCAGACAGGCTAACCTACGGTAACGAGGCAGAGTTGGGATTGCCTTTTTTTTTTTTTTTAATAAGAGGTAAAATTATCATTATATTTGATATAATCAGTTGACTCTATGGGTAATAAAAATAATAATTTTTGACAGCCTCCTCTTAAGATAGCAATTTTCAGATAATTTTTTTAGGCGGAAAGCCTCGGTCAGCTTCATACCTCGGCCAGCTTCAGCCTCGGCCAACATATCTCGGCCAACTTCAGCCTCCATCAATATAACTCGATCATCCGAGCCGAGCCATTCCTTGGTAACGCAAGCTATTTCCATACTTCAGCGGACCAGGCCGTTCTCTTTGCCTCGGCCCGGCCGAGGCACTTAGGCACCTAGCTTCGCGGAACCATGATGACCGAACAACAGCATTCAAAATACCTCTGCGTAATCCAGCGCATAAAAATTCGAATCAACTACAACTGAATAAGATTCCATGTGGTGAATCATTCCCATAGATGGCCTAGGACCCGCAAGAGTGGCCTAGGTCCATGTGATCATTAAACCTCATGGCACCAACTAGCTCTCCTAGCCGTCGATCCTCTAATTAACAAGATACGGATCCCGCTGGCCTCATAACAAAACTTGATTCGAATCCTAACAGTTTTCAGACCTCATACAGAGCAAGTCCAAGGAATCAGGTGATCGCCTCTAAATACCACCACCCTTAAGCCTTTCAGGTATGGTCATTCTATGCCCATTTTTACACAGTTCTTACACTGGCTCTCATTCTCCATTGAAGCTCCCCTCTGAGCTCGAAGCTCTGGCCAAAAAAGGGGAACTCCTTGTGAGAGTCTTCTTCACACATCTGCTGCTGTGAATCTCCACTGACTTGGGCATCGAAAGGTCCTTCATAGAGGGCAACCCCCACAGCACCCTCTGCGCGTGGACTGTCTTGCAGGTTCCACCTCGAAGCAGCGGGATCGGCGTCCGGATCAGGAGCCAGAAGCGCACACGAGTCGGAGAACGGATTTCCGCAGCAACAGATTGGCGCTAGAGAAATGGCCTCAAGTCCCATAAACTTGTAATCCAGGAGACAAGACTCAAAAACCAGAGAAAAGCATCCTCTAATGGCCAATCGGAAGAGAGCTACAAGCTCAAGATCAGGCTGCTTCTCAAAGGTCTAATCTGATCAGCGGTGCAGCATCTCCGCTACCACCGCCAGCTGAAACTCCTTTGCAACCGGCAATGGCGGTAACCCTAGACCAGTTCGCCGCTCTGGTTCAGCAGGTCCAAGCATTGACCCAGTCCGTTCAGAGATTCCAGGCAATCCCTGGAGCTATTGTCTCTTTCTCAGCCTCATGAGGAGGCCGCTGCCCCTGCCTCGCCAGCGGTCTCTCCCTCCGACCCGCCTGAGGCGACGGATCACAGTCACCGGCCCGAAAAAGACGAAGCCAGTGCTACGGCGAGCTGGAGAGAAGAGCCCGCTCAGGTCCAAGCGGGTTCGCTCCCCTTCCCCAATGTCTTCCTAGGATTCGACACCGCTGCCATCTTCTCCTCGCCCGATCCCTCATACCACTTTGGATGAAGGGATCAGACAACATATGCGGGAGATGTGGCAAGAATGGCGTCGGGAAGTAGGCGCCACCAAGCAAGCTCCTCCATCCCAGCCGAAGGCGGAGCGGGGCATCCCCTTCTCCGAGAGGATCATGGAGGGAGTAATTTATTATTTGAAGGCTTGGCAACACTGAGTAATTTATTATTTGGAAGTCTCAGTTATAACCAAGTAGCATCTTGGGAAGGCTCGGCAAGACCGAGTGATTTATTATTTGAAGGCTCGGCAACACCGAGTAATTTATTATTTGGAAGCCTCGGTTACAACCGAGTGACATCTTGGGAAGGCTCGGCAAGACCGAGTGATTATTATTTGAAGGCTCGGCAACACCGAGTAATTTATTATTTGGAAGCCTCGGTTACAATCAAGTAGCATCTTGGGAAGGCTCGGCAAGACCAAGTGATTTATTATTTGAAGGCTCGGCAACACCGAGTAATTTATTATTTGAAAGCCTCGGTTACAACCGAGTGGCATCTTGGGAAGGCTCGGCAAGACGGAGTGATTTATTATTTGAAGGCTCGGCAACACCGAGTAATTTATTATTTGAAAGCTCGGCAATACCAAGTAATTTTTATTTGAAGGATGAAAAATCTATTTCTCGGACATGGAACTCGAATGACCTCCGCATATATCATTAGTAAGATACACCTTCTATAGGCCCGCCCCACTAACTGTGTTGGTATATTGCTTCTATGATTCATGGCATGGTCGCTATAATTACTTCTCCAAAAAATCATAATGAAAAACAGATGCCACTTACCAATTCTCGACACAACCGAGCTGTCTCCTTGAACATGAAATCTCCGTACCTCGGCTGGGCTGAGTCCTATTCAACAAAGACTCGGTATGGCCGAGTACTCCCAGTACGGCTGGGGGCCAAATGATCTCCAGTCCTTTGGGCGGATTCGGGCAGCTTATAAGCCCCAGCCGGACCAAAGAGCGAAGAAACTTCGGTCGGATTCGGGCAGCTTACAAGCCCCGGCCAGAGCCAAAGTGCGCATCAAAAGCCTCGGCCAGAGCCAGGGTACATATGTTATTATGAAAAGCCCCGGCCAAAGCCGAAGTGCATTAAAAGCCTCGGCCAGAGCCGGAGTGCATATGTTATTATGAAAAGCCCCGGCTAGAGCCGAAGTGCATCAAAAGCCTCGGCCAGAGCCGAAGTGCATATGTTATTATCAAAAGCCCCGGCCACAGCCGAAGTGCATCAAAAGCCTCGGCCAGAGCCAGAGTGCATCTATTATTATGAAAAGCCTCGGCCATAGCCGGAGTGCATCTGTTATTATGAAAAGCCCCGGCCAGAGCTGAAGTGCATTAAAAGCCTCGGCCAGAGCCGGAGTGCATCTGTTATTATAAAAAGCCTCGGCCAGAGCTGAAGTGCATCTCTTGCTACTAGGACCCTCGGCCAAAGCCGAATCGAACTTCTTGTTAATCTTTGAAGCCCTGGACAAAGCCAAGCGGCCTTGGCGGTTCCGCAGTAATTTGAAGGCTCGGCAACACCGAGTAATTTATTATTTGAAGGCTCAGCAACACCGAGTAATTTATTATTTGAAGACTCGGCAACAACCGCATAACAAATTTCTTGAAGGCTCGGCAACAACCGAGTAATAAATTTCTTGAAGGCTCGGCAACAACCGAGTAGCAAATTTCTTGAAAGCTCAGCAACAACCGAGTAATAAATCTCTTGAAGGCTCGACTACAACCGAGTAACAGTCTCCGTACCTTGGCAGCGCCAAGTAAAATATAATCTTGAAGGCTCGGCTATAATCGAGTAACAGTCTCCGTACCTTGGCAGCGCCAGGTAAAATATAATCTTGAAGGCTCGGCAACAACCGAGTAATATATTTTTTTGAAGGCTCCACAACAACCGAGTAATAAATTTCCAGAGACTTGGCAACAACCGAGTAATATATTTCTAAAGGCTCGGCAACAATCGAGTAATAAATTTCTTGAATACTCGACAACAACCGAGTAATAAATTTCCCGAGACTCGGCAACAACCGAGTAATAAATTTTCAGAGACTCGGCAATAACCGAGTAATAAATTTTCAGAGACTTGGCAACAACCGAGTAATATATTTCTGAAGGCTCGGCAACAACCGAGTAATAAATTTCCAAAGCCTCGGTTACAGCTGAGTGATATATTTCTAAGGCTTCGACCAAAGATCGAGTGATATATTTCCAAAGCATCGGCCAATCCGAGTGATACAGCACTAAGCTTCATCCCAGTCGGTTAATTTTTTGGACACTCTAGCGCAACTAAAGCGCCTTATTTTACTTCAGCAAGAGGGCCGCCCAGGCCTTTCTCTAACCTACATATAGATAAACACTTCCTCCACAGAGGATCGAATGACATGTCCCCCAAATAAGATTGCTCCAGAATTCTACTCCCTACATCCGAAATTACACTTCGGACTAGGGAGTGGGGGGGCATGTGATGAGGGGCAAAATTGTTATTACATTTGATGGGGCCAGTTGACTCCATGGGCAATAAAGACAACAATTTTTGGATGGCCTCCTCTCAAGATAGCAATTTCCATACGATTTTTCTAGGCGGAAAGCCTCGGCCAGCTTTAACATACCTCAGCCAACTTCATACCTCGGCCAGCTTCATACCTCGGCCAACATACCTCGGCCAACTTCAGCCTCCACCAATATACCTCGACCACCCGAGCCGAGCCATTCCTTGGTAACCCGAGCTATTTCCATACTTCAACGGACCAAGCCGTTCTCTGTGCCTCGGCCCGGCCGAGGCACTCAGGCACCTACCTCCGCGGAACCATGATGACCGAACCACAGTGTTCAAAATACCTCTGCAGAATCCGGCGCATAAGAATTCGAATCAACTATAACTGAATAAGATTCCAGGCGGCGAATCATTCCCAGAGATGGCCTAGGACCCGTAAGAGTGGCCTAGGTCCATGTGATCATTAAACCTCATGGCACCAACTAGCTCTCCCAGCCGTCGATCCTCTAACTGACAAGATACGGATCCCGTTGGCCTTATAACAAACTTGATTCGAATCCTAACAGTTTTTAGACCTCATCCAGAGCACGTCCAAGGAATCAGGTGATCGTCTATAAATACCACCACCCTCAAGCCTTTCAGGCACGGCCATTCTATGCCCATTTTTTACACATTTCTTACACTGGCTCTCATTCTCCATTGAAGCTCTCTCATGAGCTCGAAGCTCTAGCCAAAAAAGGGGAACTCCTCTATAAGAGTCTTCTCCATACATCTGCTTGCTGTGAATCTCCACTGACTTCGGCATCGGAGGGTCTTCCACAGAGGGCAACCCCCACAGCACCCTCTGCGTGCGGACTATCTTGCAGGTTCAACCTCGAAGCAGCGGGATCGACGTCCAGATCAGAAGCCAGAAGCGCACCCGAGTCGAAGAACAAATTTCCGCAGCAACACCTTTTTTGCCTCAGCAGGGCACAATTGGGATTGCCTCAGTAAGACAAGGATGGAGATGAAGTGGGATATTGGAAGCGGGGGTCAAGAACCGTTGCCACTCCTCTCAAGGTCAAGTCCTCTTGCAATGGAGTAGAGGAGAGTACTCGAAGCAGCATTCCTTTTGGTTATATAATATTATCGTCAAATTACCTTCGCGAACATTGAACTAGGATGATAATCTAAAGAATGACGAAGAAGAAGCTAGAAATCTTTAAACATCTCTTTTTTAAAGCAAAAATTCTAAAAAAAGTTTTCAAAGATAAGAAGTAACTTAAAAAATAGTGATAAATTATGAACTAAAAGACTTAGCCAAAAACTTGGAGTTCAGATCATTTCTCTCGTTATAAGCGAAGGTTCTTATACCTATTAAAAGTTCCTCTTACCCACTTTTGGAAGGTTGATTCGAGACGTCCTTGTCTGGCAGGAAATGAGCGGTAAGGCCGATAAGGACAGATCACAACCACCTCTGAGCTCGTCGGGAGCAGCCTGTCGTCTCCCCTCCTAGCACAGCATCGTAGTTGGCAAGTAGGTATGGTCTTGTTGGGTATGCGTCGCAATTAGCAGTGGCCGCGGGAGCTATATGCAGTTGCAGATGGTAGGTGGGCCACGTGGCAGTTGTAGGCATTAGGCAGGCCATGTGGAGACCGAGTATAGAGCTAGAATGGACTCTGGGGTCGGGACTGGATGGCCGACTCTGGAGTCAGTGCTGAAGACTGGCCCTGGAGTCGAGACTGAAGGCCAACTCTAGAGTCAGTGCTAGATGACCGACTCTAGAGTCAGGACTGATGACCGACTCTAGAGTCGATGCTGGAGGCCGACTTTGAAGCCGGTGCTGGAGGCCAACCCTAGAGTTGGTGCTGGATGGCCGACTCTGGAGTCGGAAGTCTGGGATCCCTTGCTGAAGGGTCCCACCCATCTTCCTCTCGTCTCCATTGGTCACTTGATCCATTAGTCCTGACGTGACTTGATCAGCCACATCAAATGCCCTCCCGCCCTTGAACTGACGGGGTTACACCTCCCATCCATTGAAAGGGGCGTACAATCATTCGGTGGCTAATCCCTATGTGCCCTTAACTACGAAAAGGGGCACGTGTCCCCGAGGAGCAATGCCTCTTCAATGCGGAAGGCATGGGGCACTGCAATGTTATCGCTCTGTCACCCCTTACCGTCAGAATCGACCGGATCCTCCTCGAGACCGAGGAAACCCCTAGGACTCCAAAAAAAGGCGATCACCATCATGAGGCTGGCATTACTGATGTCCTATCATTGGCCGCAGATCATGCTCCCGATGCGTTTGGTAGCTATCGAGGCATTTCTTCCAGTGGCAGGTGTGCATGTAGCAAGTCGAGTTAGGTGGGACGATTCAAAAAAGAGGCATAAAAGGAGGATTGCCCTGAACTTAGCTCCTCGCACCTTCGAGATTTCCTTTTTCTTCCCCCAAGCTTGAGCCTCCTCCGAGTCTTCCTCCCTCGGACCTTGTTGTTCTTCTTCCTTCGTTCAGATCAGTCCTCCCAACTTCCCTTTGCATCCCTTCTATGGCTTCGTCACCCTCGTTGTCCTCCTCCCCTCCTTCCGAGGATCACGTTTCCTCAGCATAGCTACGGGTTCTCCATCCCCAACACCCCCATGGTCCTCTTCTTCTTAAGAGGACCAAGTCCCATTAGGCCATGGTCCTCTTCTTCTTCAGAGGACCAAGTCCCATTAGGAATGCTGCGAGCTGCTGGCAGGCCTCGGTTAGGGATGCCAATAGTAATATGAGGTTAAGGCTCTTCCACACCTTATGGTCTTTCTCAGCAATGGTGTAAACTTTATCGACGAGCGATGATGTAACTTTCTCGACGAGACCAAGCGTAGGAATCTTTCTATTTTTATAATTCTTTATGTTTATCCATTACAGAATGTGCTTTAAACGGATATGGTTGAAGAATTCTTATCTTAATCGTAAATTCAAAATTTAAAATTTGAATTCACGTAATCTCTCGATATCGAAATATAGGATCATCTTAATTCATCTTAATCGTATCTAACCTATATATTTAATGGAGAAAAACCAACAGGATCATCATCCCTATCGTCAGAGCCTTAGTAGGTAAGGGCTGCGGACGACTGTGGGGATGGGATCGGTCGTATCTAGTCTGACCATGACGTTCGGCCAAGGTGATTGGGTTTCCGTGAGGAAGAAGACCTTGTGTTCTTAGGCTCTTGGTGAACCGGCAGATGTTGAACCGGCTCAAGTGGTTGCAAACCCAATAAAGACTTCTTGAGTCTATTAGTTAACTTGAACCAGAATAGTTGATCAAAATGTTAATTAAATCAAATTAATGTGGTTCAAACAGGATCAACATGGGATGCATTGGGTTAATGGGTTTAGAATCAAACTAAGCTAATCGAACCAAATTCCATTCATGGCAGGTTGTTGGTTGGGCCAAATTAGCTTGAGCCAATATAACCTCATTTCTTTTGGATTTGAATTGGATTCAAATCAGTGAACGAGTCACCTATTTGACCCAAATCACTAAATCAAGAATATTAGAGTAGAGTCAATCGAGCCTAGTTTATTGAACCATAACCCAATTCAAGGTGAATCAGTGAACTAGTTTGTTGAATTAATATTAGTTGATATGGGTTTGAGTTAATTCGAGATGGATTTGACCTAATTAAACCAAATTGAAAAGATTATTAGCTGATTAAATATTAACTAAACTACTTAAGCTTAGGCTTAGATGGTAATTTAAGCAAGAATAACACGGTATTTTCACAATTGTATTTAAATTGATAGTAACCAACAATATTTGAAAATAAATAAATCTTGAATAAAGATAGTTAAGTATATTAATAATCATTAAAATGGAGAGATATCATGGTAATTTTACATATATTATATATATATATATATATATATATATATATATATATATATATATATATATTAAAATAATTTTAAAAATTTAATAATTCATAAATTGGTCTTCAAAATATATATTTTATCAAAACGGTTGAAAAGTAAAATACGTTGAAACGTACCAAAGATCAAAAAAAATTTTGAAAATAAAACATAGTACTTTTTTTTTTTTTTTTTTCAGAACATCTCGATCGAAATGAAATAAAATTGATAATTTTGCTTTAAACACTAGATAGTAATAGCTTACTGTAAATACATAATATTTGTTTTGCTAAAATTGGCCAAAATTGAGGGCATTGCTAAAGGAAGTAGGAACCAAAGGTCGAGAGCCAATATTGAACCAGAAGTAAACCATCAGCTCAGTTTAACGCCTAATATAGAAGCTAACCTATTATATGTATCATTAAGTATTAGACAGGGATTACTGATATAAAACTCGTCAATATGTTAAAATATATGAGAATAACTCAATCCAATACAGTAGAGATTATGAATTTAATATTTACTATTAATAAGTGATAATAATTATAGCAAAATTAACCTAAACTGATGCACCAAAAAAGAGCTAAAACCAGATTCAATTTTAAAATATACATTCATATTACAATATTTCTGAACCAGATTCGAGATTGAAGATTGAACCGTATTCAATCTTCAACTGCAGCACATGAAACAAAGGCTTAAACAAGTCCCAAAAACGTACCATCTCCAGCCAAAACACAGAAACCTGCCTTAATCTTGGGTTGGGGTTTCAAAAGTCCCATAAACGTCACATCTCCAGCCAAAAAAAGTGTCCATCCCTTCGCCCTACAAGCGGATCAACGCAACAGGAGGGCTCATGAGAAATCGGTCCACCCAAACAACTCCACGCTTGACATATGAACGCGTTGCTTCCTCGCGGGCATTGGATCCGTGCCGTCGCGGAACCTCTTCGAACTTCTGGACGCTCCTCCACCGTCGATCCAAAGAGGTGGCGGTGGCGGCGTGGCAAAATCCTGCGCCATCTCGGCCAACATACGCTGCAGCTCCCCCAAACTATACTCTTTTTTCTGTGATCACCAGTCCACCATCATCAGCCACACGTCTAGCCAATGGACGGACAGCAACAAATCGTACAAATACTAATAAAAAAATAAATTCCAGTAAAATGGCACTGAATTATAATAAACAAATATTGGCGACCGTAAGGAAAATCGTGAATCGAGAGGATACCATGTCGTCTAAAGGGGCAACGCCATTTTTTAGCGGACGCATGAAAGCATCCATATGTTCCAACATAACGTGTCAAAAGATCTGGCTCATCTCATCCGCTCGTTTACAGTGTCACCAGCAACAGAAAATGTCAAGAAGAAAGTAAATAAAAATTACCTCTTCCCTAACGTTGGCCATGAGCGACAGCATCTCCTGAACGAAATCATGAAATCCCTAAAATAAATAAAGTAAACAGTGTCAGTAGGCGGGACATTGCGAAGAAAGTTCTAGAGCCAAATATCCTCGTCCCAGTTTGATTCTCTCCAGTGCCCTCCAAAAAGAGAGCATCGAAATAGGAACACAAAACAGAGGGGGGTTCTCTTCGTTTTCTATCATCTAATAACCCAATAACATAACTTAAATAAATTAGCAAGGAGGCTCAAGAAAACATAATTAGAAGCTGTACCTCGACTTCTTCTTCGTCGTCTTGGACTGGATCGTATAAGCCTGTGTCATACAATGTCCTCCTCTTTTCATCCGACAGCACTGCCACCACACCATAAATATTAAATTTAATGATCATAATCCATCCACTTCCCATCACGAAGAGAAACTTAGAACTTGACGACGATTATGAAGAAATATAACCATAAGCGCAACGTATAATTCATTACCTTGGTACGCCTCTTGGATCTGCTGGAATCTCTTGTTGGCCTCTTCCACCAGCGATGGCTCCCTCCCCCTTCTATCCGGATGCCATTTCTATTATCATTTGAACATCCATCCATCAATTAATAAGCTAATAGTTAACGATTACCTGTTCACCCTGGCAAAGCACCGTTAAAAAGAATGGAGCTTAGAGGGAGGAGAGTTCCATATACCATCGCGAGTTTCCGATAAGCGCTGCGAATCTCACAGGCGGAAGCGTCCGGGCGGACGCCCAGCACGGCGTAATAAGATCCCGATCGGCCGCTCCCATGCTCCGTTCCCATCCTCCGGCGAAACTGTTGGGTGGAAAGAGACCGTTTAAAATGCCCGATGGCTGCCGGGATTTAAGGCAGTTAAATATCGAGCTTTTTTATAGAGAGAAGGAGAGGTGGAGTGCGGAATCGAGAAGAATCGGGGCGAATGGCGGGAGGCATCGGTTCGGGAAAGTTCTGGAGAGGTCGGGCGTGTACTCGATACTATGCCAACCTGGATGGTGTCAGAAGATATTTTCGACCCAGTAGAAGCCGAGTTTTAACCACGTTCCCCCCGAGAATACTAGGGCCCACTTTATGGTTAGTGAGCGAGCATAGGGGAAAGCAAGTCATGGATGACGACATTTGCGTGTAGATGCGTCGAGATGGCGACAGGCTCCAATGGGGACGTCGATCTCGAGCTGACAAAAAGAGAGGCGGCGGCCAGCGTGTCGCTCGAGGGGCGCCGCTTGGTTGCTGGCCCTTCTGAACTCATCCGGCCCGTACAACCGCCCAAATGGTCACAACGGTTTGATGTGGAGTGAACGGCGAAGATCAGATATTTTCTATTGATAATAATCTGCTCGAAGATTTAGGTTTAAAAAAACGCTCCATGGTTAAAATTATTTTACCACCCCACCACGAATGAAAGTTGAATTATTTGCCGAAACGTTTGATACAATTAGGGAGAGGAGGAGAAAGAAGACATTGAAAAGGATTACCAAGGCCACCTATCTAGCTATCTCGAGATTATTTTGACAACGCAAAACAACGGGAAAAAAAAGGATTAAAAATCTAACTTCGTTGCTCAATTAACTTATAACTTATATATTTTGCATATTATAGAATATAGAACAGGAAAATCATAAACACATAGTCGTGTTCCTTAGTTAAGGCAATGCATGTTTTACAATGCCTGATTAAGAGTAAAATTGCCTGATACCATCTTGTTGCCGTCGGAATCCATCCTTCGACTTAGGCACGATCGATCTTCAGAAAGAGGGGTGGACCTGCATAAAAAGTCCTCGCGCGAGAGGTGTTGGGGGTGGCCCTCCACGGAAGACCCTCCGACGCTCAAGTCAGTGAAGAAGAAATCGACGATCAACAAGATAATGGGAAGATGGATCTCTCCGAGAGGCCTCTCCGAAGGTGGCCAATCGAGAGCCCTAGAAGGCAAAAGCATCGACGAGCTGCCAGCCTGAGAGCATGAGAGTGAGAGCGCATGTATAAGTGTACGTCCAAGAGCGCGTGCCTATGCGTACCTGAGGAAATCTGCCAGTGTGGTAGTTATAGGCTGTCACCTGTGTCTTGAACGCCTTCTGGAAGGTTCAGAGATTGTTAGGATACGGAGGTGGATATAATCAGGCCGTTGTGGGGCCGTTGAAATTCGTATCCTGTTTGTTAGGGGATCGACGGCCAGGAGAGCTTCTTGATGATTGAGATCTGGCTGAGTAGGCCTGGGAGAGTTATTATAGGTCTTAGGCCACGTTTCGACATGATTCCTTGTCTAGGATGTCGTTATGGCGAATCTGGGCTCTCCCGCGTCAGGTTCCGCGGAGGTGGGTATTGGATTGTGGATCATTTTAACGTAGCCGGGTTATGGTGACTCGAGGGGAAACGAGCTATGGAAGCTAGGGGAGGTCGAGCTACGAAAGCCCGGAGGGGGCCGAGCTACGAAAGTCTGGAGGGGGCTGAGCTGTGGAAGTCCGGACGGAGCCGAGCTACGGAAGCTCGGAGGGGGCCGAGCTACGGAAGCCCGGAAGGACCGAGCTAGGGAGGCCCGGAAGGGCCGAGCTATGGAGGCCCGGAGGGAGCCGAGCTACGGAAGCCCGAAAGAGGCCGAGCTATGAAAGCCCGGAAAGGAACCGAGCTACGGAAGCCCGAAAAGACGAAGGGAGAAGGTCGGCCTTAGCCGCCTCGTACGGATATTAATGCAATATCGATTTTACCCCCCCCAACACATCGGATAAAATTGCATTGGAAGGGGATGTGCAATTAAAGCTATAATTAGGTGGTTTTGGGGACATCATTAGCCAAATCAGTCAAAGCTACCGAATCGGCCAATGTAAAAAATATCCCATCTAAAACTCAATTCACCTGAAAATCTTGATCCCAAAAGGTCTAACCATGCTTTTGGGGACCATGGAAAACCATGCGTTCCCCCTCTTCTCTTTCCTGACCTACTCCATATCTTTAAACCAAACCTGCTTCAGATTAGACTGGACTTAGCTTGATAAGATCTTGCGGAGCTTGAATCTAAAAATAGGAAAAAGTCTTACTGAATCGGGAACGGTGCAATGCAGCTAGCACCATGCTAGGTAATTGATGCATCCTATGTACATACATATATGTATACCAAAGTAGCAAAAAAAAAATTTATTCCTGACATGCACGGCACATAGCGTGCACTAATCAACAGAACCGATGCACTGCTCGAAAAAGTTTTGGATTGGTGCAATACTTTTCCCTAAAAACAGAGCCTGAAAGAGTTTTGGGTTGGGATGAGGTTTAATCTTGGCCCGATCCTCAAAATAAGATTACGGAAAAAATTTATTGTACCTACAGTAAGCGTACATCGAAAGTATAAATTAACAATGATACACACATATGTGATGTAATTTCGATATAATGACATGAACGCGGGGCCAATTCACGAGCTTACTGCACCAAGTGTCTCCATAAGGCCACATTGCTCTATCGTTAATCGTTTTTGCTAGCCGCCTCTTATGTCTTATCCACCCGCCCCCACCATCGAATCTTCTCTATCCCGCTTCCCTGCTCCGCTGCCATCAACCGACGGCGGAGGGTGTGCATTGAAAAGGATGGCTTTGATAGGAATCACACGAATCGCTAAATAAAAATAGAAGAATAATAATTCGATGATCACTTCAAGGAAATTAAATTTTTAATTATAATTTTTAAAAGAATAAGTTTTTAATTAAAAACATTATAATAATAGTTTATTATAAAAAATCAAGAAAAATTATGGCATATCATAGAAATTCGACAGTAACTCCATTTAACTAATTAATAATCCATAACAAATGGAGACCGTGTACAAAGCGGAGGGAGCAGCGCTGCAGTGACAAGTGCAGGGGGCAAGAAGGGGCTGGTGGTGATGGCAGGGGGAAGGGCGGCGCGATGGCGGTGCACAAGGAAGGTTTGGTAAATGGCAACGAAGAATTTGGATTCTTATGGGCTATCCTAGGGATCTGGAGGTTATGGTTTTTTTTGATCATCTTTCTTTCAGGACATTCGGAGCGGTCCTATGAGCAAGCGTGGTCTTTGGTCTGTTACTGCTTATTATATATGGCTGTCGAGGAATCAGATCATATTCTCCGACGACAGGTTTTCCTTTCAAATGATTGTGAGACAGATTAGATTATTGGCTTCAGACTGTACCCACACCTTTCATGATGTTAATTTTGACTCGTCTCTGGGGCTCCCCTGCTGTCCCGACAGCGAACCGGCGTACGGTTTTCGTCTCTTGGGAGCCCCCCTCCACGGTATGTCAAAATTAACTTTAATGGAAGTGTCCGGGATAGAGCTGCTGGATCTGCTTTCATCATTCAGGGACCGATGGGTAATCTTTTGGCGGCGGGTGGCTTTGGATCCCTGGACTCAATAGTTCCTCTGTCGGAGCTCTGTGCTGCTGGGGCAGGTCTTTCATTTGCTGTTAGGATCCTCCATGCTCACAAGATTATGATTGAGGGGGATTCTATGACTGTCATTTCTTGATTATTAAAGGAGAGCTATATAGATGGTTCCTCAAATCCGATTCTGAGGAACTGTTGGTCTATGTTGCGGGAGGTTGATTCTGTCCAGATCCGCCACATTTATTGTGAGGCCAACTCGGCGGCGGACTAGGTGGCGGCCTTTGCTGCTCAACATGCGGGTCCATGGATTTGGAAGCTAGGCGACCCATGTCCTATCCTTCTGCAGCAGATCTTAATTTCTGATATATCTGGGCTGACTCATTCAAGAATTATATAATCGCCTGTTTGTAACCAAAAAAAAAAAAAGTGGCAATGCAAGTTGAAGGAATCGTTTTGACTTCCGGTGGCTGTTGTTGATGATCAAAAATAAAATTTATTCACTGCTATGGCTAATGATGAATTAGAATAATAGGATTAAGGATAATTATTTTATATAAAAAAATAAAAAAATTATTTATAAATGATTATATTAGAATAGTAGTTATTAAAAGATAATAATTAATTAATTAATAAAATTAACATAATAGAAGAAATATTGCCATCAAGTCATATTCCTTGAATATCGAGAAATGGAGCCCCTCCTTTTCAACGGAGTTCCTACAAGAAAAGTTTTCGGGGACCAGTTACACCGGTGGGGACCCTCCGACGATCCAGTAAGCAACTCGGGAATAGTAAAAAAATAGAGCTAAGGAAAAATAGTTAGAGAGCTTGAGTTCAGATCTCTTTCCTCGTTGTGAGTGTAGATTCTTATATCCTGTTCGGATATCCCCTTTTCCACTTTCGAAAGGTGGCTAATTTCGAGAAGTTGTTGTCCGGTAGCGGACAGGTGGCCAGGCTAACAAAGATAGGTCACAACTGACATTGAGCATGTCAGAGGTGGTAGGTGGGCCTAGTTGTGCCAGGCGTACACCGTTGCAGATAGTGGCCACGCACAATTGCAGATGATTAGTGGGCCACGTGGCAATTGCAGGCAGTCAGTGGGCCACATGGTAGTGTCGGAAGGCTCGAGGTAGTGAAAACCTGGAGCTCGAGGCCGAGGGGACCTGGGGTCCGAGGTCGAGGGAACTTGGGGACCGAGGCCGAGAGGACATGAGGTTCGAGGCCGAGGGGACCCATAGTCGGAGGCCGAGAAGACCTGGGGTCTGAGGAGACTTCGGGCCCAAGGTCGAAAGAACATGAGATCCGAGGCCGAGGGGACCCATAATCGGAGGCCGAGGGGACCTGAGGTCCGAGGCCGAGGGGACTTGGGGTCTGAAACCGAGGAGACATGAGGTCCAAGGTCGAGGGGACTTGAAGTCTGAGGTCGGAGGATCTGGGTACGAGGTTGAGGGAACGAGGTCCAAGGCTGAGTAGACCCGCAGTCCGAGGCCGAGGGGACTTAGGATCCGAGGCCGAGGGGACAAGGTCCAAGGCCGAGGAGACCCGTAGTCCGATGTCGAGGGGACCCGCGGTCCGAGTCTGAGGGATCCGAAAGCTGAGGCCGAGGGGGTCTCGGAGGCCGAGGCTGGGGATCCGCCAGTTACCTTCTCCATCAACTCTAACGCGGCTCGATCAGCCACATCAAGAAGCAACCCAGAAATCAGAATCCACCTTGCAAATAGGTTTTATCTTTTTTTCTTTATATTGCAATAGCAATAATTTTTGCAAACCATCACGACATGTCTGCTAAGAGTATAAACTATCTACCTCTCTTGGGCATGTACCATATCCTGAGATCATGGTACGTCGATAGAAGGTATAGACCGTGTATGCCAGATTAAAACCTCGATAAGAAAAATAACTCAAAAGATATATAAAAGAAGAGTATAATTTTTATTGCATAGAAATTAAGAACAAAAAGAAATATAGAACTTGGTTACAGGCTTCATCATCATCCCAAGTTGAATCTAGCCACGCATTGCTCCAGTATGCCCTCCATAATTTTCCCTAGGCCTAAATACAATGATCCAAATAAAAGAAAAATAAAAAGAACTTTGGAGAAAACTTTTTCTCCATGGTAGTACCAATCAAAGTTGGAGCCAATCGGTTCAAGATCGTTCATATCATTACTTGCCTTAGTTTGCACCGAGAATAATGCGAAATTATCTCTCTTTTTTTGGGCAAACAAAGTCCTGATTTAAGTATCGTATGTATCGTTGGACTCTAAAAATAGAACTCTTTTCATTTGTAGACTCATTTTCTGCAAATATCTATAAAAAATATTAATTCTTAATAAATTTAAAGTAATTAATATTTATTTTAATAATTAAATTAAGATAATAAATAAATTTATTAGCTGCATCGGAGGAAGAGACGAAGGGCAGACAGGGAGAGAATGCACAACCGTATTTTGTATTAATTTTTTTTTCTTTTGTTATTTTATAGAAATGTTTCGAAAATTTATTTTCATGATTTCTTATGAAAGTGGCAATACTTTAATTTTTCTCTTCCACTCCCGTTTGCGATTGTTGGTTTCAATTGGACAGAGCCATGGTTGGATATGTGCCGAAGTCTGTCCTTTCTTTTTGTCTGCTATAAGAATGTGGATAGCTGTTACTCCGAGGCTTCACTTCAAAATGCCCATGGTTTCTGATGAATTTGGCAAGTAATTAAGTTGCAACTTAGTTAAATACTAAGTGATGGTTAAAAATAGAAGAATAATGAGGAGAGGAAATGCTTTTTATCATGAAGGACAAACAAGGAATATGACAAACTAAAAACACCTACTAATTTATGAATGTTCATATTTTGTATTTAGAGATGGTAGATTGAATACAACTTATTAGGAATAATTTTCTCAATTTTTATATTGTAAAAGCAGCCTAATTTTATCCTAAAATTACTCTCATTCTAATCTAATCTTTGCCGATAGAGCATGACTGCTACCAGCGGAGTGGAATAAGTTACTTATTAACAGTTGCATTTTTGTAAGTTACAATAGAAATCCAAAAATAAAATCTGATGAGATAATTCTCTATCACCTTATAATTTGTGACTGCTAACCTTAGCTAAACTAATTAGCACCATTGGTAACACCCATTCAGCCTTAAATTGAATGGACTCCACAAATTTTAAGGTGGGAAAGGAAGCCTTAATAACCACAAAATTTCAAGCATCCATTTAGCCTTTTATTGAATGGACTCTGATATGACTAATCAACTGTTAGGCGGAACGATAACACCATACAATTTTTTTTTAAGCAATTACCGCTAGCTTAAGGCTCAGCTGTAGCTTCGGTCTCCAGCTTCAGCCGTGGATTCGGCTTGGCCTACATCTTCGGCACCGGATTCGGCTTGGCCTCCAGCTTTAGCCCCGGATTCGTTTTGGCCTCCAGCTTCAGCCCGGATTCAGCTTGACCTCCAGCTTCGGCCCAGGATTCGGCTTGGCCTCCAGCTTCAGCCCGGATTCAACTTGGCCTCCAGCTTCGGCCCTGGATTCGGCTTGGCCTCCAACTTCGGCCCCGGATTCGGCTTGGCCTCCAGCTTCAGCCTGGATTCGGCTCGGCTTCCAGCTTAAGCTCGGATTCGGCTTGGCCACCAGCTTCAGCCGTGGATTCGGCTCGGCCTCCAGCTTCGGCCTCGGATTCGACTCGGCCTCCAGCTTCGGCCTCGTCGGCCTCGGCCGACGCAGCCACGACATTTCTAGCACCAAAATATTTATGGCCTCAAAGGCCACGCGCATCCACTTTAAGGCATTTATCGCCTTATTCTCTCCTATATTAAAGCACTTATGGCTACCACGTTGGCCACAGCACTTCCTCTTGGCTCCAGCATCAGCGTCTGGCCTCGGCATCGGCCCTGGCTCCAACATCGGCTTTTGGCCATGGCATCGGCCCCGGCTCCAATTCCAGCTCCGATTTCAGCCATCGACGCAGTTCAAATCATAAAGTCAAACTTCAATGCTGAACAGACTTAAAACTACAGCGCGATCTACTCGCCTACCTTTTACCAAAATCACAAACAGTTACAAGCGCTGCGCAGTTGCCGATATACGCGACACCCATTCAGCAAGAACTCACCTGCCCGCCGTTCTCGGGGCTCATCCTAACAACGCAGATTCGAACGGGGTAAAGGTGACCCCCTGGACAGGTATAAAAAGAGGACCCGAGCTCAACGCGGGGGATCTCTTTCTCTCTTTCAAGCTCTACTCAGATACCACATTCCTATTCTACAACCCACTAACTTGAGTGTTAGAGGGTCCCTACCGGAACCACCGGTACAAAACTTTTTGTAGGCTCTCGAAGGAAGACGGTGACCCCTCTGCATCCTAGAAGGCCCGTGAAGATCTCAGCTCACCCGACGCTCATCGCGAGTGATTTGGCAGCAACAGATTGGCGCGCCAGGTAGGGGGGTAGCAGACAGACGTTCACCTTCACGCATCTGCAACCCCTCGATTTCTGCAAGGAAGAGGATGGTGACGACGCAAGCTCAGGAAGCTTCCACTAGCCATGCTGTGGAACGCCTTTCGTAGGCTGAGCAATCAGAGGCCAACGTCTATAATTCTTAGTTCAAATGAATTTTTAATGCATATACTCAAAGTTTTTGTTATCATAAAAAAGGGGGAGATTGTTGACCCAATTATTAATTTTGATGATTAACAAAATTATTTGAGTATAACATTTGAAGTTACTAATGATTTTGATTAAGTTTTTCAGTTTATGATTTGATTCATTAATCAAAATCACTAGACAAATCAAATTCTAGTTCGAATCTAATGTCAAGGTAAGATTGCAAACATTAGAGTCGACATATGAAATCGCAGAGTCGACTCCGAAATTCGGCACAGACTTAGAGTCGACTCCCGGACTGTTAGAGCCGACTCCAACAGAAAAGACAGAACGATGGTTTTTCTGGCCACGACTTAGAGTCGACTCCCGGACTGTTAGAGTCGACTCCAGAAGATTTTTGATTAGAGCCGACTCCAGAAAAGTTAGAGTCGACTCCAGATTGTCAGATACAACTCCAGAACTGTTAAACGTCTCTAAACTCTATTTTTATCTTTTTAATCCCAACGGCTATTACCATATTTGGTTCTAATCCTTCTTACACTTGTTTCTAACGGATAGTTTTTAGCTATTTATGGATTAAGAAGGATCTATAAGAAGGGGTTTTCTGTTGAATCCAAAAAAAATAGAAGAGAGATAAGAATAGAGAAAAACCTTTGAAATCCATTAGAAAATCAAAAGAAAAAAGAGGGGAGATTCGAAAGGGAAGATTATACTAATTCCCCAAAAAGAAGAGAGAGAGATTTCAAGCTTTCGTGGTTTCATTTTGAAGAAATCTCAAAAGAAGAAGCAAGCCCTAGCTTTCTGATCTTCGGAGCTTCAAGAGCATTCTAAAAGAAGATCCACTCAAGAGAAGAGAAGAAGCAAGCCATCAAGATCTGCAAATCAGGCTTTGATTCCTATCTTTTTATTGTTGTTCTATTATTGTGTATTTGCTTATTGGAGGAGCTTTTAAACTTGCAAAAACGTTATTGTTTGCTGGGTCAATCGAAAGATTGATTCCGTTAAGGCTGTTAGCCTTGTGCAAGCAGTTTGCTTGTGTTGTAAGGTTGTGTGCTGGTGAGCCTTGAAAACCAGCTGGGTTCGTTGTGCACCCGAAAAATAACAAGTTTGAGTTGTGAGCTTGCAAAACAACTCTGCTGTAATCAGATTGATTATAGTGTGGACCCAAAGGTACTTGGGAGTGGATGTAGGTGTAAGTACACCGAACCACTATAAAACTTCTTGTGTTTGCCGTGATTATTTCCTTGTCTCATTCTTGCATACTCTGTTTTAATTCGTATACATCTAAGTTTTTACTTCCGCTGGGGGATTATTTTTTAAAAGGAGTTTAATTTTTGAAAAACCCAATTCACCCCTCCCCTCTTGGGTTGCTATCTAGACCAACAATTGGTATCAGAGCTAGTGCTCATTTGATTTGATCTAACGATCAAGAGTCAAAGATCCACATGGCAACTCAAGCTGGTTCATCTTTTTCAGAAGGCCAATCTACTAAAAGACCACCCTTATTTAATGGTTTAAACTATGGTTATTGGAAGGCTAGAATGAAAATCTTCATTTAAGCACTTGACTATGATCTATGGAGCATTATAGTCAATGGACCACACATACCCACTGCTAGAATTAATGGTATGGAGATCCCTAACCGGAAATGGAATGGGATAAACAAGATAAAAAATTGGCACAACTTAATGACAAGGCAATGAATGTTTTGTACTGCTCATTAGATGCAAATAAATTCAATCGTATATCTATTTGCATCTCTGCTAAGGAAATCTGGGATAGACTTGAGGTTACCCATGAGGGAACAAATCAAGTCAAGGAATCCAAGATTAACATGCTAGTTCATAAGTATGAATTGTTTAAAATGGATGCATGTGAATCTATCTCTGATATGTCACTAGATTTACTGATATAGTGAATGGTTTAAAAAGTCTTGGTAAATCTTATGATAATTCTGATCTTGTGAGGAAGGTTTTGCGTTCTTTACCTAGGACTTGGGAAGCTAAAGTAACTGCAATACAAGAGGCAAAGGATCTAAATACCCTACCCCTGGAAGAATTATTAGGATCCTTAATGACTCATGAGCTTCAAGTTAAGCAACATGTTGATGATGATGAGTCAAAGAAAAGATGACTATGGCTCTTAAGATTTCTGAATATATGGAAGAGCCTCATGAATCTGAAGATAAAGTGATGATGAGGACATGGTACTCATCACAAGGAAGTTTAAAAGATTCATGAAGAAAAAGAAGTTTGAAAAAAAAAGCCCTCTACTAGAAAAGATGAGGACAAGGGCAAAGAAAAAGAAGTTATCTGTTTTGAATGCAAGAAGCCGGGACACTTTAAATCTGAATGTCCACAACTAAAGAAAGGCACCCGGAGATTCAAAAGAAGGCAATGATGGCCACATGGAGTGATTCGGAAAGCTCAAGTTCCGAAGAGGAAGAGAAAAGTGAAATGGCCAATCTATGCTTCATGGTAGACAATGATGAGGTAAGTCCGAGTTTTCTAGATGATTTTACATTTGAAGAATTGCATAGTGCATTTTATGAACTAATTGATGATTATGCAAATCTAAGCTCAAAGAATAAAGAGTTGAAGAATCAAATGCAAAATCTATCTTTAGAAAATGAAAAGCATATTGTGGAAAATGAATTTCTAAAGAAAGAAAATAAAAATTTGAAAAATGAAGTTGATAGGCTTAAACCCATTGTTAACAAATTTACTTTAAGCTCTATCAAACTTAATATGATTTTGGACAACCAAAAAGCTATTTTTGATAAAGCTGGATTAGGATATAATCCACTTAAAAAGCAAAAATCCTTGAAAAATATTTTTATACATGCTGAAAAATCATCAAATATTACTTGTTTTAAATGTGGAAACAAAGGACATAAATCTTATATGTGTAAAACTTCACATGATAAAAGAAAGATGATTTGGGTTCCCAAAGGAACAAAATTTATTGCATCTAACCATGAAGGACCCAAGAAGGCTTGGGTACCTAAAGTTAAGATATGAATATTTTGCAGGAGTATCTTGCAGCCATCAGACTGAAAAGAAAGTGGTACCTTGATAGTAGTTGCTCAAGACACATGATGGGTGACAAAGATCAATTCATCACCCTTGAAACAAAAAGAGGTGGAGTAGTTACTTTTGGTGATAATGGTCAAAACCATATCATGGGTATTAGTAAGATTCAAATTACTCCATCTACTCATATTGATAATGTCTTATATGTTGATGGACTTAAGCATAATTTGATAAGTATTAGCCAACTGTGTGATAAAGGTTTCAAAGTTTCCTTTGAAGCTTCTATTTGCACTGTTACTAATCCAATTGATAACAACATTATTCTTGTTGGTATACGTTATGGCAATGTGTACTTAATTGATTTGAGTAATTTGTCTCCAAGTAATCATTGCTTAGTTGCTAATAATGCTAAGATGAATGAGATTGATTGGCTATGGTACCTTAGATTAGGTCATGCAAGCGCACACCTAATTTCTAAACTATTAAAAATGGATTTAGTTAAAGGTATTCCTAGTTTAAATTTTGAAAATAATCAAAATATGATGCATGTCAATTTGAAAAACAAACAAGAACTTCCTTCAAATCTAAGAATGTTGTTTCAACTACTAGGCCATTAGAGCTACTACACATGGACCTTTTTGGACCTACTAGAACCACAAGTCTAGAAGGAAAGAAATATGGTCTTGTGATAGTAGATGATTACTCTAGATTTACTTGGGTAATATTTTGGCTCACAAAGATGAGACTTTCTCAATATTCCTGAAATTCGTTAAGAAAGTCACAAATGAGAAAAACACTACCATAGTGTCTATTAGAAGTGATCATGGAACTGAATTTGAAAATCACTTATTTGAAAAATTCTATTTTGAAAAAGGCATACATCATAATTTTTCAGCACCTAGGACACCACAACAAAATGGTGTTGTAGAAAGAAAGAATAGGACTTTAGAAGACATGGCCCGTACCATGCTATGTGAACGCCAACTTCCAAAATATTTTGGGCAGAAGCTATAAACACAGCATATTACATCCTAAATAGAGCCCTAATTAGACCTATCCTTAAGAAAACTCCTATGAACTATGGCATAATAAGAAACCAAATTTAGGTTATTTTCATGCATTTGGTTGTAAATGCTTTATTCATAACAATGGTAAGGACAATCTTGGAAAGTTTGATGCAAAGTCTGATGAAGGCATTTTTCTAGAATATTCTACATCTAGCAAGGCATATAGAGTATTTAATAAGAGAAGTTTAGTTGTAGAAGAATCCATTCATATAGTGTTTGATGAGTCTTTAGCATCAAGTTCGAGTAAAGTTGATGATGATGAAGATACATCTTTGATTGAAAGAGGAATTGAAAAATTAAATGCATCTTCAGATCAAGAACCTGAAGCTAAGGATGATAACTCACCTAAGGTTGATGGTATTGATACTGCTCATAATGATAAAGATCTACCTAGAGATTGGAGATATACTTATGGTCATCCTAAGGACCTAATCATAGGTGATCCATCTCAAGGTGTAAGGACTAGATCATCAATAAGAAATATCAATAATCATCTTGCATTTGTATCTCATATAGAACCCAAAACTATAGAGGAAGCTGAGAAAGATAGTTATTGGATGTTAGCAATGCAGGAAGAGTTAAACCAATTCACTAGGAACCAAGTTTGGACTCTAGTAGATAGACCTAGAAACCATCCTATAATAGGATCTAAATGGGTTTTTAGAAATTAATTGGATGAAAATGGCTTGGTAATAGAAATAAGGCTAGATTAGTTGCAAAGGGATATAATTAGGAAGAATGTATAGATTTTGATGAAACCTTTGCACCTGTTGCTAAATTAGAAGCCATTAGACTACTACTTGCATTTGCATGTCATATGAATTTCAATTTATTTCAAATGGATGTTAAAAGTGCATTTTTAAATGGTTTTATAATGAGGAAGTTTATTGAACAACCTCCTGGTTTTGAAGATTATGAATTTCCAAACCACGTCTTCAAATTACACAAGCACTTTATGGTTTAAAGCAAGCACCTAGAGCTTGGTATGATAGATTAAGTAAATTCTTAATTGAAAAAAAAATTTCTAGAGAAATATTGACAAAACTTTATTTTTAAAAGAAAGAAAAGGATTTTTAATTGTTCAAATTTATGTTGATGACATTGTATTTGGTGCAACTAACAATCTCCTTTGTCAAGAATTCGCTAAGTTAATGCAGGGAGAATTCGAGATGAGCATGATGGGAGAACTCAACTTCTTCCTTGGACTTCAAATCAAATAAGAAAAGCAGAGATTTTTATCAATCAAACAAAGTACACAAAGGAAATACTCAAGAAGTTTGGTATGGAATCTGCTAAACCCCTTGGTACGCCAATGAGTCCCTCATGCAAGCTGGAGGATGAAGAAGGTAAGAAAGTAGATCAGAGCATTACCGAGGTATGATCGGATCACTTCTTTACTTAACTGCAAGTAGGCCAGATATTATGTTTTCTTTGCCTATGTGCAAGATATCAATTACCCTAAAGAATCACATTTTTGCTGTTAAAAGAATCTTTAGATACTTAAATGGAACTAAAATGTAGGATTATGGTATTCTAGAGACTCAACTTTGAAATTGATTGCTTATTCTGATTCTGATTATGCTGGTTGTAAATTAGATAGGAAGAGTACGAGTGGTGCATGCCAACTTCTAGGAAGTAACTTAATTTCTTGGTTTAGCAAGAAGCAAAATTCGGTTGCATTATCCACTGCTGAGGAGAGTATGTTGCAGCTGGAAGTTGCTGTGCTCAAATCCTTTGGATTGACAACTTGAAGATTACGGTATCACACTTGATAAAATTCCTTAGATGTGATAATACTAGTGCAATCTCTAAGAATCCAATCCAACACTCTAGAACTAAACATAGAAATTAGACATCACTTTATTAGAGAACATGTTTCCAACAATGTTTGTCTTGAATATGTGAATACTAATGATCAATTAGCTGCTATTTTTACCAAACCATTAAGTGAAAGATTTTGTTATCTTAGAGGAGAATTAGGAGTTTGTGATCCTTTAGAATGACTTTCTGAAACTCTTAAGGACAACTATCTAGACTTCATCAATTTCTTGAAAATCCTCTATGTTCAATAAGGAAATTTATCTAGAAATTTGATTCATTGTTTCCCCAATTGATTAAGGAACACTTATCTAGAGTTTGATGATTAATTTGATTAGTTTTCAGATCCTTGAAATTCGAATTTTTCACTGAAACTATTGTGGAGTCGACACCTACAGTTTGGAGTCGACACCTTTTTTTGATGTTCTGTCTGGCAATTAGAGCCGACTCCGCTTCTGCAGAGCGACTCTAATTCGGGCGCTGACAGATTTTCTGGTTGGAGCGACACCTCGCTTTGCGGGAGTCGACTAAGTGAACCTAGGTCAAAATAAAAGGCGGAGTGACACCTAAACGAACCCTATCGTCTCCAATCCTCTCTAGAGCCGTTCCAAACCTATTCCAACCCCTCTAAACTCTTCAAATCCCTTGATTACTCATTCCAATCGAATCCCATGGCTCCTAAAAGGCGTGCGATTGTTGGAGGTTCGGCCGTTCCCACGAGAAAAAGGACGATTTGGAGGCAAGCGACGTCATCTTCATCATCTGCCACTCAAGAAGCTTCTCCACCTTCTCCATCTTCTCTTCTCCGTGACCAATTAGCGGGTAAGGCCATCACTACCGGAAGAAAAGTTGATTTCGACTTCTTTGCTTCGGAAGGTTTTACTATTGGCCGTCAATTGAAGGAAATGGGTTGGGAGAAAGTTTGTTCTTTGGATGTTCCTACCTACCCTGCCCTTGTAAGAGAGTTCTACAATGATTTAAGTAGAGGAGAGGGAGGTTTAGTAAGTTTTGTTAGAGGAACAAGAGTTGTAATTACTGCCGAGACCCTTGGAAATTTATTAGAGATGCCCACTATTGGAATAAATGAGTATCATGATGATCGTAGTGGAGCCCTATCTAGGATGTTGGGAGAGAAGTATCTGAGTTTGAGGAGATTTTGGCAAATCAATTGAACTTGGAACTCAGGCTTCTTCATAACATCTGCGGGAGGATCTTATTTCCAAAGATAGGCAGATTTGAGTATGTCTCA
>UESW01004937.1:171437-209071 GCA_900491605.1 Calamus simplicifolius | reverse complement strand
AGCACATATTCCTCACCTCCACCTCAGACAGCATTTATTTCTGGGAGATTTTCTGATGAGCAGATTGGTCAGCTCAGAGCACTACTAGCTGAGTATGACAGTCAGAGGAGCAATGATATTTGTCAGTTGAGAGATGACATCAGACAATTTAAGGAGGAGATCAATTCCAGACTCGACTTGATTTCATTTTCCATTAGCCGCTCTGCATAGTCCCTTGGCACTGAGCTTCAAAAGATTTTTGAAAGGCTGGAAGGGGTTGCAGATGGATCTAGAGCCTATCTAGATGCTACTGGACAATTGAAGAAAGATTTAGACCTTGCTGTTGCTCAAGTTGAGAGCTGTCTTGAAGGCTTTAAGAAATCACAAAAAGATGAAATTATGGAAATGATAGGCCATCTGAAGAAAATTGTATACAAGCATGTTTGAGTGACCTTCTATTTCCTACAGTGATACCCTATCTAAAGCCTATCCTACCCCAATCTTTTAGAAACCTAAGTTTAGCTCTTCATATTTGATTTCTAGTTTATCATACTTTGTTAGCATGTATCTAGGAATGTCTGATTGATATAGTACTTTACTGAGAATGTATTTTGATAGACACATGTAATGCATCTTGAAATGAAATACAATTATCTTTTTATTGCAAATTTGTCTATATCGAGCAAGTACCATGGATGAAGATTATTATCTCTACGATTGAATGAACCAACACCCTCGCTCTGATAACCTACATTATTTCTAAACTCACCTTATTGCTGATAACAAAAAAGGGGAGAGAAAAGTGTATATGCATAAAAAAAAAAATGAAAGAATATAAGATTTATAAGATTTCAATAAGTCTTAATCAATTGGCATATCAATTGGCATATCTTAAAAGGGGAGAGAGAAATTTCTAAATTCTAATCAATCGATCATATTTCAATTTATCTACATATACCTTACATAGGGGGAGTTATTTAATGCAGGGGAGCTTAATGATTTTCTATATTAAATCATCTTGATTGCTGGCTATAATAGAACTCAGGTATGTTTTTAAAGTTCATTTTGAAACTTGACATCAAATTCTCTATTAGGAAGTTTTAAAGCTTTAACAATGTCTATAATTCTTAGTTCAAATGAATTTTTAATGCATATACTCAAAGTTTTTGTCATCATCAAAAAGGGGGAGATTGTTGACCCAATTATTGATTTTGATGATTAACAAAATTATTTGAGTATAACATTTGAAGTTACTAATGATTTTGATTAAGTTTTTCAATTTATGATTGGATTTATTAATCAAAATTACTAGACAAATCAAATTCTAGTTCGAATCTAATGTCAAGGTAAGATTGCAAACATTAGAGTCGATACATGGAATCGCAGAGTCAACTCCGGAATCCGGCACAGACTTAGAGTCGACTCCCGACTGTTAGAGCCGACTCCAAGAGAAAAGACAGAATGATGGTTTTTCTGGCCATGACTTAGAGTCGACTCTGGACTGTTAGAGTCGACTCCAGAAGATTTTTGATTTAGAGCCGACTCCAGAAAAGTTAGAGTCGACTCCAGATTGTCAGATACGACTCCAAAACTGTCAGAACGTCTCTAAACTCTACTTTTATCTTTTTAATCCCAACGACTATTACCATATTTGGTTCTAATCCTTCTTACACTTGTTTCTAACGGATAGTTTTCAGCTATTTATGGATTAAGAAGGATCTATAAGAAGGGGTTTTCTGTTGAATCCAAAAAAAATAGAAGAGAGACAAGAATAGAGAAAAACCTTTGAAATCCATTAGAAAATCAAAAGAAAAAAGAGGGAAGATTCGAAAGGGAAGATTATACTGATTCTCCAAAAAGAAGAAAGAGAGATTTCAAGCTTTCGTGGTTTCATTTTGAAGAAATCTCAAGAGAAGAAGCAAGCCCTAGCTTTCTGATCTTCGGAGCTTCAAGAGCATTCTAAAAGAAGATCCACTCAAGAGAAGAAGAAGCAAGCCATCAAGATCTGCAAATCAGGCTTTGATTCCTATCTTTTTATTGTTGTTCTATTATTGTATTTGCTCATTGGAGGAGCTTTTAAACTTGCAAAAACGTTATTGTTTGCTGGGTCAATCGGAAGATTGATTCCGTTGAGGCTGTTAGCCTTGTGCAAGCAGTTTGCTTGTGTTGTAAGGTTGTGTGCTGGTGAGCCTTGAAAACTAGCTGGGTTCGTTGTGCACCCGAAAAACAACAAGTTTGAGTTGTGAGCTTGCAAAACAACTCTGCAGTAATCAGATTGATTATAGTGTGGACCCAAGAGGTACTTAGGAGTGGATGTAGGTGTAGGTATATCGAACCACTATAAATCTTCTTGTGTTTGCCGTGATTATTTCCTTGCCTCATTCTTGCATACTCTGTTTTAATTCGTATACATCTAAGTTTTCACTTCCGCTGGGGGATTGTTTTTAAAAGGAGTTTAATTTTTGAAAAACCCAATTCACCCCCCCTTTTGGGTTGCTATATGGACCAACAAGTGTGATGAGACAAGATCGACTGGAAAGAAACGTCGATCTCCTTCTCTTCGGAGGACTCCGTGGCGGCTGGCGCAGGCTCGGCTTCTGGTTGCACGCCCGATGCTTCGGCTTGGGCAGGTTCAGCTCCTGCTCCCTCGCTAAAAGGGGCGGCCTCCATATCAGGCCCCAGAACCGTGTCGGTTGGCTCCGCCTCGGGGGCCGCTGGTGGTGATGACGATGCCTCTTTTCTTTGCTCCGAAGGGGTGTCCGTCAGGTCGATGGGGGATGGAGCAGAAAGCGGGGAACGAACCCGTCCTCTCTCGGCCTCATCCCTTGCTGAAACCTCTCTGGCTTCGGCTTCTTCGACAGCTTTGGTAGCAACCTTCCTCCTGGCGGGAGCCTCCTCTTCTTGGGCCTTTCTTTTCCTTGTGGCGGCCCTCCTTATATCACGGAGCGATGGTGCCATACCTGCAAGCCAATGAATTTTGGTCAAAAGGGAAAGAAAAGCAAAAATCAAGAGAAAGGCTGCACTGCTCACCATCATCAGAAATAATACCCGCTAGCCGAAGATTCTCCTCGGCTAGCAGCCGGTTGCAGCGAGGGACGTCGGCAGTAATCAACTGCCCGATCGCCTCCTGATCCCTTGGAAGAATTCTGGGGTCTTTGTTGGCTTCGGTGTCAGGTATTCCCCACTCAGTCTTCACTCCGTCGATTTGGGCAAAGAAGAACCTATTTTTCCATCCCTTAACCGAAGTAGGATGATGCAGCCTAAGAGTTCTAGTGGGCCTGGGGGTAAAGGACCACCAGCCTGATTGTTTCCTAAGGGTATAGAAGTTACGAAAGAGAGAAATCCTGGCCTCTATCCCATGTATGTGGCATAGCACTAGGAAACCTACAAGGGTCCGAATGGAATTTGGGACCAACTGAGTTAAAGTTAAGGATATCTATCTAAGACGTTCAATATGAAAGGATGAAGGGGAATGCGAAGGCCAGCCTTAAAGTAGTATTCGTAGAGGGCAACCCTCCCAGGATAGGAAGAAGTTATCCTATCCTCAGGAAGAGGCCTGTATAGGTGGAGATTGGTAGGGATTTGATAACAAGCCCGAAGATTGATTATCTCCTGGGCCGTCATCACAGAGGAAATCCCCTCGGGGGATTCCCCGCACGAGAGGGGCCAGCGACGGCCGGACGGCGCGAGCAAGGGTCCGTCCGACGGCCAGGCGATTCTCAACGAGAGATCGCCCGACCACCTGTGGTTGCTCTACTGGGACATTCTCTGCATAGGTGGACCATTTGGACGCCGGAGAAGAGGCAGATTGTTGAGGAAGATCGGGGGAATAGCCCTCGGAGCCGGAAATAGAACATGAAAGGGATGAATCAGTCATGGTAGCAGAACTAACATGAACTCGAGCACGAAGAATCGAAGGTGAAGGACTCGGGAAGATGGGAGACGACAGGGGGTAAAATCAGGGTAGGAACGAAAATGGAAGCAGTAAGAACATTTGTAGCCGAAAACGCCATCCTTTATAGACTTGTCTTTTCAAAACCGTCCCGCCAATTTCATTCTGGCTACGTGCTCGCTTTCCATTGGGGGCGGCTATGGTAACCACCTAAAGCGTTGAACTCGGAAGCCACTGCCAACGAAAAGATAGCGGTGACCTCACCGTAATGATGTGTTTGCCCAGCACTCGAGGGAGATCCACCTCGATCCCAACAGTTGAGGTGGGCGAGATGATGGCGTCGCAGCGTCCAATGCATGTTTAAGGGCAGGGCCTTTGGCACGTGGCGCCTGAAGATTAGCCACCGGGTGATAAAGCGCCCCCATTCAATGGTAAGTGCACGCTCACCCATCTCGGGAGCGGGGGGGCACCTGATATGGCTAATCAACTGTCAGGCGAAACGATAGCACCATACGATTTTTTTTTTTAGCAATTTCTGCTAGCTTAAGACTCCGCTGTAGCTTCGGCCTCCAGCTTCGGCCGGATTGGCTTGGCCTCCAGCTTCGTCCCCGGATTCGGCTTGGCCTCCAGCTTCGGCCCGGATTCAGCTTGGCCTCCAGCTTCAGCCCGGATTCGGCTTGGCCTCCAACTTCGGCCCCGGATTCGGCTTGGCCTCCAGCTTCGGCCCCGGATTCGGCTTGGCCTCCAGCTTCAGCCCGGATTCGGCTTGGCCTCCAGCTTCAGCCCGGATTCGGCTTGGCCTCCAACTTCGGCCCCGGATTCGGCTTGGCCTCCAGCTTCGGCCCGGATTCGGCTTGGCCTCCAGCTTCAGCCCGGATTCAGATTGGCCTCCAGCTTCAGCTCGGATTCGGCTTGGCCACCAGCTCCAGCCGTGGATTCGGCTCGGCCTCCAGCTTCGGCCTCGGATTCGACTTGGCCTCCAGCTTCGGCCTCGGCCGACGCAGCCACGACATTTCTAGCACCAAAATATTTATGGCCTCAAAGGCCACGCGCATCCACTTTAAGGCATTTATCGCCTTATTCTCTCCTGTATTAAAGCACTTATGGCTGCCACGTTGGCCACAACACTTTCTCTCGGCTCCAGCATCGGCGTCTGGCCTCGGCATCGGCCCCAGCTCCAATATCGACTTCTGGCCCCGGCATTGGCCCCGGCTCCAATTCTGGCTCCGATTTCAGCCATCGACACAGTTCAAATCATGAAGTCAAACTTCAATGCTGAACAGACTTAAAACTATGGCGCGATCTACTCGCCTACCTTTTACCAAAATCACGGGCAGTTACAAGCGCTGCGCAGTTGCCGATATACGCGGCACCCATTCAGCAACAGCTCACCTACTCGCCATTCTCGGGGCTCATCCTAACAAAGCAGATTCGAACGGGGTAAAGGTGACCCCCTGGACAGGTATAAAAAGAGGACCCGAGCTCAACGCGGGAGGATCTCTTTCTCTCTTTCAAGCTCTACTCATACCATATTCCTGTTCTACAACCAACTAACTTGAGAATCGAAGGGTCCCCATCGGACCACCGGACTAGAACTTTTTCTAGGCTCTCGAAGGAAGACGGTGACCCTCTGCATCCTAGAAGGCTCGTGAAGATCTCAGCTCACCTGACGCTCATCATGAATGATTTGGCAGCAACAGACTCCACAAACTTTAAGGTGAAAAAAGAAGCCCCCGATAACCACGGAATTTCAAGCCGACCAAAAAATCCCGTATCTATAAATGACGGTGTGATTTAATCTGATATAGTTTTTATATTTAATCTCTTTTTCTTTGGAAAAATCTTAGATAGAGGATTTTTTAATAAAATAGATTTCAAAAATACTTTACTGTTCTCATTTCTTAATGCAGCCCAGCAGGCAACTATATTGGTTTCACCATTTTCTGATCCCATTTTCTTCTTAACGTTACTGTTTGAAAATGACATCGGATTTAGACCATATCAAAATTGAGGAAAGTTTGAAACCAGATGTATAATGTGATTCTCTCAAGTTGTAAATGAGAGCAAATGCACGAATTGAAGATTACATAACGTAGTTTGCAGAAACCAGGTGCAAGAGATCGAATAGATGACTTGTTATGTGTAAAAGTTAAACATTAGCTTTCACTTTAATTTTTTGGCGCATAATTTTGGTGAAATTAATTGAACGCCGGGTGTGCTCGGGGCATTATGAATAGCATTAGACCCGACCCAATATACAGGAGTTGATGGGCATAAAAAATAGCTATCCATCATGTGAGTCACCCTTATAGTACTAAAGATCGGCTCAAAGTAAATTTTGCCTAACTTACAAGGATATCAGTTTATAAGAAAATGGGATTGTAATGACTATTCATTAACTTTCACTCAAGTTTTTTGGCACATAATTTTAATTTGTTAACAAAGTTAATTAGACTAGCAAATAATGACATCTCGATTTACGATTAACAGGTTCATTGGCGGAGTTTATCCTCCTTATGATGACTTCTTTTAGGAGCCCGTTATTATTTGCATTTAAAAGCAGATTCCATCGTTAAAATACATAGATTAATGATACCAATCTGCATGGTCTTTATTTAGTAAGAAAAAGTCTTTACACTATGTGCGGTGCCGACCGCATGCACCCACATACAGCCGCATGTGTAACAAAGGCATTTTTATCCTTTTAACACTGCACATGCGTCACACGCACATGAGGTTAGTCATCGTGCACATCCAGAAAGAATTTTTCATTTAGTACTAAGGAAAAGCCATGCTGCATCACATGCAACATAGAAGAAGCTGCACCGCGCGTGATAATTGGCTAGCGATGTGCACAAGCATATGCCAAAGGCAAAAGAAAATATTCTTACCGTGGCACGTGCAGCACCGTACGTCAATCATTGTGCACCTTGCACTTGTTTGCAGTGTGCTTGGAGCAAGACTTTTCAAAGTAGTAAAAGGCTCCCTTGGCTAATGGGCTTTGATTGCACACATGTGGAAACCCGTTCTTTTGCTTCTAATTATTTTAATTTATTCTAAAATTATTTTAATATTTGTTTTGACATTTAAATGAAGTTTAATTATCAGACTAAATGTTAAGATTGCATTAGTAGCCCATAACAACAGCTAACTTTCAGCTGCTTATTTAGTCTTTAAAGATCGGCAAGCAGGTCGAGCCAATCAGATCATACCTTACTCCAAAACTAATTGAATTTTTTTTTTTTTTTTGGACTTTAGACAGAATTCAGATCTATTTTTTTTTTTTTTCAAAAATATTAACCTAAGTCTAAATTAAGCCTAAGTCTGCCTAGCTCAGAACTCAATCAGAATAATCTAAAACAGCTCATTTGGACTTTAAAAAAGTTAATTTTTAGTTTTAAAATACCTGCACAAAGCACGCAATATTTAAAATAATTATATTTAATCACTTAAGAAATTTACTAACTATTTTCACAAAACGAACACAAAAAATGTTACAAGATTTAAATGATCCATTACATTTTAAAATTTTGGAATTAAATTCAAGTCTAATTAAAAACCAATGCTTTCAATCTTATTTGGGCTTGAGCTTTGGATCAGGTCTAAAATTGGTCATCCATCCCAAAACTTTTTGAACTTTAACTTTGAACCATCTGAATTAATTCAAATTCAATCTATAACTCGGATTGAAATTAGATTAGCTTAATGAACCATGGGCTGATCCGAACCTACTTTCAACCCATCAGCCACTATCTATTAAAGCTATTACCAGACTGGTTTCTGAAAAAAAAAAAAAAAAAAAAAGGCAAGGTTTCAATCCAAATTTCCTAATTTGTAATTTCATGAATTATTTCTTAATTTTATTTATGGTTATTTAGTCATTAAAATTTTGATTTTCCAATTTTAGCAATATTTATCTCAAACAAGATACAAGCTCTTTTTTTTTTTTAACCCATCTTTTTGTAGGATACATGTGAGATTTATCTCAAACAAGGTTTCAAGCTGCATGGTTTCCATCGTGGAATTCCACCTAGAACTCAAACCACGCTTCTTTCTTTTCTTGGTCGGTGTCGATGGCTGCGTTGACGGTTGCTCGGTCATGTTTTTTTTTTTTTTAATATAGACGAATGATTACACAATTTTGATACATAAATAATCTAAAAAATTTTAAAAAATATATTAAAAAAATAAAATTTAATTTTTTTGAATTCAAATTCAATCAGTGAAATATTAAGCTGAAAGCAATCAATCAGCCATAAAACCAGAACAGATCGAAGCATAAAATCCATCCCTTCGTTAGAGACAAGTCATTGCAAGTCGATGCAACTCCGAGAAGGCTTGACCACAGTATGATCAACGGAGGGCGGTAGGCGAGGGGCGGCTGCCAGCTTTTGAAACTGAAGCGAGAATGACTTGCTCTAGATTCCCTCCCAATCCTTCTGTCGACCATGGACGTCGGTCCTAATTGATGAAATCCGGTTCGAAAGTCACCCTTGGCTCGGTGGTTTGGACTAATTCCAAGCCTTCTTCTTCTAAGTGGACCAAAATTGTCTTGGTAGTGCGTCTTGACCAACAAATACACACAATTTGGAGTGGACTGATCAGACGTGTTAGAAAGGTTGGTCATCTTCGGATTACGCGAAGTTTATTTTTATGTTATTTGTTTGGAAACTGGACCTGTTTTTCCCGTCTGTTCTGCTGAGCCTGATGCAATCAAATTTATGGAAGCTTTATTGACGAAAGTTGGTTCACATGAATTCATATTTATTATTGCTTTTCATCTATGGCTCTCTTATAATTAGAATCATCCTTCCTATTTTTTCTAATTATAACTGGGCACCATTTCTTCTTGTGTTATGCTCATGCATGCAGGCGTTAATTTGATGATCTAAATAGAATTCTAAATTATTGAGGATTCTTATACCAATATAATAATATTCCATGATGATTTAAAATCATTTTGTTTGATATATTATATATTAGTTATTAAAAAAATTTGTAATCTAAAATAACCATCTTTGGTATATCATGAAAATTTTAAATAATAAAATACTAAAAGTACTCCTAATTAGTTATCCTTTCTTTACTTCCATAAAAAATTTATCCTTTCTTTACATTAAAAAATAATCACCCCTCATATATTTTACTAGTGCCACAATTATTTATCATTATTTTTATATTATTTCTATTATAATATTTAGATTAAATTATAATATTATTTCCTCCTCTCTTCAATCTTGTCGCCTGCAATTTTGCAGTTTTCGCCTTTCCTCCGTTCTCTTCTAACCACATAATTAACTGTTCTTCCTTGTCATATGCTGGGTTCTTGTAGCAGGACGAGCTATTAACCATTGTATTAACGACCAAATCAAATAAGTCTTGACCGCATCATCCAAGCATATATAATATAATACGTGATGTGGCATTATTTTGTTGTCATCTAGCCGTCTCCATTGAATGGAACTCAGAATGCAACATTATTGTTGTGACATGGAATAATAGTTCTGAGTCTATGTAAGATGACCAGGATGAGATCCTGTCAGGTGGAGGAGCCAACCATCCAGGCGTCCTCCTCACGGACCTCACTTACCCAAGACAACCGCAAAAAGAAAACGATATTAGATAACGCATCCATGGACCAGAAAAAAAACACGAATAATGTTTAAATAACACAATTATTTATTTCTTTTGGCATTTAGATATCCTGTTTCTTTCAACGCAAAGATCCACCACCTTTCAACGCAAAGTCCACCGTCGGGGAAAACGGACGTCTCGCTCCGGGAAATCCTGCAAGAAAAGTCCCCGAGGACCGGTGGCACCGGTGGGGACCCTCCGACGATCAAGTTAGTGGCTTGGGTTCAGACAAGGAACCACCCCCCGCGAAGAGAAGCTGGGGCAGTTAGGGTTTTTGCAGGGAGGAAGAAAGCTCAGAGAACCAGAGTCTCGGAATACCGTGACGTGCAGCTTCGGAAGACCTTTCTTGTACTGTCACCGATGGACGTGGCTGGGCTCCTATTGCTAGAGGCGGCGAGTCGTACATCCTAGTAAGGCATGGTGGCGCACAGAGGCGTGCAACGCGCCAAACATCGTTATGAGACATGACCCTCCGTACCGGGGCACACTTTACAGGAGTACTAAATGGTACTACGGCAAGGCACAGCCATGTGCCGAAGATCATGCGTGAGCACCGTGCATGCTGACAGTTGCTGTTTTCTTCGGCGGTTGAATAGCGTGTCGACCATGCACCCTGAGGCCAGTAGGGGCCCCGGGGTTAAGAAATGATGACCCCACCCCGACCCCGAGGGGGTGCCGGAGGTGGGGAAATGACCGTTCACCCCGAGGCCGGTAGGGGCCCCGGGGTTAAGAAATGATGACCCCACCCCGACCCCGAGGGGGTGCCGGGGTGGGGAAATGACCGTTCACCCCGAGGCCGGTAGGGGCCCCGGGGTTAAGAAATGATGACCCCACCCCGACCCCGAGGGGGTGCCGGAGGTGGGGAAATGACCGTTCACCCCGAGGCCGGTAGGGGCCCCGGGGTTAAGAAATGATGACCCCACCCCGACCCCGAGGGGGTGCCGGGTGGGGAAATGACCCACCCCGAGGCCGGTAGGGGCCCCGGGGTTAAGGATGACCCCACCCCGACCCCGAGGGGGTGCCGGAGGTGGGGAAATGACCCACCCCGAGGCCGGTAGGGGCCCCGGGGTTAAGAAATGATGACCCCACCCCGACCCCGAGGGGGTGCCGGAGGTGGGGAAATGACCCACCCCGAGGCCGGTAGGGGCCCCGGGGTTAAGGATGACCCCACCCCGACCCCGAGGGGGTGCCGGAGGTGGGGAAATGACCCACCCCGAGGCCGGTAGGGGCCCCGGGGTTAAGGATGACCCCACCCCGACCCCGAGGGGGTGCCGGAGGTGGGGAAATGACCCACCCCGAGGCCGGTAGGGGCCCCGGGGTTAAGAAATGATGACCCCACCCCGACCCCGAGGGGGTGCCGGAGGTGGGGAAATGACCCACCCCGAGGCCGGTAGGGGCCCGGGGTTAAGAAATGATGACCCCACCCCGACCCCGAGGGGGTGCCGGAGGTGGGGAAATGACCCACCCCGAGGCCGGTAGGGGCCCCGGGGTTAAGAAATGATGACCCCACCCCGACCCCGAGGGGGTGCCGGAGGTGGGGAAATGACTGACTGCCGTTACCTGCCTGATGACGTTGGGATCAGTCATATCAGATGCCCCCTCGCCCCTGGGGCGAAGCGGGTCCCACCGCTGAGGCCCAAGGGGCGTTCTCCACGTGGCTGATCCCTAGCCTTGTTCCTTATGCGGACGGTACGGGGGATGCAAAGAGACGGCCTTCCGTATCACGCCAGCCACGATCGCCCTCGAAAGTGAGGATCAGCTCTTCGAAGTCCGCGCGGAAAGGTGCGTAATGATTTCTTCCATTACGGCGATATCAACGGGGGCCCCACCATCGGTCGGGGGCGTATCGCGCCGCGCGCTGGGGCATTCCTCGAGGCGAGCCAGCGTATGGTGAAGGGCCGCGTGGCCGACGGGACATGGCGGGATGTTTTGAAAACCCCACAAAGCCAGGCGAGGGGGAAGGAACTGGCACCATACCACCCCATCATCGTCTTCCTCTGCCTGTTCTCCTAGTGCTCCTGCAACCTGCAAGCTCGCGTCCAGCTTTCCTTGTTTCTCCAGGTCAGCTTCTTTCATCTTGATTCTTCTTTTTTCATGAGTCTACCCTCTTGGACATCGGAGGACGGTTCTGAGGACCGTCCTCCCTCTGTGGGGCCCCAAACCCCTTCTCCTTCTCCTCCAGTCGAATGGTCCTCTGATTCAGAGGACCACATTCCTTTGGCCCGGCGGCGGGCCGCCGGCGGAGCCGTGGAGCTGCCGGTGGAGCCTCGTTGAGGGGTCGTCGGCCGGGGGTCGGGACCTCCTCGAGGGTGGAGGAATCCCCAGGGGGGGTAGCCTCCTCGATGACACGGTCGGATCTGGAAAGGATCCGGGCCCGTTATCGGATCCCTCAGGAGATCAAATTATTTCTTCCGACCCCTGACGACCGGGTTATCTCCTCCCGACCCGGTCGCGTAGCTTTTACGAGGTCTGCCTACAGGTAGGCCTCCGTCCTCCTTTCCACCCTTTTTTATCACGCTCCTTGACTTCTATTCCTTAACCCCCTCCCAGCTAGTCCCGAACTCTTGTCGGGTAATTAGCGCCTTCGTTATCCTTTGTCATCGCCTAGGTATTACCCCTAGGGTCAGTTTGTTCCGTAACTTTTATTCTCTTCGGGCCCAGAAGGGATGGTGGGTGTTTCAGCCCCGACCCAATAGGGTCATTAAACTCCTTTTGCCTTCATCGATTAAGGGGTGGAAACCCCGTTTCTTTTTGCTAATATCGATCAAGTCCGGCCCCGGTGGGGGAACCCCGACCTCCGAGGGAATGTCGCGACCGTCCAGCCTGGGGACCGGGAGGCGATGGGGGCCTTGCTGACTGCCGAGATTCCCCGGTACACCCTACTGCTAGGGGAGGAGAACTTCGAGTTGGCGGGCCTAGTCTCCCATCGGGGTAAGTCCTCTTCGCACTTAGCTAAAAATCCCGCCCTTCTCTCTTCTTCTTTTTTTTTTTTTTTTTTTTTTTTTTGCTGAAAACTTGACTTGCATTGTGCAGCAATGAAGGTTCCGAGGGCGAAATTGTTAAAGGTCATCAAGAAAAGGGGTCGGGAAGGATCATCCGGGGGGCAGCAAGCCCCGGCCCCGAAGCGCTTGGTGATCCGGGCCTCCTCCGCGAGGGCCTCCCCCCAGCGAGGACCTCCCCTCCCGGGATTCCGCAACACATCCCTGTCCCCGCGGAGGTCGACCTCACGGCCGACACTCCACCGGAGGCTGGAGCCGCAGCGGGAGGTACCGCCAGAGTCGGTGGCGGGGGAGCCCGTGCCGACCGGAGGGCTCCCGGCTCCCGAGGGAGCGACTTCATTTGGTGCCAGCCGGGACTGGGGTGAGGGGCCATCCGGTCCCACCAGTCCAGCCCCCGAGGGGCCGGTTAGGGGCGACCCGCCCACAGGGCCGGGGAGGTCAGAGGCGGCAGAGGGAAGTGGGGACGCATCCAGGTCGCCCCTGGACTTCCTGGGCGATGGCTATTGGGCCGAGCGGGTCCTGGGCTCGGTTCTGGATCCTAGGATCACCGAAGGCCTTGGTCGTCAGAAGACAGGCGAGTTTTTCAGGGAATCTTATGCCGCTGCGTTCAGGGTAGGCGACCTTTTGCCCTTTATCCCTTATTGTTCATGTATACATACTTTGCTGACTTGAGGCTTGTGCGCGCAGATTGTGCATTCCCTAAAGGCCGCTAGGGAGGTGATCCGCGGGGAAAGAACCTTCTCCGGGAGATGCAGGACCGCGCAGAGCAGCAGAGAAGGCACTGGGGAGATCAAAGAGTCCTGCGCCAGCGAGGTAAGAGCCGCCGAGGGCAAAGCGGAGATCGAGGCCAACCGCGCGCGCGCGGCGATCTCCCAGATGATGGAGTCCGAGAGCGCGGTTATGGCGAGGACATTCACATCTCGGAGCTAACCGAGGCTCTTCGGGAGGCAGAGGAACGGGCGGGAGCGGCGTCGGAGGAGGCTAGAGCGGCGAGAGAAGAGGCCGAAGTGGCAAAAGAAGAGGCTGGCCGGCATAAGGAGAGTTAGGTCGCGCCAGAGAAACCGAGAGGGACGCGGCGGAAGCCTTAGCCGCAGAAAAAACTCGAGCTGCTGGCTTGTCGAAGAGTACAGGTCGTCTGAGCGTTACACAGACGACCTAGCCGAAGCTTCGCCGCCGCGTTCCTCGACGGATTCCAGTATGCCAAAGAGAAAGTGGCCAAGGACTAGATTTCCCCCGCGCCCTGGAGGTTGAGCCAGAGCCATCGTCGGACCCGTCCCCTTCCGATGACGAACCCGCACCGGCGGAGCCCTGAACTCGCACCCGTTACTTTGCTGCCTTTCTTTTCTTCTGTAAGCCCGACTATGTCGGGGTTTTGTAATCCCCTTCTATTAATGAAAACTTTCTCGACGATTTTTGCACTGTTATTGACTTTGCTGTTGACATGTGGCCACACGAGTCCGTTCGTCCCGACGATTCTAGGGAACACCTTCCTACCCACGCCGTTCCGCCTTAATTACATGAACCCGCTAGTTAAAGTTAGGTGGGGTTGAATCTTGGGAGCGGGGGCACCGCTGACGGAGACTAGGCCGGTAGGCGCCCTTGGGCCACAGGCGTGACGCTTGATCAAGCATCGAACCTGGCGTTGGTCTGGCGCGCGGCTTGATGCCCGCGGGACTTGGCTTTGACTGACCGGTAGAGCGCGGGTCCTGACTGCGAAGAACCCTTGGTACGCCAATCCGCCGGCGGTTAGCCGGGTTTTATGCTTGATCGGCGCGGGCTTTAAGTGCCGACGAAGTGCCGGGCTTTTGTTGTTGAGAGCCGGTGGTACACCGCTCTGCCAGTGGTACACTGGGCTTATGCCTGGCTGGTGCAGGGCTTTGAGTGCCGACGAAGTGCCGGGCTTTTGTTGTTGAGAGCCGGTGGTACACCGCTCTGCCAGTGGTACACTGGGCTTATGCCTGGCTGGTGCAGGGCTTTGAGTGCCGACGAAGTGCCGGGCTTTTGTTGTTGAGAGCCGGTGGTACACCGCTCTGCCAGTGGTACACTGGGCTTATGCCTGGCTGGTGCAGGGCTTTGAGTGCCGACGAAGTGCCGGGCTTTTGTGTTGAGAGCCGGTGGTACACCGCTCTGCCAGTGGTACACTGGGCTTATGCCTGGCTGGTGCAGGGCTTTGAGTGCCGACGTGCCGGGCTTTTGTTGAGAGCCGGTGGTACACCGCTCTGCCAGTGGTACACTGGGCTTATGCCTGGCTGGTGCAGGGCTTTGAGTGCCGATGCCGGGCTTTTGTTGAGAGCCGGTGGTACACCGCTCTGCCAGTGGTACACTGGGCTTATGCCTGGCTGGTGCAGGGCTTTGAGTGCCGACGAAGTGCCGGGCTTTTGTTGTTGAGAGCCGGTGGTACACCGCTCTGCCAGTGGTACACTGGGCTTATGCCTGGCTGGTGCAGGGCTTTGAGTGCCGACGAAGTGCCGGGCTTTTGTTGTTGAGAGCCGGTGGTACACCGCTCTGCCAGTGGTACACTGGGCTTATGCCTGGCTGGTGCAGGGCTTTGAGTGCCGACGAAGTGCCGGGCTTTTGTTGTTGAGAGCCGGTGGTACACCGCTCTGCCAGTGGTACACTGGGCTTATGCCTGGCTGGTGCAGGGCTTTGAGTGCCGACGAAGTGCCGGGCTTTTGTTGTTGAGAGCCGGTGGTACACCGCTCTGCCAGTGGTACACTGGGCTTATGCCTGGCTGGTGCAGGGCTTTGAGTGCCGACGAAGTGCCGGGCTTTTGTTGTTGAGAGCCGGTGGTACACCGCTCTGCCAGTGGTACACTGGGCTTATGCCTGGCTGGTGCAGGGCTTTGAGTGCCGACGAAGTGCCGGGCTTTTGTTGTTGAGAGCCGGTGGTACACCGCTCTGCCAGTGGTACACTGGGCTTATGCCTGGCTGGTGCAGGGCTTTGAGTGCCGACGAAGTGCCGGGCTTTTGTTGTTGAGAGCCGGTGGTACACCGCTCTGCCAGTGGTACACTGGGCTTATGCCTGGCTGGTGCAGGGCTTTGAGTGCCGACGAAGTGCCGGGCTTTTGTTGTTGAGAGCCGGTGGTACACCGCTCTGCCAGTGGTACACTGGGCTTATGCCTGGCTGGTGCAGGGCTTTGAGTGCCGATGCCGGGCTTTTGTTGAGAGCCGGTGGTACACCGCTCTGCCAGTGGTACACTGGGCTTATGCCTGGCTGGTGCAGGGCTTTGAGTGCCGACGAAGTGCCGGGCTTTTGTTGTTGAGAGCCGGTGGTACACCGCTCTGCCAGTGGTACACTGGGCTTATGCCTGGCTGGTGCAGGGCTTTGAGTGCCGACGAAGAGTTCTGGGGTGGGGCTTTTGTGCCCCGCTCTGATACCATGTGAGCACACTGGGCTTATGCCATGGGGTCAGGGCTTTGGGAAGAAGAAGCTTCTTTGGGAGGGACCAAGGGCTCGGGCCTGGCAATTGGGCCTCTTCGCCGAAGTGGCCAAGCGGAGTCAGCGGCCCTGGGGATATAGCTGAGCGCCTGGGACTGCACCTTGCTTGGGACGGGTCCCTAGCCGATGAACAGCCTCCACTCAAAAGGGCCCTCCGCCTCCTGGGAAGACATGGGAAATGCCTCCTGGAAACTTGAGACTTCATGGGATCGGTCGGATGGACAGATCGAACCTGCCTGCCAGCCGGCCGGAAGGGGCGAGAAGGATAGCTCGCAGGGGCTGATCCGTAAGCACCACGATGGGATGAGCTTGAAAATAAGGCCGGAGGCGCTGAGTAGAGACCACCAGAGCGAAGATGATCTTCTCAGTTTTTGAATACCTGGTCTCCGCGTCATGGAGTATTTTGCTGGTGTAGTAGATCGGCTTCTGAGTTCCGTCGGTATCCATGTGCACCAGTACCGAGCTGACGGCCTCCGGGGAAGCGGCCAGATACAGGAAGAGCTCCTCCCCATTTTCGGGCTTGGATAGCGGTGGAGTGGAGAGAAACTGCTTCAATTCTTCAAAGGAGCTCTGACATTCTTTCGTCCACTCGAAGCCGTTAATCTTGCGCAGCGCCTTGAAAAAGGGTAGACACCTCTCCGCCGACCTTGACATGAAACGACTCAAGGCCGCCACCCTCCCCGTCAGGCGCTGCACCTCCTTCTTGCTGACCGGGGGCCGCATCTCCAGGATAGCTCTGATCTTGTCGGGGTTGGCTTCGATCCCGCGCTGGGTCACCATGAAACCCAGGAACTTGCCGGCCGCCACTCCAAAGGCGCATTTGTGGGGGTTGAGCTTCATTCGGTACCGGCGCAGATTGCCGAAAGTCTCCCCGAGATCGGTCACATGGTCTTCTGCGCTGGTGCTTTTAGTCAGCATGTCGTCCACATAGACCTCCATATTGCGCCCCAGCTGATTCTCGAAAACCTTGTTCATCAACCTTTGATAAGTGGCCCCGGCGTTTTTCAGCCCGAAAGGCATCACTCTGTAACAGTAGATCCCCTTCTCCGTGACAAAGGAGGTTGCCTCCTCGTCTACTGAGCTCATCTTGATTTGATTGTACCCCGAGAACGCATCCATGAAACTGAGCGTCCCGTGCCCGGAAGTGGCGTCCACCAGCTGGTCGATTCGGGGGAGCGGAAAGCTGTCCTTGGGGCACGCCTTGTTGAGGTCGGTGAAGTCCACACACATCCTCCAGCTCCCACTGGCCTTCCGAACCATCACGACATTCGCCAACCAGTCGGGGTAGCGCACCTCACGAATGTGGCCAGCCGCCAACAGCTTCCGCACCTCCTCGTCGACAGCCTTCTGCCGGTCCGGAGCAAAACTCCTTTTCTTCTGCCTGATGGGCCGGCACTCTGGTCGGATGTTGAGCTGGTGTGTAATCACCTCCTCCGGGATCCCGGGCATGTCAGATGCTGACCACGCGAAGACGTCGGCGTTGGCCCGTAGAAAGGTTAGGAGCTGGTCACGGGCTTCGTCAGGAAGCGAGGCTCCGACTCGAACCGTCTGCGCGGGGTCCTCCCCGAGGGGGAAGGTAAGCAGCCGCTCGGCCGGTTCCCCCCTCCTCTCCAAGTCCCGTGGGTCAAGAGTTTCCGATGTCGATGTCGACGGTGGTGCAAGCACTGCCCCCTGGGGACTGGGGGCCAAGTGATAGCATAGCGCCGGCAGGTCCTGCTCTCCTCGCATCTCGCCGATCCCGCTGGTGGTTGGGAACCTCACTAGGAGTCGCTTGGTGGAAATGACGGCATCCAAGAGGTTGAGCCCGGGCCTCCCAAGAATCGCATTGTACGCCAGGGGCACACGGACCACCAAAAACTTTATAAGGACAGTGCTCTGGCACGGAGCCATTCCGGCTGTCACAGGAAGAGTAATCTCCCCCTCGACCCTCACAGAATCCCCCGTGAATCCCATCAAAGGCGTGACGACAGGTTGAAGTAAATCATGCGACAGGTTCATGCGAACAAAGGCGTCGTAGTTTAAAACATCTACTGAACTTCCACTGTCGACCAGGATTCGTTTTACAGGGTGCTTAGCGATCGTCATGGATACGACGACGCTATCATCATCTTTATTTACAACCCCCTCTAGGTCCTCTTCGAAAAAAGGAATTATAGCCTCCGCTCCTCCCTCCCCCCTCGGTCTCTTCGGCGGGCCCCCTGCCCCCCAGGAGATCATCGCTACCGTCTTCTCCGTCGGGGCGTTATCAATCATCGGCGGTGCAGGCGCTGATGGGCCGGGAGCTCCTGGGTTGTTCCTTTGGACGAACTTCCTCAGGTGGCCCTGTTGAATGAGATCTTCAATGGCTTTCTTCAGCTGCCGGCAGTCGTCGGTGTTGTGGCCATGGTCCCGGTGGTAGCGGCAGTAGAGGCTCTTGTTCCGGGGGATCTTCGGGTTGATGGGAGGAGGACGTTGCAGGTAAGGCTCCCCTTCGATCTCGAGCAGGATCTGGGATATGGGAGCAAGCAACGGAGTATACGGCCCGTCTCTTGGTGCAGGAGGTCGAGGGCGGTTGTCTGGTCGACGAGGAGGCTCGGGCCTCCTGGGGCGGGCTTCCGCAGGTTCTGGCTGGGCTGGCTTCCGGGGTACGCTCCCCGGCCTCACGCCGAGAAAAGTCAGCTTCATCTGCCCGGATGTATTTCTGGGCGCGGATCAGGAGTTCGGAGTAGGAACCCGGTGGCTTCTTGTCAAGAGAATACGCGAAACGGGAAGGGCGGAGCCCTCGCTTCAGAGCCAAGGTAGCCACTGAGTCCTCCAAGTTATATACCTCCAGGGCGGCCTCCTTAAACCGGGCGACGTAGTCTCGCAGGGACTCGCCATTCTTCTGCTGGACAGCAAATAGACTGTCCGCCACCCTCGGGATCTTCCGGCAGGCGTCAAAGTGGGCCAGGAAAGCCCTCTCCAACTGGCGAAAGGAGTCGATGCTCCGTGGCGGCAGGCGAGAGTACCAGGCCCGGGCAGCTTTTTTCAGAGTAGCAGGGAAGGCCACACACATAAGGGAGTCTGTGGCCCCCTGAACCTGCATGAGCACCTTGTAACTTTCCAAATGGTCCAGGGGGTCCGTAGTCCCGTCATAAGGGTCCAGCTGAGGAAGGCGGAACCGGGTAGAGATTGGCTCCTCCATGATGCGGCGGGACAGGGGAGGCCGACTGTCGTAATCAGTCTCCGGCAGGTGGGTGATTCGACGGCTAAGTTCTTCCAACTTCTGATTACACTCCTCGAGTCGCCGCTCAGCTCGGCGAGGCATCCGGCCATCAACGGAACCCTCCCCTGAAGACTCAGAAGAAGAGCGGAGGCGACGATGTCGGCGCGCGCGCTCCGCCTCCTTTCCGTGCCGCCGCTTAGGAGAGATGCTGGCGTGGCGAGAAGGAGACCGGGGCCTTTTGGACGCCTCGCGGCGATGCGGCTTGGCTGGGGATCGGCGGTGATGATCTGCAGGAACGGGCGACCTCCGGCGGGAGGAGTGCTGGCTGGGCTGCACCGCCCCTGGGACAGATGGGCTCGGCTCCGGCTGTCGCAAGGCTACTTGTTGCTGCTGCTGCATGCTTTTGACCGCCGCTGCCAGCGACTGGACCTGGGTGGCCAGGTCAGCGAATCGATCTTCTTGAAGTGGCTGTGGAGCGGATGCAGGGGCGCCATTCTGCGGAGCAGAAGGCCCTGCCTCCTGGAGGTTCGGAGGCTCTGGGAAACAAGATACGAGAGCTGGGGGGGCCTCCGCGGGTGGACCAGCCCCGCAGCGCTGCCTCCCAGCGCGACCGGCTGAAGCTCCCTTCATTCGAGTTGTCACCATGGCTTTAAGGTCTCGAAGAAAGAAAGCCGCTGGTTCGAAGTCTCTCTTACACTCCCCCCTTCCTGGCGCGCCAATCTGATGACGCCAAGTCACCTCCTTCGAACGTCGGGGAAAACGGACGTCTCGCTCCGGGAAATCCTGCAAGAAAAGTCCCCGGGGACCGGTGGCACCGGTGGGGACCCTCCGACGATCAAGTTAGTGGCTTGGGTTCAGACAAGGAACCACCCCCCGCGAAGAGAAGCTGGGGCAGTTAGGGTTTTTGCAGGGAGGAAGAAAGCTCAGAGAACCAGAGTCCGGATACCGTGACTTGCAGCTTCGGAAGACCTTTCTTGTACTGTCCTTGATGGACGTGACTGGGCTCCTATTGCTAGAGGCGGCGAGTACATCCTAGTAAGGCATGGTGGCGCACAGAGGCGTGCAACGCGCCAAACATCGTTATGAGGCATGACCCTCCGTACCGGGGCACACTTTACAGGAGTACTAAATGGTACTACGGCAAGGCACAGCCATGTGCCGAAGATCATGCGTGAGCACCGTGCATGCTGACAGTTGCTGTTTTCTTCGGCGGTTGAATAGCGTGTCGACCATGCACCCTGAGGCCAGTAGGGGCCCCGGGGTTAAGAAATGATGACCCCACCCCGACCCCGAGGGGGTGCCGGAGGTGGGGAAATGACCGTTCACCCCGAGGCCGGTAGGGGCCCCGGGGTTAAGAAATGATGACCCCACCCCGACCCCGAGGGGGTGCCGGGGTGGGGAAATGACCGTTCACCCCGAGGCCGGTAGGGGCCCCGGGGTTAAGAAATGATGACCCCACCCCGACCCCGAGGGGGTGCCGGGGTGGGGAAATGACCGTTCACCCCGAGGCCGGTAGGGGCCCCGGGGTTAAGAAATGATGACCCCACCCCGACCCCGAGGGGGTGCCGGAGGTGGGGAAATGACCGTGCACCCCGAGGCCGGTAGGGGCCCCGGGGTTAGAAACGATGACCCCACCCCGACCCCGAGGGGGTGCCGGAGGTGGGGAAATGACCCACCCCGAGGCCGGTAGGGGCCCCGGGGTTAAGAAACGATGACCCCACCCCGACCCCGAGGGGGTGCCGGAGGTGGGGAAATGACCGCACCCCGAGGCCGGTAGGGGCCCCGGGGTTAAGAAACGATGACCCCACCCGACCCCGAGGGGGTGCCGGGTGGGGAAATGACCGCACCCCGAGGCCGGTAGGGGCCCGGGGTTAAGAAACGATGACCCCACCCCGACCCCGAGGGGGTGCCGGAGGTGGGGAAATGACCATGCACCCCGAGGCCGGTAGGGGCCCCGGGGTTAAGAAATGATGACCCCACCCCGACCCCGAGGGGTGCCGGAGGTGGGGAAATGACCATGCACCCCGAGGCCGGTAGGGACCTCGGGGTTAAGAAATGATGACCCCATCCCGACCCCGAGGGGGTGCCGAGGTGGGGAAATGACCATGCACCCCAAGGCCGGTAGGGTCCCCGGGGTTTAGAAACGATGACCCCACCCCGACCCCGAGGGGGTGCCGGAGGTGGGAAAATGACTGACTGCCGTTATCCTGCCCGATGACGTTGGGATCAGTCATATCACTTCCTTTTTTTTTTTTTTTGAATCAAATTAACAAATCATTTCACTTACATAACCGTAAGTGCCATTCTGAATATATATATATATATATATATAAGCATAAATTGAGCAAATTAAGCCGTCTCAATTTGACCAGTGCATGTGGATATTATTAGACCTTGCACGCAAAAACCTTTAACAACGCTGAGAGAACTACAAGCTGACAGTCTGACGCGCTTATTCCATTGAAATCCCAAACTTTTCTTTGAATTCCTTGTTGCGCGCATCAAAGTCGATCTTCTATGTTCGAACTACTGTTCCCACTTCCCACAGCTCCAAATCCAAATTAATTCAAGCAATTAGACCGACGACTTTTGAACTTTCCTGTTGGCCCCAAATAAATTATCAAAATTATATGTCGACAAATAAAAGGCCGCGAAGGATCGCATGAAGAAGCCTAGCTTCCGTCACCTCCAGACCGGGTCAAAAGTCCATTCACCCTCCCCCCGTTCTCACAACATCTATATATCGCACTCTCGGAGGCATCCATCAACTACCACCACCCCCAAAAACTTACTATATACGCCCATCTAATTCTACCCATCACAGCGCCAGTAGCAGCGTCTCCGACGCTCATGGCGATCGGCGATCTCTTCCACACAGTATCGGTGCTCGTGAACACGTGCACCAAGCACATGTCACGTGCCACCAGGAGGATCCAGAGCCACAGAGCCCTCTCCATGCTGGCGCTCAGCAAGAAGAGGGCAGCTCCCTTCCTCGCGCGGGGGGCAAGCTTCATCCCCTTCCTCGACGCCAAGAAGAAAGGCGTCAAGGGGAAAGGAGATGACGACACGAATAGCAAATCATCTGATGAAGAAGAGGAATTAGAGATTGAAGAGGAGGAGGGTCTGTGGCAGAAGACGATACTGATGGGAGAGAAGTGCAAGCCTTTAGATTTCTCAGGTGTCATATACTACGACAGCGCCGGGAGGCAGCTCAAGGAGCCCCCCACTCCCCGCTCGCCGCTTCGAAGCCCCCTGCGTTCTTTCGCCTTTCACGACGCCGCCGTTCACTTGGAGGAGGTGGCCGAGGACAACTAGCTAGACCCAGTACCTACAAACTCATCAGCAATATTTTTTCGTTTTTTCTTTTTTTTTTTCCTTTCTTTTTTTTGTCGATGTCAATGATCCATCTCTTATCGGATTGGTTGGGTTTCATCAGTTGTTCGATTTGTATATGAGTGAGTTAAAGGAATGCAGGATTTGCTATGTTTCAGTAGATATTTGGCTTTCTCTCTTTTCTGAGGGTGTTTCAATATTCTTCTGCTCTACTTACTAGCTTCTGCTGCCTTGTATGGTCTATGACGATGATTCAGAACGGGAGCTCGTGCGTTGAACTGAAGCGAGAGTAGGTTTGAAGTCTCTCTTAATTTTTAGATTTTCAGCCCCCGGCCGTGTTGTATACGACGGCACGCAAGGGACAGGGAGAGCGCCGCGTGGAGGTTTACGAATGGAACGCGGCGTGGCGTGACGTGGCTCAGCCGGAAGAAGCCGTTGACTGGTTCCAGCCTCTGCCCGCGTTGAGACAAGGGACTGGGAGTGAGTTTAATTGGATACACCTGTCAGTGGAGGAGACATTGATTGGCTGATCATGCAGGATCTCATCCATTCATAGATTTTTAAGTAAAGTATTACTCCCCAGGCTATGCTTCACTATCTCGGTTCCATGCAGCAATGAAGGATTGGTAGTTTGGTACAATGCAATATATATTAAGGTGGGATGGTGTCAAGTCGGATCACTACGTACTCTTTAAATGCTTGGAATGCTAAGCAAGGAGGTTTGGTATTTTCCACCGATTATTTTATCCTCTACTTACCCATTTTCTATAAGCTCTTTACATCTAGTACACGCTAGGATGGCAATTTATTTTAAAAAATATGAATGACAATCTGTGGGCAATTACTTGAGGAAGTAGACAAATAATTACAAAATGCGTCGGATATCTCAACTAGAACATGAGATGTCTAGTGCTTGTACATGCTAGACGAGGCTCCCACTTGCTACTAGCCTCTTATATTTGCCACGCCTGCTAGCTATCGTCATATGATAGATTTCGGTTGCAGCTAGTTTATAGCTTCTTTCCAATAAAAAACACAGATTGGCTTAATGGTTTCACACCTTTCGTTTAATTGAACAAAAGAAGGTTTAAATTTCATTATTCAGTCTCAATTATGGATTGATCAACAAAACCATCAATCCAAACAACTAAGGTGAAAAAAAAAAATCAAAAACTTGTAATTAACAAGAAATACGTTTTTTTTTGTATTTAAAAAATACTAGGAGTTGCAAAATTAGGGAAGGAGGAACACCAGGAAGCACTAAAAAACAAAAAAGGGGGCAAGTAAAAGATATTGAGAAACATATTGAGGAAGATATACATGTAAAATGATGATTCTTATATGATAAAGTATACGACTGCCTCTTCTTTGGGTGCAAATTTTGGTTAACCTATGCTCATCTTTATGATTTCTTTATTTAATTTCATAAATTTGAGCAAAAATTTTAATTTGTGACTCGAAAACTTATATTAATGAGTTTGTATGGGCTTGGCTCTATCCCATGCTATCTCAGTTATCGAAAAAGACTTTATACACTGCCTTCGATGCAAGTCCTATGTAGACTGCACTGTTTCTTTTTATTGGTCCACATACGCATGACATCCATTAGACAACTTTACGACATCCCAAGGGAAAAACTTATGATACCCTAGTTTTAAGCTTACGACACCGTAGTTATACAGTTAAAACACCCGTTCAGAAAGCAAAAAAATTTACGACATCCTAGTTTTAAACTTATGACACCCTAGTTTTAAACTTAAGACACCCATTCAAAAAAGGTATATGTACATAAATTTCAAAAAAAAAGCTGTTTGACATGCATTAATATCCGTTCAGCTTTTTTGGAATTTGTGTACAAGCACCTTTTCTAAACAGATATTTTAAGTTTAAAACTAGGGTATCGTAAGTTTAAAATTAGGATCTCGTAAGTTTTTTTTGCTTTCTGAACGGATGTCTTAATTTTATAATTAAAACTATGGTGTCTAAGTTTTTTTGCTTTCTTGATGGGTGTCTTAATTTTGACATGCATTAATACCAGCTTTTTTTAGAATTTATGTAAAGACGAGTAGGTATCGTAATTTTATAACTACGGTATCGTAAGATTAAAATTAGGGTGTCGTAAGTATTTTTTGCTTTCTTAACATGTGTCTTAGTTTTATAACTACGATGTCGTAAGTTTAAAACTAGGGTGTCGTAAGTTTTTTTTACTTTCTTAATGGGTGTCTTAATTTTGACGTGACGTGCATTAATACAAGCTTTTTTTTTGGAATTTGTGTACAAACGAGTGGGTGTCGTAATTTTATAACTAAGGTATCGTAAGATTAAAACTAGAGTGTTGTAAGTATTTTTTTGCTTTCTTAACGAGTGTCTTAGTTTTATAACTACGGTGTCATAAGTTTAAAATTAGGATGTCGTAAGGTTTTTTTTGCTTTCTTAATAGGTCAGTTTTTTTTTGGAATATGTACAGACACATTTTTTGAACGGGTATCTTAAGTTTAAAACTAGGGTGTCATAAGTTTAAAACTAGGATGTCGTAAGTTTTTTTGCTTTTTAAACTGGTGTCTTAACTCTATAACTACGGTGTCGTAAACTTAAAAATAGGGTGTCGAGATGTTTTAAAATTGTCTTAATATTTTTTAATGGGGTGTTGTGCGTATGTGGACCAATAAAAAGGAATGGTATAGCCCACATAGGATTTGTTGCATCGGAGGCGATATACAAAGTCTTTTCCCTCATTTATCATTACCAAAATAAACTATGACTTTGCTCGAGGAACGTTCCAATAGAGACCTTTCAAAGTTTAAGAAAAAAATCTTGCTGCATCGGATGCAATGCAAAAAAAGTTGCACCACATTCGATGATTAGCACATACATAATACATGCAGAGCATGTTAAAAGTGAAAAAAATAATCTTATTTTTGACACTCATGCATATATGTGCTGTGCATCAATTATTGAGTATGATACACATGGCTTGAATCACAACCGTTGTATAAATACTTTTTTAAATTTTAAAAATAAAATTTAAAAGCTTCATGCCAGAAATTTTTTTTTTTTGAACAATCATGCTTCAGCGTCACTTCTTCCACACTCTCCTCCAACTTCTTTTTCTATTCTCTTATATTTTTGGCTTCATTTATTTACAAAAAGTTGTGCTAATCATAAAGAGCCTCTAGCAGTTATGTTTATAATTTTTCTAAGCTTAATACTTACTTTCAGACCTGAATTTCGAGCAGCTTGTGATGATGGATATCAATTTATAATTCAAACTAAAAGCGGTTGAACTCCTAATTACATATGGTTCTAAAAAGTTTTCGTTAAGTTGTTATAAGTTAAATAGGTTCTTAATGGATACACATTTGATTATTTATATAAAATAATAAATTTATTTTATTAAACTTATAATTCATTGAAAACTTAAAAATATTAATGAAAAAATATTGATTCGTTAAAAAAAATACTAATAGAAAAAGAGATGAATTTATTAAGATTCTGACTTTGATATTTAGGATGATGGTGCAAAAGAAGACAAGAAGCAAGTTTTAAACATATTTATTAATATTTTTAAATATATATATTTTTTTATTTATTTTAAAATTTAAATATATTATATTAAAATTAATAAAATAAAAATAAATAAAAAAATAAAATAAAATAAATTATTAATTATTAATTATTTAATTATTAAAAAATAATTTTTATACCTGTTAAGTCGTTTAAATTAAAAATTCGTTAGAAACACTAACGATTGGATAAACGATCAAGAAAAATGATTGCATCCCTAAAAACGCGTGGAAGCATATATATATATATATATATATATATATATATATATACCGATTGAAAGGAGAGCTGCGGCCTGCCATCCATTGAAGGAAGAGCCGCGCTTTTAAAGACGCCGCTTAAACTGAGGCTCTGTCACGGGCATTGCACGTGGCCTCGGTTGAGGAATCAGATCAATGATTCCAAAGAGATCAATGGTCCAAAGGCTCTCTCACGAGCATGGCATGTGGACTCGGTTGAGGACCTAGATCGATAGATCAACGATCCAACTGCATAAACAATAATTAAAATATTAAAATTAATAATATAATATAAAAAATAATTTTAAATAAATTCAAGCAATTAATAATTTTAAAATTTTAAAATTAAATTATTTAACTTAAATTAAAATATAATATTCATGTTAATACATAAAATTAAATATAAATTTCTAAAAATATATTATTATTTGATAAATATGGTCTCAATGTTCTATCTGGACTACTTAATTTATTTATGATATATAATTATTTTTTAATCTAATTTTTCCCCCATAATTTAATTATCAAATTTTGTTTTAACTAGATAATTTTTTGATAAAAAAAGGGATTTGTTGAAGATATGCAGCAAGGGCAACATAAAATATTTAAGATAGAACTAAAAGGCAAAAGGCAAGGATATTGGCCAAATGACCTGGCAACCTGAAAAAATTTATAACTCACCTTTTCTTTTCTTTTTCTTTTTTTTTTTCTTATGAGATTAGTTCGGACCATCACTACAACAAATAGGATTTGCCTATAATTTTCGCGCCTATAATTTAAAATCATAGGCAAAAGAGACCTTTTCTTACTATTTTCTGAAATCCTAGGAAAAGATTTTGTAGTGAAAGAATTTCTACTAAGAAGAATAAATATTTTTATTATTTTAGAAATACCTTTTCCTATGATAAAATTTGAAATCGTAGGAAAATATTTGGTGCCTCCCGTGAAAAACTTTTGCCTACAAAAATAGTGAAAATCATAGGAATTTTTTTTAGTCAAAAAAATTCTTAGAGGCAAAATCACTCACCAATTTTTTTTCTCTAAATTGAGTAGTTTTGCTTACGATTTTCTTAAGTCATAGGGAAACATTTTACCTATGAGTTTGGTCAATGTCTTAGAAAAATATTTAGTAAGACTTGCCTATATTTTTCATGAAAATTGTAGGCAAAGACTATCCGCTAAACCTTTGTCTACGAAATAAATTAAACTCGTAGACAAAGGTTCAGCTTTCTGCTTTTGCCTACAATTTAAATGAAAATCATACGTAAAGGTAGCAGCTGAACCTTTGCCTACGAAATTGACGTATGTCATAGGCAAAAGAAAGAGCTTGGACCTTTGCCTATGAGATTTACTAAAATCGTAGGCAAAGGTTTGGACTTAAACCTCGACCCACCGACAGTCTCAGCTCTTTGACTCTTAATAGCTACCCTCATTCTAACCTATTTTCCTTGACTTTTGCCCCCCTTTGTCCTTGAGCTCTCAAACCGCTGCTAGAACCTGCACCATCCTCGCCGGAAAGTCTATTGCCAAAAAGGTGGCCGGAAAGGTGATTAAATTTGGCCTTCTTTCTCGTTGCATCGTCGGCCGACCTAGAGTCCTAGGGCTCCTCTTCTCCTCCCTCTGAGCTCTTCTTTCTCTAAAGGTCACCAATTTTTTTCTCTAAATTGAATAGTTTTGCTTACGATTTTCTTAAGCCATAGGAAAACATTTTACCTATGAGTTTGGTCAACGCCATAGGGAAATATTTAGTAAGCCTTTGCTTATGTTTTTCATGAAAATCGTAGGCAAAGACTATCCGCTAAACCTTTGCCTACGAAATAAATCAAACTCGTCGGCAAAGGTTCAACTTCCTGCTTTTGCTTATGATTTAAATGAAAATTGTACGTAAAGGCATCAGCTGAACCTTTGCCTACGAAATTGACGTATATCGTAGGCAAAAGAAAGAGCTTGGACCTTTGTTTACGAGATTTACTAAAATCGTAGGCAAAGGTTTGGACTTAAACCTCGACCACCGACAGTCTCAGCTCTTTGACTCTTAATAGCTACCCTCATTCCGATCTATTTTCCCTGACTTTTGCCTCCCTTCGTCCTTGAGCTCCCAAACTGCTGCCGGAACCTGCACCATCCTCGCCGGAAAGTCTATCGCCGGAAAGGTGGCCGGAAAGATGATTAATTTTAGCCTCCTTTCTCGTTGCATCGTCGATCGACCTAGAGTCCTAGGGCTCCTCTTCTCCTCCCTCCGAGCTCCTCTTTCTCTAAAGGTCATATTGCTGTTGCCCCCTTTTGTTTTTAAATTATTTCCCCTGTGTTGACCTAATATTAATTTTGATGAATACAAAATAATTAAGTATGGTACTAATTATATTATTGTTAAGATTAAGTGATTTCAGGTTATCCATCCTGAAGGAAGGTGTTTGTTTCAGTTTAAGATAAATTTCAAATCAAATGAAAGGTAACACAAGTAAAGTAATAATTTTATAAATATGTTTTTCAAGTAAATTATTTTTCAAAAGAGTTTGTAATACAAAATAAAATTTTCAATTGACTTGGATTTCATGATTGTTAAATGGTTTTATGTGGCTTGTGTGCACTTATTTTTCAAATTAACAGGACTCTATATTTGGATGATCTACTTGTCAAAATGAGCTTCTAAAATTATTGTTTCACTTCATTTAAATTGTTTTGAACTGAATTTAGCTACTTTACAAAGATTTTTATGCAAACTGAGCAGCCAAATTATTTTCCTTGCCTTGCAAAGGTTTTTTCCAACTTCACTGTGCCATGAATCTATTTTCCTCTATTTTTTTCTTGGAGTTGGATGTGTGCCAGGCTTAATTCTTTGGAGTTAGATGCCCAATTGGTCATCCAACTTTTGATTGATCGCCCAATTGGGCGTCCAATGTGCTAGTCTCCTTGGTTAGATGCCCAGTTGGGCATCCAACTTAAAGTTAGACGCCCAACTGGGTGTCCAACATAATTGCTCCTTTCCATTAGACGATCAACATTTGAACTAAGCGACCAACTTTTAGTTGGTCAGCCAATCGACCGTCCAATGCCTAGGAGAAAAATCTGTTTTGGCTTGCTGGACGACTAGTAGATGAAATTGGTCGTTCAACAAAGTTGAGCTCTTAGCCTTTTCTTCTGAAACCATTTTGTACCTAGCATTGGACGATCAATTGGTTGACCACTGTTATTCTGAAACCAAAAATAGAGAGCAAATTATTTTTGGACGACCAACTGGTCGATCAATGGCTTTGAAAAATTTTCTTAACAGCTATTTTTCCAACATTTCAAGAAATCCTATTTCTATTTTTCCATCTCACAACGGCCTGCAACTATTATTTTTTTTGTATAAATACCTCTCTTGTACAGTGATTCAAGGAGAGAAACAAAAAAGAAAAAGTGTGAAAAAATAGAGAGATAAAGAGCAAAAAAAAATATGTTGAAAAAAGATTTTCATTCTTGGAAGAAATTGTTGGAAAGACACATTAATTTCTTGCAAAGCCTCTTGAAGAGCATTTATTTTTCTTTCTTGGAGTGGTGTTAAAGCTCCAACAATCACTCTTGAAGATCATTCAAAGCTTCTACGAAGGCTTTATTCATTGCTATTGCGTGCTTAAAGGAAAAAGCCACCATGAGAAGTGTTCTTCAAAAGTTATAACGCATATTTTTGAATATATGCTCATCTTTAGGAGCTCTTTGTATAAACTTAACATTCTTGTATTTTGAGATTGTGTTTTACAATTATGAAATATATGAGGGTAGAGGTCTACCCATGAGTATGCTTGTAAGGCTTACTTGTGCCCATAAATAAGTTTGCTAGCCAGGTTGGTTAGTGGTGCTAGTAAAATTTTTAAAAAATTCTTAGGAAATGGATGTAGGTGTTGGGTTTGGCATCGAACCATTATAATTTTTTTGTGTTTGATTGTGCTATTTTCTGTGATTGATTGCATATTATCTACACCATACTACACTTGATTTATTTATGAAAAATTTTTAAGTGCACATACTTACTAGTTAATTTTTTAAAGAACCCAATTCACCTCCCCTCTTGGGTTGCTATATTTGGACAACAAATGGTATTAGAGCATGTGCTCTTGTTGTTAAGCCTTAAAAAGCTTTAAGCTAAAGATTATAATAGCCATATTGAGTGAAGGGTAATCCACTAATAAGCCACCTTTATTTAATGGCACAAATTATAATTATTGAAAGCTATAATGAAATCTTCATCCAGGCACTTGACTATATGATCTATGGAGTACCATAGTCAATAGTCCACACACATCCACAACTAGATCTAATGGCATGGAGATTCCTAAATCAAAAATAGAGTGGGATGAACATGATAAAAAATTGGCTCAGCTCTATGGTAAAGTCATGAATATTTTATACTATTCATTAGATGCTAATGAGTTTAACCATATTTCTACTTGCTCTTCTGTAAAGGAAATATGGGATAGGTTAGAGGTTATCCATGAGGGTACAAATCAAGTAAAAGAGTTCAAAATTAATATGCTTGTTTATATATATGAATTATTTAAGTTGGAGTCAAATGAATCTATTTCTGATATATTTTCAAGATTTACTGATATTATTAATGGGCTTAAAAGCCTTGGTAAATCTTATTCTAATGCTGATCTTGTGAGAAAGGTATTAAGATCCTGCCTAGGTCTTGAGAGACCAAAGTAACTGCTATTTAAAAGGCAAAGGATCTCATTGCTTTACTTTTAGAGGAACTATTGGGATCCCTCATGATGCACGAACTACAAGTCAAACAACATACAAATGAGGATGAATCAAAAAGAAGGAGAACCATAGCCCTTAAGATTTTGGATCAAAAAGAGGAATCGGATGAATCCTTGGAAGAGAGTAATGATGAAGACATGGGCCTTATTACTAGAAAATTTAAGAAGTTTATGAAGAGAAGAAAATTTGAAGGAAGAAAAATGTCATTTGTAAAAGGAGAAGGAAGTAAGAAAAAAGAAAAGGAGATAATATGTTATGAGTGCAAGAAACCAAAACACTTTAAATCTGAATGTTCATAACTTAAAAAGGTTCCAAGAAGTTTAGAAAGAAGGCAATGATGGCTACTTGGAATGACAGTGATAACTCAAGCTCTGAGGGAGAAGAAAAGAGCGTAGTCGTCAATTTATGCTTCATGGAAAATAATGGCAAGGTAAGCCCTAGTTTTCTTGATGATTTTACTTAGAAGAATTGCATAGTGCTTTCTATGAATTAATATATTTTACTAATCTAAGTTCTAAAAATAAATATTTAAAAAATCAAATTCAAAACCTCACTTTAGAAAATAATAAATGCGTTGAAGAACATGAACTTTTGAAGAAAGAAAATAAAGATTTGAAATCTGAAGTAGATAGGCTAAAACCTATTGTAGATAAAGTTACTTTAAGTTTAACAAAATATAATATGATTTTAGATAGTCAAAAAGCTATTTTTGATAAAGGCAAAGCCAGGTTAGGGTATAACCCCTTTAGAAAATAAAAGTTCTTAAAAAATATTTTTGTGCATGCTGGTCAATCATCAAATGTTACTTGTTTTAAATGTGGTTTAAAGGGACACAAATCTTATGCATGTAATAGTGTTAAGAAATTTGGGTTTCAAAGGAACTATATTAACAACCCCAAAGGACCCAAGAAAACTTGAGTACCTAAAAGTAAAACCTAACATTGTATATGCAGGTGTGTCTTGCATCCCATAGAGCTAAAAAAAATGGTACCTGATAGCGGGTGTTCAAGATACATGATGGGTGATGAATCGCAGTTCATCACTTTGGAGGCTAAGGATGGAGGTATGGTTACTTTTGGAGATAATGGCCAAGGTAAAATTATTGGCATTGATAAAATAGGTATCACATCTTATGCTTATATTGACAATGTTTTACTTGTAAATGGTTTAAAGCATAATCTATTAAGTATTAGTCAATTATGTGATAAAGGTTTTAAAGTGATTTTTGAATCATCCGTTTGCAATATTTTAAATCCTGCTAATAACTGCATGAAATTCATTGGTCATAGGCATGAAAATATTTATGTCGTTGATTTAAATGACTTAAATGACCATAATTTTGATTGTCTAGTTACCATAAATGCTAAGATAGATGAATCTAGTTGGTTATGGCATCGTAGACTTACGCATGTTAGCATGGATCACTTTCAAAATTACTTAAAAGGGATTTAGTAAAAGGTTTACCAAAATTAAATTTTAATAAAGATAAGATTTGTGATGCATGTCAATTTGAAAAATAAACTAAAGTTTCATTTAAATCCAAAAATGTGGTTTCAACTTCTAGGCCATTGGAATTATTGCACATGAATTTATTTGGATCAACTAGAACCACAAGTCTAGGTGGCAAGCATTATAGTTTTATAATTATCGATGATTTCTCTCAATTTACTTGAGTTTTATTCTTAACAAGTAAAGATGAAGCATTTTTTGCATTTAAAAAATTATTCAAAAAGATTACAAATGAAAAAAGAGTTTCGGTTTTATATATTTGAAGCAATCATGGAAACAAATTTGAAAATCATCGTTTTGAAAGTTTTTATAATGAGCATGACATAAATCATAATTTTTCTGCACCTAGGATACCTCAATAAAATAGAATGATAGAAAGAAAAAATAAAACTTTGAAAGAAATGGTCCATACCATATTGTATGAAAGCAATCTCCCAAAATACTCTTGGGCAAAAGCAATCAACACAGCATGCTATATTTTAAATAGAGCTTTAATAGACCAATTGTGAAAAAGTCCCCATATGAGCTTTATAAAAATAGAAAACCTAATATTGCATATTTTCATATTTTTGGATGTCGTTGCTTTATTTTGAATAATAAAAAATTTAATCTTAATAAATTTGATGCAAAATCTGATGTAGGTATTGTTGGGAAAATTATTGATGAATTATTTATCCAATTATTGATTTTGATGATTAACAAAAGCTATGAGAATATTCATTATGTTTCTGATAGATTTGACGAGTGTTTCAGGAGTTAAGATCGAGTATTTATCCAAAAAACATATTGAAACAAGTTTGAATCAGTTTTGAATTAAATTTCAATAGAATATATTTAAGTTCAGAACTTAGAGCCGACACCCACTGTGTCTGGAGCTGACTCCAGAGCATATCAAAATTTTGGGCATGGTTTGAAGTCGACATCTAGAGTTTCGGAGTCGACACCTAAAGTTTCGGAGCCAACACCCAACCTGGCAGAGCCGACTCCAACCTGATTCACAGAGACTTTGTTTTCAAAGCATTTCTCGGAGCGGACACATCAGAAATCGGGAGCCGACTCCAGTCTGCGGGGAGTCGATACTTTGCAAAGTGGGAGCCGACTCCACGTCAAATTAATTTTTGCTATTTATGGAAAGACGATCTAGAGCCGACACATGAAAAGTTGGAGCCGACTTCAACCTGTCAGGAACAGATTTTCAAATTGTCAAAACGGACTCTAACGGTAATATTTTTCTACCTAATCTCTAACGGCTATATTTCTTTACATGTAGAAACAATCCAAGTACCTTGTAATGGCTATTTTTCTCACCTAATCTTGTATTAAGAAGTCTATAAAAGAGGGCATCCGTCCGTTTGAAAATAAGAACAAAAAATAGAGAAAATATTGAAAAAAATTGAGAGAAATATCCAGTGAAAAAGAAAGAGTAAATCTCTGAGTCCACGCCCATTCCAAGAGAGATTCAAGAGCAATCCTAAGCCTTCAAAAGTTCAAAGTCAAAGGATTCTCAAAGAAGAAAAGAAGAAGAGCCTAAAGCCCTAATTCCTTAAGTTCTCTTCAAAGTGCTATCTTCAAGAATCAGAGCTATAGCTTGATTCAACCAATCAAAAGAGAGGAGGAAAAAAAGAAAAGAAGAAAATCTCACATCAAATTTGCTTCAATCAGGCTTTTCTAACCTTTGATTATTTATATTGCATATTTGCTCAATTAAGAAGCTTTAAATTACTGTAATACATTATATTGAATTGTTGTTTACTAATTCAATCAGGGGATTGAATTAGTTGAGGTAGTTTACCTTGGGAATGAGCTTGTTTAAGCTTGGGTTAAGGTTTTGTGCTGGTGAACCTGTGAAAACTGGCTGGGTTCGTTGTGACCCCGTGTAAAACAACAAATTGGAGTTATGAGCTTGTAAAACAACTCAACTGTAATCGGTGGGATTATAGTGTGAACCCAAGTGTTGCTTGGGAGTGGACGTAAGTATTGGATACACCGAACCACTATAAAATCTTTGTGTTTGCCATGCATTTATCTCTCTCTCTATCTTCCCTATTTGTGCTTAGATTTTATTAATTCAGTTTACTTAAGCACTTTCATATCAATCCAATTATTTTCAAAGATTCAAATTTTTTAAAGAACCCAATTCACCCCCCCCCCCTTGGGTTGCCATCTGGGCTAACAATTGGTATCAGAGCTTGTGCTCATTTAAATTTGATCTAATGATCAAGAGTTAAAGATCCAAATAGCAGCTCAAGTTGGATCATCTTTTTCAGAAGGTCAATCCACTAATCGACCTCCTTTATGTAATGGTACAATTATGGTTATTGAAAGCAAGAATGAGGATTTTCATTCAAGCTTTAGATTATGATTTGTGGAGTGTCATCACTAATGGACCTAGCACACCCACACACATTGTAGATGTTTCCATTGTTCCTAAGCCCGAAGTGGGTTGGAATGAGAACAATAGAAAAATGGCTCAGCTCAATGCAAAAGCCATGAATATTTTATATTGTTCTTTGAATACAAATGAATTCAATAGAATATCAACTTGCATTTCAGCCAAAGAATTTGGGATAGATTAGAAGTTACCCATGAGGGTACTAATCAAGTTAAAGAATCTAAAATTAATATTTTAGTGCATAATATGAATTGTTTAGCATGGAATAAACTGAATCAATCACATACATGTACACTAGATTCACTGATATTGTGAATGGCTTAAAAGTCTAGGAAAAACTTATACTAATTCTGAATTGGTACATAAAATTCTTAGATCTCTTCCAAGATCATGGGAAGCTAAGGTGACTGCAATCCAAAAAGCCAAAGACCTGAATATTCTACCTTTGGAGGAACTCCTTAGATCCTTGATGACTCATGAGCTGACAATGAAGAAACATCAAGAGGAAGATGTCAAAAAGAAGAGAACCATAGCGCTTAAGGCTGCAGAAATTGAAGAAAGCAGCAGTGAGGATGATGATGATGATGAAGCAGCTCTCCTTGCAAGAAAATTTAAGAAATTTATGCAAAGAAGGAGACCCTTCCATAAGAAAAAGTTTGGAACAAAAATGAAAGGAGAAAAGGACAAAGAGAAGGACAAAGAAAAAGAAAAAGAACCCTTGACATGTTATGAGTGTAAGAAGCCGGGGTATTTCAGATATGAGTGTCCTCAATTAAAGAAGGGTTACAAGAAGAAGAAGAAGGCATATGTTGCAATATGGAGTGATAGCGAAGAATCCTCTTTCGAGGAGGAACAAAAAGAAGTTGCAACATTTGCTTTATGGCAAACGATGATGAAATAAGTTCTGAAACTCATGATTTTACATTTAATGAACTATATGAGGCATTTAATGAGTTAGTTAGTGACTTCAAAATTTTTAAAAAGAAAAATAAATCTTTAAAACTGAAAATCTAAATCTTCTTAAAGAGAAAAATGAATTAACTCTTGAAATTAAGGATTTAAAAGCTGAAAATGAAGGTTTTCTAAAAGAAAAGGAATTAATTTCTAATGAAAACATTAATTTAAAGAAAGAAGTTGATAAGTATAAACACATTGTTGATAAATTTGCATATAGCTCAGAAAAACTAAATTTGCTTTTAAGTAATCAAAGAGCTGTATTCGATAAAGCTGGTTTAGGATAAAACCACACATGAAACAAAAATATGTCAATAATTTCTTTATAAAGAAGAATGATGTTTCATGTTATTATTGCAATAAGAAAGGACATAAATTTTATGAATACAATTTTAGAAAAACTAATAAGAATTTAAATATTAAAGATAAGAAAATATGGGTTCCAAAAGGAATAATTTTTATTGCGACTAACCATGAAGGACCCAAGAAAGCTTGGGTACTTAAACAGAAAGTTTGATTATCTTGCAGGAGTATCTTGCGGCCAAAGGATCAAAACGAAAGTGGTATCTTGATAGTGGCTGCTCAAGGCACATGACAGGTGACAAGAATCAATTCATCACCCTTGAAGATAAAAGAGGAGGAGTTGTTACTTTTGGAGACAATGGCAAAGGTCAAATCGTGGGCTTGGTAAAATTCAAATAACTCCATCCACTTTTATAGAAAATGTTTTATATGTTGTTGGTTTAAAGCATAATCTAATTAGCATTAGCCAATTGTGTGATAAAGGTTTCAAAGTTTCATTTGAAGCTTCTATTTGCACTGTTTCTAATCCCATAGACAATAGCATTATATTAGTTGAAAATAAAAATAATAATGTATACTTAATTGATTTGGATAATTTATCTACTGGTAATCATTGCTTAGTTGCTGATAATGCTAATGTAAATGAGATTGAATGGCTATGGAATCATAGATTAGGTCATGCAAGCACACACTTAATTTCAAAATTAATTAGAATGGATTTAATTAAAGGACTTCCAAAACTAGATTTTGAAAATAAGAGAATTTGTGATGCATGTCAATTTGGAAAAAAACTAGAAATTCTTTCAAATCTAAAAATGTTATTTCAACTTCTAGGCCACTTGAACTACTTCATATGGATCTTTTTGGACCTACTAGAACCACTAGTCTAGGAGGAAAGAAATATGATCTTGTGATAGTAGATGATTATTTTAGATTTACTTGGGTATTATTTTGGCTCACAAGGATGAGACTTTCTGATATTTGAAATTCTTCAAGAAGTCACAAATGAGAAAAATACTACCATAGTGTCTCTTAGAAGTGATCATGGCACAGAATTTAAAAATATCTATTTACAAATTTTTATATTAAAAATGACATTCATCATAATTTCTCTGCACCTACGACAACCCAACAAAATGGAGTCATAGAAAGAAAAAAATAGAACTTTAGAAGACGGCCCGTACCATGCTATATGAAAGCCAACTTCCAAAATACTTTTGGGCAGAAGCCATAAACACGACATGTTATATCTTAATAGAGCTTTAATTAGGCCAATCCTTAAGAAAACACCTTATGAATTATGGCATGATAGGAAACCAAACATTAGTTATTTTCATATATTTGGTTGTCGATGTTTTATTTATAATAATGATAAGGACAATCTTGGGAAGTTTGATGCAAAATCTGATGAAGGCATATTTTTAGGATATTCAACATCTAGTAAAGCCTATAGAGTATTTAACAAGAG
>UESW01004937.1:152326-169803 GCA_900491605.1 Calamus simplicifolius | reverse complement strand
TGATGAGGAAGATACAAATTTGCTTAGAAAGAGATATTGAAAAATTAAATATAGATGTATCTTCAGACCATGAACAAGAAGCTAAAGATGATGATTCACCTAGAGTTGATGTTATTGATACTACTCGTAATGATGTAGATCTGCCTAGAGATTGGAGATATGCTTATGGTCATCCTAAGGATTTAATCATAGGTGATCCATCTCAAGGAGTAAGAACTAGATCATCAATGAGGAACATCAATAATCATCTTGCATTTGTATCTCAAATTGAACCTAAAACTATTGAAGAAGCTGAAAAAGATAGTAATTGGATGTTAGCTATGCAAGAGAATTAAATCAATTTACTAGGAATAATGTATGGTCCTTAGTTGATAGACCTAAAGGTCATTCTGTTATAGGATCTAAATGGGTATTTAGAAATAAATTAGATGAAAATGGCATAGTAATTAGAAATAAAGCTAGATTAGTTGCAAAAGGATATAATCAAGAAGAAGGAATTGATTTTGATGAAACCTTTGCACCTGTTGCTAGATTAGAAGCAATTAGACTATTACTTGCATTTGCATGTCATATGAACATTAATTTATTTCAAATGGATGTTAAAAGTGCATTTTTAAATGGATTTATAAATGAGAAAGTTTTTGTTGAACAACCACCAGGTTTTGAAGATCATGAATTTTCAAATCATGTTTTTAAATTACACAAAGCACTATATGGTTTAAAACAAGCACCTAGAGCTTGGTATGATAGATTAAGCAAATTTCTAATTGAAAATGATTTTTCTAGAGGAAATGTTGATAAAACCTATTTTTGAAAAGAAAAGATAAAGATTTATTAGTAGTACAAATATATGTAGATGATATTGTATTCGGTGCTACTAACAATCTTTTGTGTCAAGAATTTGCTAAGTTAATGCAGGGTGAATTCGAGATGAGCATGATGGAGAACTCAACTTCTTCCTGGACTTCAAATCAAACAAGAAAGAGAGGGAATTTTCATCAACCAAACAAAGTACACAAAAGAAATTCTCAAGAAGTTTGGTATGGAACAAGTCAAACCTCTTGGAACACCAATGAGTCCTTCATGCAAGTTAGATAAAGATGAAGACGGTAAGTCTGTTGATCAAAAATATTATAGAGGTATGATCGGTTCACTACTTTACTTAACAGCAAGTAGACCTGATATCATATTTTAGTTTATCTATGTGCACGATATCAATCTGAACCTAAAGAATCTCACTTAATTGCAGTAAAAAGAATACTTAGATATCTAAATGGAACTAAAAATGTAGGATTATGGTATTCTAGAGACTCAACATTAAATTTGATTGCCTATACTGATTCTGATTATGCTGGTTGTAAATTAGAGAAAAAGTACAAGTGGTGCATGCCAATTTTTAGGAAGTAACTTAATCTCTTGGTTTAGCAAAAAGCAAAATTCAGTTGCATTATCAACTACTGAAGCTGAATATATTGCAGCTGGAAGTTGCTGTGCTCAAATCCTTTGGATTAAGCGACAACTTGAAGATTATGGTATAACACTTGATAAAACACCAATTAGATGTGATAACACTAGTGCAATCAATTTAACTAAAAATCCAATCAACATTCAAGAACAAAACACATTGAAATTAGATATCATTTATTAGAGAACATGTAGCTAATAATGACATTTGTCTTGATTATGTTGTACTGATGAACAATTAGCTGATATTTTTACAAAACCCCTTAGTGAAGAGAGATTTTGTTATCTTAGAGGAGAATTAGGAGTTTGTGATCCATTGGAATGATTTTAAATCTTCTAGGAATGATTATCTAGAATTCAATCATTTTTTCAATTTTCTTATAATTTAAGGAAAATTTATCTAGATATTTGAACCCCTTGATTCATCACATTCCAAAGTTGATTTAGCCAAAATTTGATATCAATCCGGACAAGTTTCAGATTCTTTGAAACTCTTTTTTTTCTGAAACTGTCTTGGAGCCGACCTCTGGTATCGGAGTCGACTCCAGTTCTGTTTATAATTTTGGAGCCGACACTGCTTTTCAGAGTTGACTCCACTTCGGCGCTGACTGTGTTAGCGACCTGGAGCCGACACCTCGCTTTGCGGGAGTCGACTCCAAGTGGTCCCAGGTTGACTTATTTAGGCAGAGTCGACACCTTTCCTATTCTAATCGACTCCTAATGTTTCCAAACTCTTTCCAAAATGAAAAATTTCTCAAATTAATCTCTCCCTATCATCAATGGCACCCAAGCGTAGAGGATCGTTGTTTGGAGGTAGAGTGACTATGGGGAAGTGCAAGAAGCATCCATCACGTGAACCCACTCCGAGTTCTTCCTCCTTGAGCTTAGACTTTTACATAATATATGTGGTAGGATCTTGTTTCCTAAAACTGGTAGATTTGAGTATGTCTCAGAGCGAGACATAGTGATTATGGACAGTGTTTGATGGGTCAGCCAATTAACCTAGCAGGTATGATGATTTGGTACATGGCTGAGGCCGGAAGCAAGAAGAGATCGACCTTGCCTTATGGAATGATCTTGACCATGGCATTCCAGAGTCAAGGTGTGGTTATTTCTGATAGTGAGCCCATGAAAAACCTTAGGCACACTGATTATTACAGTCTTGCTACAGTGCATCAAATGGGATTTGAAAGTGGATGGCAGATGGGAAAGGAAAGGACATTTGGATGAGAGAGCAGCTAATATGGGGCTACTGTACCATCAGAGGCTGGTCCATCGATGAGGCATCCTTCACCAGAGCCTAGCAGATCATCACCACCACGGTACCTACTTCAGTTCCTGCACCTATACCCCTGTCTGTTCCTACTGCTGGTTTTTCTAGTGTTTAGTTAGAGCAGCTTAAGGAGTTATTTGGTATTCATAAAGAAAGAATGAAGATTGAATTAGATAGTAGATTGCTTAGTATAAGAGAAATGTTTACTCTTTGGAAGATAAAATTAGAAGATTAAGTCATCCCTTGGATCATCTTCAGAAGCCTTGAAGATGATTAATGCAAATATTTGAAAACATCAAGGACATTAGAGGAGACTCTGATATATATTCTAAGTGCAATGCTGAATTACAAGAGAAAATTACAGTGGCATCTGCATTTATTGATAGAAGATTGAATGAATTTATCCAGATTCAAAGTGAAGGAATGGAAAAAATTTTAGAAGAACTCAAAAGACTCTTAAATTTGATGTTTTTAGCTTTTGTTGTTGATTTACATTTTGATGTACTTACTCTTTGATGTTTAGTTTGCTTTTGATGTAATTAGAAGTTGATGTTTAGTTTAATATATTTTGATGTTTTGATGCAATTGAAGTAACATTTTGTTATAGTTGAATGATGTATGAAAGCAATTGTGATGTAATGATTTGATACTTTAATGAATATCATATTTGCTATCTTTGAACTTTGATATTGAGTGACTTGGATTGAATTTTGATTCACTTAATGCTTAATGCATTGATTTTAATTTATACTATTTGCAACTTCTTAACCTTTTTGTTGATTACAAAAAAGGGGGAGAAGTAAATGATATTTGTATATGCATAAATTTATAATGTACAATGGGGAGAAGATAATAAAGAGAATGACACTTAAGAATAATACTTCAATGATACATTTATATCAAAAGAATTCAAGATATGTATTAAGATTCAATGAACTTAACATATGCACAAATTTAGGGGGAGCTACCTCATTAAGGGGGAGCTTAACTTTTATTTTAAATTGAGTAGTAATTATGCATTAATTGCTTATGCATATACTCATGTTTTTGTCATCATCAAAAAGGAAAAGATTGTTGGAGAAATTATTGATGAATTATTTACCCAATTATTGATTTTGATGATTAATAAAAGCCATGAGTATATTCATTATGTTTCTGATAGATTTGACGAGTGTTTCAGGAGTTAAGATCGAATATTTATCAAAAAAACATAGTGAAATAAGTTTGAATCAGTTTTGAATTGAATTTCAATGGAATATATTTAAGTTCAGAACTTGGAGCCGATACCCACTGTCTCTGGAGCCAACTCCAGAGCGTATCAGAATTTTGGCACGGTTCAAAGTCGACACCTAGAGTTTCGGAGTCGACATCTGAAGTTTCGGAGCTGACACCCAACCTGGCAGAGCCAACTCCAACCTGATTCACATAGACTTCATTTCGGAGCATTTCTCAGAGCCGACACATCAGAAATCGGAAGCCGACTCCAGTATGTGGGAGTCGACACTTTGCAAAGTGGGAGCCGACTCCACGTCAAATTAATTTTTGCTATTTATGGAAAGACGATCTGGAGCCGACACATGGAAAGTTGGAGCCGACTCCAACCTGTCAGGAACGATTTTTAAATTATCAGAACGGACTCTAATGGTAATATTTTTTACCTAATCTCTAATGGCTATATTTCTTTACGTGTAGAAACAATCCAAGTACCTTGTAACAACTATTTTTCTTACCTAATCTTGGATTAAGAAGTCTATAAAAGAGGGTATCCATCCATTTGAAAATAAGAATGAAAAATAGAGAAAATATCAGAAAAAATCAAGAGAAATATCCAGTGAAAAAGAAAGAGTAAATCTCTGAGTCCACGCCCATTCCAAGAGCGATTCAAGAGCAATCCTAAGCCTTCAAAAGTTCAAAGTCAAAGGATTCTCAAAGAAGAAAAGAAGAAGAGCCTAAAGCCCTAATTCCTCAAGTTCTCTTCAAAGTGCTATCTTCAAGAATTAGAGCTGTAGCTTGATTCAACCAGTCAAAAGAGAGGAGGAAAAGAAGAAAAAAAGAAAATCTCACATCAAATTTGCTTCAATCAGGCTTTTCTAACCTTTGATTATTTATATTGCATGTTTGCTCATTTAAGAAGCTTTAAATTGCTGTAAATATTATATTGAATTGTTGTTTACTAATTCAATCAGGGGATTGAATTAGTTGAGGTAGTTTACCTTGGGAACAAGCTTGTTTAAGCTTAGGTTAAGGCTTTGTGCTGGTGAACCTATGAAAACTGGCTGGGTTCATTGTGACCCCATGTAAAACAACAAGTTGGAATTGTGAGCTTGTAAAATAACTCGACTGTAATCGGTGGGATTATAGTGTGAACCAAAGTGTTGCTTGGGAATGGACGTAGGTGTTGGACACACCGAACCACTATAAAATCTTTGTGTTTGCCGTGCATTTATCTCTCTCTCTCTATCTTTCCTATTTATGCTTAGATTTTATTAATTCAGTTTACTTAAGCACTTTCATATCAATCCAATTATTTTCAAAGAATCAAATTTTTTAAAGAACCCAATTCACTCCCCCCCCCTCTTGGGTTGCCACTTGGGCCAACAGGTATTTTTTTTTGATTACTCATCCTCTAGTAGAACATATAGAGTTTTTAATAAAATTACCTTAGTAGTTGAAGAATCCATTCATGTTGCATTTGATGAAACTAATGATCTTCCATCAAAGAAGAGAAAGGTAGTTGATGATGCAGGTGAAATTGAAAATCAAGTAAAGGAACTCACTTTGGAAGAAAAGGAGGACTTAATAGTCCAAGCTAATCAAGAGGAGGCAAATGACACTATCAATCACGAAGACTCTCAAGGTAATCATGACTTAAAAAGAGAATGAAGGTATGCACATAATTATCCTAAGAAATTTATCATTGGTGATCCTTCACATGGTGTTAGTAGTAGATCTTCATTTAGAAATGCATGCAATAACCTAGCATTTGTTTCTCATATTGAACCTAAATGCTATGATGATGCTAAGGATGATGTAGATTGAATCAATGCTATGCATAAAGAATTAAATCAATTTGAAAGAAATAATGTATGAACCTTAATAGATAGACCTCATGACCATCCAATTTTTGGAACTAAATGGGTATTTAGAAACAAATTGGATGAGCATGATAATATAGTTAGAAATAAAGAAAGGCTATTAGCTAAAGGATACAATCAGGAGGAAGGAATTGATTTGAATGAAACTTATGCTCCTATTGCTAGACTAGAAGCTGTTAGATTACTTCTTGCTTTTGCATGCTTTATAAATTTTAAATTATATCAAATGGATATAAAGAGTGCTTTTCTTAATGAAAATATTACTGAACAAGTGTTTATTGAATAACCATCATGATTTAAGAATTACTTGTTCCCAAACCATATTTTCAAATTAAATAAAGCTTTATATGGATTGAAATAAGCTCCTCGAGCATGGTATGATAGGTTGAGCAAATTTTTGATTAGCAATAAATTTATTAGGGAAAATATTGATACAACTTTATTTATTAAAAGAGAAAATGATGATATGCTTATTGTTCAAATTTATGTGGATGACATGATTTTTAGTGCTACTAATGAATCATTATGTTAAGACTTTGCTAAGCTTATGCAGGAAGAGTTCGACATGAGCATGATGGAAGAATTAAAATTATTTTTTTGAACTACAGATCAACCAAAGTAATGAAGGAATCTTTATTTGCCAAAGAAAGTATGCTAAGAAATTATTGAAAAAATTTAGCTTGAAGACTTCCAAGTGTATCGGTACTCCTATGAGCTCTTCTTATAGATTAGATTCTAGTAGTACTGATAAAAGTATTGATATGAAATTGTATAGAGGCATGATAGGATCTTTGTTATATCTAACTGCTAGTGGGCCAGATATATTATTCAGTGTTTGCATGTGTACTAGATACCAAGCTAACCCTAAGAAGTCGCATTTATTAGCTGTTAAAAGAATTTTTAAATATTTGAATGGCACAACAAACTTAGGATTATGGTATGATAAACAATCTAGCATTGACTTAATTGGTTGCACAAATTCAGATTTTGCAGAATGTAAACTAGATAGAAAATCTACTGGCGAAACTTGTCAATTTCTAGGTGTTAACTTAATCTCATAGTTTAGCAAAAAAAAAATTAAGGTGCACTATCCATAGCTGAGGCTGAGTACATTGCAGCTAAAAGTTATTATGCTCAAATCTTATGGATTAAACAATAATTAAAAGATTATGATATTACACTTAAAGATATTTCAATAAAATATGATAATACTAGTACTATCAATTAACTAAGAATCCTATTCAACACTCTAGAACAAAACATATAGAGATTAGACATCACTTTATTAGAGATTATGTTAATAATAGTGATATTGTGCTTGAGTATGTATGTACTGATATGCAACTTGTAGATATTTTCATAAAACCTCTTGATGAGTCAAAGTTTTGTAAAATTAGAAGGGAGCCTGGTATGCTTGACCCTTCAATCTAGTAAGTTGTTATGATTGTTTGATTTTTATACTCTCTTATGTTTATGATCTTTGCATAAAACTTATCTCATATGAAACCTCACTAATTAATCTTCATCGTCATCATTTTTAAGAATTTTTGTAGATCAATTCTAAATTATTTTCCATTGATTTTAAGTGCTCAAATTTATCATTACATTCTGACCCTTGAATTATAGGAATCCATCATTGAAACCTCCATTAGTTGACCAACTGGCCAACCAGCTTTGGCCATTGGACGTCCACTTTTCAAAGTGGATGGCCAATAGATAAAGTTGGACTTCCAACTTATGAATTGGATGACTGATTCATAGTGTTGGACGAAACTTGTGAGTTGGACGACCAATTCATAGTATTGGATGACCAACACTTGGTGTTGGATGACCAACACAAAGTGTTGGACGGCCAACACTTAATATTGGATGGCCGATTGGATTCCTAGCTAAAACACATCATTCATTCCCATTTCAGCTCCTCTCCAAACCTTCAAGCCTCTTCCAAACTTCCAAACTTTCAAATTCCACTTTAGATCTATATTCAATAATGGCACCTAAAATAAGGTTTGCTCACGGTACTTCATCATCCCGAGGCAATGGAGAAGGTTCCTCCTCTAGTCCTTTCAGTTTCCAGTCCGTAGTAAGAAAATCTGTAGCTTTTGGTAGAATAGTTGACTTTAATTTTTTTAGCCAATGAAATTTTTAGATTGGTAGCTGGTTGATAAACCAAGGTTAGGAATATTTGCTTAAGACAAACGCTCCAATTTATTATGATCTTGTTAAAATATTCTTCGATAATATTAGTTTTAGTGGTGGTAGTGTATCTTCTATTGTGAAAGGTGTTAAAATTGAGCTTAATGAAGATACTTTAGGAGCCATACTGCATGCCCCTGCTAAAGGTTTAATTGAGGATTCACCTGATAGTAAGATCTATAGAATGGAGATTATACTTGGTATCGAGGATGCTTCCCAAATTGACAAAATTTTTGCTAAAGATTTAAATGTGAAATGAGGTTGCTGCATTATATAATTTCTCAATGTCTTACTCCTAGAAGTGGCAGCTTTGATTATGTAAATGATAGAGACTTAAGTATCATGTACTTAGCCAAATTCCCATGAACCTACCTAGAGTGATGTGATGTTCAGTGTTATGAAAGAAGCAATAGGTAGACCTAGAGTAGCCCTACCCTATGGCCTTCTTCTCACCCATGTTTTTACACATTTTGGAGTTAAAGTTAAAGTGAGAATGTCTGCAATCTTAGCCATACAAATTTTTACAATGAGCATACCCTGAGTTGTATGGGCATTTGTAAGGTAGATGGCCTTTGGACAAGAAACAAAGGAAAGGTGCAAGACCCTTCTGCACCTGTCCAGGGGGAGGGACCTTCTATACCTCATGATTTTTCTGCTGGACCTCAGGTCTTTGCTTCTTCATCTCATGGTTATGCTGATCCATCTCCAAATTATCCCTATTTGGTTGAATTAAATGACCATATGCATATTGACCCCAATCCATCTGTTGATGATAATCCTTCTACTGATAATAATCCATCGATTGATTCAAATCCATCTCATGTTCTGCCACCTTTCCAAACTTCTAACCAACCAAATCATCCTTTCACACTACAAGAAAAATAAAATATTGCGATGCCCAAATGCATCGCAATTGCGTCGCTAAACATGCTATTGCGACGCAATAGCGACGCAATGACGGCGTCGCTCAGATGTCCATCGCAATACACATTTATCGCAATTGCATCGCAATATTGCGACTCTCTGCGATGCAACATTGAGTCGCAATATTGCGATGCATTCAAATGCATCGTTACATTTTAAAATTAATTTTTAATATTAAAAATTATTATTTAATATTGCGATGCACTAAATTGCGTCGCAATATTGCGACGCATCTAGCTGCATCGCAATATTTAATAATAATATTTTTGGTATAATAGCGACGCAATTTGAGTCGCTAATGCGTCACAAATAAAAATTTTTTTAAAATATTGCGACGCAAGGTCATTGCGTCGCAATATTTATTAAAAATATTTTAGATATAATAGTGACGCAATTTTAGTCGCTAATGCGTCGCTATTAAATTTATTTTTAAATTATTGCGATGCCAGGTCATTGCGTTGCAATATTTAATAATAATATTTTAAAAATATTAGCGATGCAATTTCAATCGCTAATGCATCGCAAATTAAATTTTTAAAAAAATATAAAAAATTAAAAATTAAAACGGTTAATACAATTTCGTTAAATCTAAATATTGATAGAAACATTTTTCACTCAATCCAAACAATAATAAATTTCCAAAATAATTCATATATTAAAATTTTAAAGTTTTTATAACATAAAAAAAGAAAAGAAAAATACATCAAGAATCTGGGCGATCACGTGGAGGCTGAAGACTCTGTGACAAGCGGCTAACCATATCCCGCAAATAATGCATCTCATCTCGCACGTCTGCAATCTCCTGATCCCGGCCTCGCATACGATCCTCAAAATCCTGCTCGACCTCCTGGCGAACCTCCTCTGCAATAGATCTGCGAAGGTCGTGTAAACGCTCGGGAGGAATATCACCAGAAGCTCGCGAGCTGGAGGCCTGATGGAGAAAATATGTAGAAGCTCTAGTGCCCAGACCATAGACCCTGCGGTCTCGTGGCTGGGCACCAACAGCCTCCAAAAACACACGCCGACTCTCCTCTGCTGAGAGTTCGATGGGCGTCTTCCCATCAGTAGAGTCGACCTGCGATGCCTGGGAGCGAAGCTCCTCGACTCGTGTCTTGAAATTATGAAATCAACAATAAATGAGTTAATAAATTTCTTGAAATAAAATTTTAGAAATTAAACAGATACTACATAAATCTAATTTCTTACCGCAACCTTCCGTGATCGCGTGTCGACCCAGGAACCGTCCCTCCTGGTGTGTGTCGCCCTGAATAGACGAAACTCACCAGGATCTCCGCCCTACTATAACAAAAAAAAAAGATATTAATACAAATATTTGTAAATAACTAAAATAGTAATTAAAATATTTATGTTTTCTTACCATACGCCGTCTGTGCTCCTGAATCGAAATGGAGCCCGAAGTATGGCGGGAGAGACCCGTGCTAGGACCGCCCTTCTCAGATCGGCGGTTCGTGCTGGCTGATGCGGACCTCCTGCGCTAGCCATCGGACTCCCAGGCCTGCTGCCACTCGTGCCAAATATCCTCTAGCACATGCGCAGGACGCTGACCCGATGACCTCCAATGATGAAGCATGTCAGAGTATCGGCGTCGCGTCATAGCCTCCCATGCTGCCCTAATGGCATCATGGCTGGCAGGATCCCACGTAAACTTTTTCTGCATTAAAATAAACAGTTAGTTTCTGAATTTATTAAGTTTAAAAAATTTTATATCGCTGATAAATTGTATTTAATAAGTTTACCTGAAACTCAGAAAAATAAAACTCCCTCGTGGCTGGAGATACGTGGTGCCAATCGTAGCCACTGGGATCTGCACGCCTCTGAAATACGGCGCTGATGTGGCTGGATACATGATGCTGCTCAATGAATCTGTTAAAAAAATGCATGTTTATAAGTAATTGACTTAAAAACATAAACATATATTTTTAATTAGTATATACTTACATCCCCTGAGCATCAAGTCGAAGTACAGTGCGGCCGATGGTGGAAGAACTCTCGGAGGTATGTGCCGATCGGCTGGATGGTAATACTGCTGGAGAGATCGAAGGCTGCGCCACTGCTGGAGATCCAAACTCTCCATCTCCGACGCTCATGTGATCTGATGTAGCAGGGCTACGTCCCTGCTCACTCCGTCTGTCATCGGTAGATCTACCTCTGCTCGTCATACTGAAAATACTAAAGATTCACATAATTAAATTATGATTAATGATTGACTATGTAATAATTTAACACTTATTAAAAAAAATTTAAATATTAAAAAACCTCTATATTTAATCGGTGTCATTTGTTTCGTGAAATGTTGGTTCAACATCCGATGCCGTATCGGATTGCGAATTAGTTTCATTATCATCGGAAGGAAACCGAACATTTGCATCCGCAATTTCTTGGACATCACCATTTGGATCTCTAAGTGATGTTTCAGGAGCCCTTGTGTCGTCCTTAATTGCATGCATTTCCATCTCATCCTCTTGAAATGCAGGGCACTCGGCTGATTGACTTGATGAACTCTCCTCTAATACGATTGTTGAACGTGGGACGATTTTAGAAATGGCCCACCAATCTCGCTTGTCGTTGCGCAAACTTGGATATCTGCAGTAAAAGACTTGCTGAGCTTGGGATGCAAGGATGAATGGGTCATATTTCTGCAATCTTCGTCGATGGTTCACTTCAACCAAATTGTAGTCGTTATGAACCCTTTTGCCCATAGGAACTATCGGATCGAACCAATCACAACGAAACAATACGGTTCGTTTCATAGGCCAACCGGGATATTCAACTTCAACCACCTCTACTAACTTTCCATAATAATCCTGCATATTTGCTCCAACACTTTCTCCTTTCACACACACGCCCCAGTTCTGCGTGCCTCTTGAAGCTGCTAATCGTTCAATCTGAAATTTGTACTCATTTACAAAATAGCCAGTAGAGGTTGTTACGGTCTTCAATGGCCATTGCGATAGACATTTAATGAAAATATTGTCGGTTGTGGACCATGAACCGTTGACCTATAAATTAATAAGCTATTGACATCCAATTCAAAAAAAAATAGCCATTATCGAAATTGATTGAGTGATACTACTCACAAATTCATAAAACCAGTAAGCAGACTCAGTTTCTAATTTCTGCCCAATTGCAACTTGACTGATGTCGGGATTCATCTGTCGTTGTCTATCACAAAACATCCTTATGGGATGAAAAGGATGAAAACTAATGTTAGAAATTAAATATTATGGTATATTGTAATTTAAATTAAAATTTTCAATTTAGCATTGAAGTATACACTTACTCAATATATGGATCGACTTCTCTATAGTTCATTAGGATGTAATAATGTGCTGCATCATACTCCATATCGCTAAGATTTCTTGACTTCTGCCCACCAAATGAACGGCCGATACCTTTAAAAATTGATATTCTAACGTCATTAGGTTCTCCTTCGTCCACACATACGTCATCATTACGACCAAGATTTTGGCTCCTCGTGTGGACGTGACCCTCGAAGTAATGCGAGGCAAAAGCTGAAACTTCTTCGATCAAGTGTGCATTGCATATAGAACCTTCAACCCTTGCCTTATTACGCACATTATTTTTTAACTTCTTAAGATACCTATATGTAAATGTTGGCCCAGATGGCAACCCAAGAGGGGGGGGTGAATTGGGTTCTTAAAAATTTAAGACTTTTTAACTTTAATTGATTAGTTAGCAAGATGTGCAAGTGAGAGGCTAACTAAAATCAATACACAAGCAAATAAAGAGAGATAGAGAAAGAGAAAATATGGCACGGCAAACACAAGATAATTTTATAGTGGTTCGGTGCAATCAACACCTACGTCCACTCCCAAGATTCACTTGGGTCCACACTATAATCTCTCTAGATTACAGCCGAGTTGTTTTCCAAGCTCACAACTCAAACTTGTTGTTTTACCGGGTGCACAACGAACCCAGCTGGTTTTAACTCGGGCTTACCAGCACAAAACCCTACACGTTGTTTTTCACGGGCTCACAACTAACCCAACACAAGCACTCCGGCTTGTAACGAGGTATACCAACCTCCACTGATTCAATCCACTGATTGAATCAGCAAACAATAGAATAAAGTGTTTGAACAATGAAGTGCTCCCCTTGAGCAAATATACAAATGAAGTACAAAATAAAGGTTAGAAAAGCCTGATTGTATTGCAGATGGTAGTGGCTTGGGCTTTCTTCCTTCTTCTCTTTAACTCCTCTTGAAGTGTTGAATCACGCCTCAGCAAGATTCTTGACCGTTGAAGACTTTGGAGTTGAGATGAAGCTTTTTCCTCTTTTGAAAATCCTCCGATTTGACCTTTGAAATGCTTGTGGATTTTCTTTTGACTCTTGTGGATTGATGAGAAGGAGCAGACGAAACTTTCACTTGGATTTCACTCCTTTTGAATCACTCTCCTTTGAGCTAAATGATTTTCCAATATGCTCTGTTTTTCCCTCTTTTCAAAAGATATTCTTTTCTCTCTTTTTGATTTTCTCTTGGTTGTTTTGATTTGAAAAGAGCTCCTCTATTTATAGAATCTGCAAAAATATATCCGTTAGAGACAAGGAAAAATAGCCGTTATTCAAAAATCTTACCGTTGGGGCTGATGTGTCATCGTTAAAAATGCGCCCAGATTTCGCGGAGTCGACTCGAGCTTTGTGGGAGTCGGCTCGAAGTCGATTACAAAAATAGAAACATTTTAAGCATTGAAGGGTCGACTCGCGAAAACAAAGTGTCGGCTCCGAAAGTCGGGAGTCGACTCGAGGAAAATGGGGAGTCGACTCGAGAAGTGCTCAAAAAACATGGGTTCTGTTGTTTGAGCGGAGTCGGCTCGCACAGACAGGAGTCGGCTCGCAAGAGTCAGGGGTCGACTCTTGAAAACCAAGGGTCGACTCGAGAAAATCAGAAAATTGGGGAGTCGACTCGGAAACCCTTGAGTCGGCTCGGGAGCGATACAAAAATCAGAAAAATGTTCTGATTGACTTTAAAACTTGTCCCAATTAAATTTAAAATATAAATTTGACTTGAATACATTAAATATGACATTAGCATGGATTCAAGACATGTTTCAAGAATTCATCGATTGAATTATAATGTGTAAAAATTCCTTTTTGAAATCTTTTAAGCATAGACTTGAAACTCCTTTTTCTAAAGATTCAAAACTCATTAATATAACCATTGATAGTTCATTCCTTTCAATTTGAATAAGCTCAAGGTTTTTGATAAATAAACACATTTTATTCTTTAAGGTACTCATGGCTTTTGGAAATCATCAAAATCAATAAAGTTGGGGCAATTATGTTTCAATAATTTCTCAACAATCTCCCCCTTTTTGATGATGACAAAAACATTGAGTATATGCATTATAAAATTGAAAAAATTTGTGATTCCAAAATCAACTATTGTGTTCATGGAAAGGCTCCCCCTCAATGAGGTAGCTCCCCCTATGAACCTTAATTTTATAAATCATTCAAAATTTTTCAAAATCAGAAACTTAAGCATTTTCTTTATGAAATTCAATTTATCTCTTCCCCTTATGCTTCCTCTTTCAAAATTAAACTTTGATTGAATTGAAGGCATATACGATTGAATAAAAACTCTCCCCCTTTTTTGTAATCAACAAAAAGGTTAGGAAGTTTAATATCAATAACATTCTTTATCTTTTTATTTAACTTATCAATTGAGGATAATCATTCAAAGTATTCAAGGATACTTACAATTGAAATAGACAAAAGTAATGCATCAAACTTTCTCATTACTTCAAAATGAAAGTACATGAAAATGTAAACTTGCTCATTGCATTGAAAGTAAACTTGATTACATCAAAAAGAGATTACATGAAAACTTAAAAATTTCTTCTAGTAATTCTATTCAAGTGATCAACAATCTGCTTCATCCCTTCACATTGAAGTCTAACATAGTCTTTGAGCTTATTATCAACAAAAGTACAAGCAGATGTAATTTTATCTTGAAGCTCGGCGTTGCATTGGGAGTATGTCTCCGAGTCACCGCAGATATCCTTAAGTTCTCCAAAGATATTCTTTAAGTCTTCACTTAAGGAGCTGGTAGATGAACTGAGAGTAGACTCAATCGATGCAACCCGATCACTGAGTGAATATAAGGCTTCTTTTAAATTCATAAACTTTTCATTAAATTCTTCTTTCAGTCTGTTTTCATGCTCACTTATCTCAGACTTGAATAATGATCGAAGCTGATCTAACTGTATATCAGAAAACTACCAGATGATGAAGACTGAGCAGGAGCAACAGCAGGAGCAGGGGTAGAATCAGAAGCAGGAGCTGGAACAGACTCTGGAACAGACGAGCACTGAGGAGGCTCAGGTGATGAATGTCTCATAGAAGGTCTGGGGGCCTCAGCATCTGTCTCTGTCTCATTCTTTCTCTCCCAATTCCATTTTTCTTAACAAACCCCATGCGATGAATAGTAGCCAAAGTAAAAATCTGTATGTCTTAAGTTCCTTTTTTGGCTCACTATCACAAAACAATCCCTTGGCTTGAAATAATTTAGTTAAAACCATGCCATAGGGCAAACTGATTTCTTTTTCCCGCCACAATCTGCAATGTACCATATTATCATCCGAGGTAGATTGATGGGCTTCCCAGAAACAACAGCATCCATAACAAAAATATCTCTCTCAGAACATAGTCGAATCTGCCGGTCTTGGGAAACAAAATCCTGCTGCAATGTTGTGGAGTAATCTTAATTCCAAAGGCAATTGACTAGCAAATACTTCTTCAAATCCTTCAAAATTTCTGTTCAATAGCCTAGTGAGGGCTGGAGATCTATCTTCTGGGGCAAAGGTGGATGGTCCAGACAAGGGTAAATTCAATAATCTAGATAGAATAGAGGAGTGATGTTCAGACCAATGCCTCTAACCTTGCTCACTAAGCCATCATCTCCTCTGGTCAAATTCTTGTAAAACTCTTTAACTAGAGCAGGGTAGGTGGGACAGTCCAATGAACAATATCTCAAATCCCATCTCAATTAGTTGTCTACCTATTATGAATCCTTCATTCTCAAACAATTCAAAATCAACCTTTCTTCCTGTGGTGACAATCCTACTGGCTAGATGATCTACCTGAAGAGTAGGAGCTGGAGCAGGAGGATCACTAGCAGAAGGGGTAGAGGATGAATCCGTAGACGGCTCGCGGACGGGTCGTCGAACGGTCCTCTTCTCTTCAAACCGGCGCCACTCGAGCTAGCTCCACGGGTTTTGGGTGCCATTGATCTTGAAGGATTGGTTAATCAGAGGTTATTTGAGGTTTGGAGGGTTTTGGGAAAGCTTTGGAGAGGATTTGGAAAGATTTGGAAGGATGAAATGTCCGTGGGGTCGACTCGTGCCCTAAATAATCGACTGGGACCACGTCGAGTCGACTCGCGCAAAGTGTGGAGTCGGCTCCCGACTAGTCACAGAGCACGGACACGATCTCGAGTCGACTCGCTCAGAGGAGGGGTCGACTCCTGAGTTTCAGCAGAAACTCGAGTCGACTCCGATACTCTCGAGTCGGCTCCCAGACAATTTCAGAGAAAAATAGATTAAGATTCAGAGAATCCGAATTGAGTCCGGAATTTGATCTTTGAGTATGATTAAAAATCATGGACTTTGAGAGATCAAATTGATATGAGTTCTAGATAAAATTTCCTTAAGATTTTGAGAATTTGAAAGAACTCTAGATATATTTCCTTAGAGGTTTCAAAATTTATTCAAAAGGATTACAAATTCCTAACTCTCCTCTAAGATAACAAAATCTTTCTTCATTTAAAGGTTTAGTGAATATGTCAGCTAATTGTTCTTCAGTGTTTACATAATCTAAACAAATTTCATCATTAGCTACATGTTCCCTTATAAAATGATATCTAATTTCTATGTGTTTTGTTCTTGAGTGTTGAATTGGATTTTTAGTTAAGTTGATTGCGCTAGTGTTATCACATCTTATGGGTGTTTTATCAAGTGTGATACCATAGTCTTCAAGTTGTCGCTTAATCCATAGGATTTGCGCACAGCAACTTCCAGCTGCTACATATTCAGCTTCAGTAGTTGATAATGCAACTGAATTTTGCTTTTTGCTAAACCATGTGATTAAGTTACTACCTAAGAATTGGCATGCACCACTTGTGCTTTTTCTATCTAATTTACATCCAGCATAATCAGAATCTGAATATGCAATTAGGTTTAATGTGGAGTCTCTAGAATACCATAAACCTACATTTTTAGTTCCATTTAGATATCTTAAAATTCTTTTAACAGCTATTAAATGTGATTCTTTAGGTTCAGATTGAAATCTAGCACATAAACATACTGAAAACATAATATCTGGTCTACTTGCTGTTAAATAAAGAAGGGATCCGATTATACCTCGATAATACTTTTGATCAACCTTTTTACCTTCTTCATCTTTGTCCAGCTTGCATGAAGGACTCATTGGAGTTCCGAGGGGTTTCATTGTTTCCATACCAAACTTTTTGAGTAGTTCTCTTGTGT